>CM053785.1:360713452-361313452 GCA_028749045.1 Cupressus sempervirens
TCATTTATACATACATTAGGACTTGTTATGTAAGCTATAACACACAAAATGACATAGTAGACTCACTAGATCCCCTTAAGCTTAGCATGTATCCTAATTACCTATATGTGTACCATAAGGGGTCCATGTGTATTACTAAGTAATATAAGAGTCCTTATTACCTAATGAAACCTATTATGTAAGCTACAACACACATAATGACCTAGTAGGACTCCCTAGGTCCCCTTTAGACAAACATGTATCCTAATTACCTATATATGTAGCATAAGGGGTCCCTATATGTTGTTGAGTAATATAAGAGTCATTATTACCTAATAACACCTATTACACGATATTAAGACACATAGGGACCTATTATGTAAGCTATAACACACATAATGACATAGTAGACTCACTAGGTCCCCTTAAGTCAAACATATATCCTACTTACCCTATGTGTACCATAAGGGATCCTTATGTGTCATTGAGTAATATAAGACTCATTATTTCCTAATAAAACATATCATGCCCTATTAAGTCATTAGGAGCTATTAGAACCTCTAACACACATAATGCCCTAGTAGGACTCCTTAAGTCCCCTTAAGACATGTATCATAATTACCTATATGTGTACCATAAGGGGTCCCTATGTGTTGTTGAGTAATATAAGAGTTATTATTACCTACGCATACCTATTATGCCCTATTAAGACACATAGGGATCTATTATGTAAGATATAACACGCATGATAACTTAGTAGACTCACTAGGTCCCCTTAAGTCAAACATGTATCCTAATTACCTTATGTGTGCCTATATGTGTACCATAAGGGGTCCCTATGTGTCATTGAGTAATATAAGACTCATTATTAACTAATAAAACCTATTATTCCCTATTAAGAGGCATTAGGAACTATTAGAACCTATAACACACATAAAGACCTAGTACGACACCCTAGTTCCCCTTAAGACAAACAAGTATCCTAATTACCTATGTATTTACCATAAGGGGTCCATATGTGTCGTTGACTAATACAAGACTCATTATTACCTAACATGGTATTAGAGCTCCAAATCTCCATGCCCCTATTCTATTTATGAGAGGTTTAGCCTAACTTTCAGATCTGTGTTTTTTTATTTCAAAGGGTTTCATTTTTTATAGTTTTTTTGTATTGGATTTGGGGGTCACCTTTTTTTGGTGCACTTTGAGCCCAAAAAAACCTCACTGTAGAGCTCAGAGTGCCAAAAAAACCCTATTTTCATAAAAAAATTTGTCCAATTTGGACACATTTGGAATTTGAGGCAAAAACAAATTGCTCCCAGATTGAGCACATTCCCAAGGTAGTGATTTGATGATTTTTTAGCACATAAATCAAGATTTTTCGACATAGAAATTAAGATCTTTTGCACAAAACTTGAGATTTTTGGCATGAAATTTGAGATTTTTTGGCACACGATTTGAGATTTTTGGCACCCAAATCAAAAAATTTGCACGTAAATCAAGAAAATTTTGGTCCAAAATTGGCACACTTCCTGATGTAATTTTTGGTACTTGTGGTCATGCTTCCTGAGACATTTTGGCATGGATCTCGAGGTAGTAAAAAAAAATTGCCCTTTTAGCTCTTTTTTGACCTACATGTGTTTTTTGGTCATAACTTGTTCATCCAAACTATATTTTTTGCAAACAAGATATCATCGAAAAACTAGTTCTAAGTACATTCCAGTGGTGTAGGTTATTTTTAGTTTTGGTGCTTTTTATGGCTATTTTTCTGTTAAAGTTAGGAGTTCTATATTGCACTCTAGGAGACATATCTTAAGCATCTGATCTTTGCTTTGGGAATTCTTTATATCATTGGAAAGGTCTTTGAGAGCTCTTCCCAGTGATGTTGGTTGTTTCCATATTCTTCTCCAAGAACATTTTATTCAGTCTTTTTCATTTTTGCATCCTAGTGGATATCTTGGTTGTTTCAGGTCTAGGGATTGATTTCATTGCATCAGATGATTCTATTGAAAAATTTTATTCAATTGTATGTTGCCTTTGATGTTACACAAAATGTCAAGCCTTTACTAAGCAGTCAGTGTCAATCGAGCTCACTCGAGCATCGAAGACAGTTTCTTTTGTATGTCAAGCATTCCAGTTTTAACCAAGTTTGAGTTAGTATCTATCGAGCTCACTCGGGCATCGAAGGAAGATTCGGTGTTAATCGAGTTCACTCGGTTACCAAAGGAAAGTTAGCATGTATCCTGTGTTGACCGAGTTCACTCAGTTACCAAAGGAAAGTTAGCATTGATCAAGTTAGGTCGATTAACAAAGGGTTTTCCTATGTTGATCGAGTACTCAATTATGTATTAGACAACTGTCAGCATATTGAGTTTGATAGATTTTTGGGTTAATACTAGTCAACTTAAGGGATGAAATTTGTTTAATTAGAAGTGTATTCAAGTTGAATTGACAAGGTAAAACATATAAATGAAAGTTCAAGTTGACGATTGAAAAATTTGAACATGTGGAAGAGAAAAGATGAATAAAGGAAGCGAATTAGAAGGATAGCAGAGTATCTGAGTTGACCGAGCTACAAAGAATAATCTGATCAAGGAGGATCAAGTAAACAAGCCAAAACTATGATCTGAATCAACAAATTCAATTCCATCAACAATTAGGTCAAGTCATTGTTACTCTCTAATAATTGTAACAATGAATCAAGTCTCCTAATAGAGTTAGCCTAATAAATATTTTGCAAATCCTCTAACAAGGTGGTATTTCTAGATTGAAGTGTCTGAAGACCTCTAACAAGGCCACTCCTAATAGGGTGAATTAAATCCTCTAACAAGGTCACACCTAACAGTGTGTTTTGTAACCTTTAACAGGGTTGTCTCCTAATAGTGCTCACTTCAGAAGAGTGAAAAAAGGTAACTAGTTGCAATTGGTGGTTTTCCCAAATTGGGTTTCCACGTTAAATCTTAGTGTCTCTTGTGTTCATGTTATTTCTTTTATGCTTCTACAACTAAGTTAATTAATGTTAATCACATAAAACATCTTGAGAAGTAATTATTTCAGTGTTAACTGATTGTTTACCGAGTGATAGTAATTCTTAGTGTTAACTGAGCTTCAGCAAGATTTTGGTTTTGTATTGTATTGACATCTTAAGGGATCTTGGATTTGTTTTAGTGGCAACTAATTCAACCCTCCCTTATCAGTTACACCTTTCCATCTCCAACAGATTTGTCGTGGGTTGGACTATTTGTTGTACCAGCCTTATGTCTCTTCTGGTCTATTTAGACATCATTCGTATGCATTTTTTGCAAATACACTGAGATAAGGTGCCACTCTATTCGATTTCAAGATCTTGCACATATTTGTGTTTTGTTGTACTTGCACTACGTTGTAAAGTGCCTTGGGGGGGTTCATGTTGGCCATATTCACCATCTTCCTTTGTCAAGTGAGTGTTCCTTCCACGACATTAGCCTCATGATGTGTCGATAACATGTTTCATTATAGGTGTTTGTACTTATTTTGCACTCTCGATGTTCCTAGTTATTCTTTTTGTAGGATATATTGCATTCAACTTCAGTGTTCATGTCTTACCTCTTAGCATTATATGGGGCTATGTTGGTTTTATTGCTTTCTTGGTTTGATGGAGTGAGCTATGTATTCAGTATTTGATCCTATGTACTAGCCTTTTTTAGGAGGGTTTCAATTCTTCAGAACATTTTTTTTGGATCTAGGGGGTCCTTGATTTTTGAGTCACTTTGAGCCCAAATAGACATCACCGTTGAGCTTAGAGCACCCAAAAACCCCTATTTTCATACAAAATTTGTCTAATTTGGACAAAATTGGAATCTAAGGCAAAATAATTGCTCCCAAATTAGGCACATTTCTTGAGGCGATGATTTTGAGATTTTCGGTATGAAAATCAAGATTTTTTGGCACAAAAATTAAGGTTCTTATCCTCAAAATTTGATTTTTTTGACATGAAAATCAAGATTTTTCGGATTGGAAATCGAGCTTTGCTTTCTTGACAATATAGAATTTTGGCACAAAAATCAAGATTTTTGGCACAGAAATTGAAATTTTTTTGGCATGCAAATTCATATTTTTTTGTGTGAAAATCTAGATTTTGTACACAAATTGAGGTCATTTGGTACGGAAATCGATACATTTTGGCATAGATCCTGAGGCATTTTAAAAATTATTTTGCCCTTCCAGCTCTTTTTTGACCTGCCTATGGTTTTTTGGCCGTAACTTGCTCATCCAGAGTTCATTTTTTGCAAACAAGATATTATCGAAAAGTTGATTTTGAGCCCATCATGATGGTGTAGTGTATTTGGACTTTTGATGTCGTTTGGTTTCAAGTTTATGAAGTCAAAGTTATAGGTTCTATTTTGCACTCCGAGAGACATATCTTAAGACATCCTATTTTTTAGATTTTGCTCCAAGCACATCCCATTCAAATTTTTTCTTTTTTGCATTCTGGTGGATATCTTGGTTGTTTTAGGTCCAAAGATTGATTTTTTTGCTTCAGATGATTTTTCATGGGTTGTACTATCTCTTGTATTATCCTTATTTCTCCTTTAATCTTTGTTGACATCTTTTTGCAGTATTTTTGCAAACACACTGAGATAAAGTGTCACTCTATTGCATTTTGGGATCTTGCACTTCTTTGTGTTTTGTTGTACTTGCACTACATTATAAAGTTCCTTGGGGAGTTTCATGTTGGCCATATTCGTCATCTTCCTTTTTCAAGTGAGTGTTTCTTCCGTGACATTAGCCTCATGATGTGTCAATGACACATGCCATTTAGGCGCTTGTACATTATTTGCATTCTCGATGTTCCTGGTTCTTCTTTCTAGAAGAGATATTGCATTCAATTTCAGTGTTCATGTCTTACCTCCATTGTAGGGGGGTTATGTTGGTTCTAATGCTTTCTTGTTTCACTGGAGTGAGCTTTGTATTCATTATTTGATCCTATGTACTAGGCAATTATAGTGGTTGGATACCTATGCATTTCAATGAGATGGATCATTTATTTCATTCCTATTTTTTGAGGCCATGAAGAAAGCTTCCATCTTCGATTGATCATCTCTTTAGACTTAGTCTTCTCTACCTAGTCATGTTCTATACAATGGAGGTTCTTCAGATCAACAGTTTGGCAGTGTTTGCAACTTCATGCTTCAGTGGTGTTCTTCATTATCATCTTTTGTTCCTATCTTCTGGGACATTCCCTAGTTTGGAGGCTTCTTTAGTCCTTCACTAGTTCTTTTAGCATTTTTTCCATCTCTTTTTGGAGTAGGGTTTTTCCCATGTGGTTTTCTCTATTTCTCCTCTTTTTAGATATTTGGTTGTGCTTGGGTACCTCATCGGACTTTGTTACTCGGGCCCAATTCTACTTTCAGTAGCAGTTTCTAGGTTTTCAGCTACTCCCTAAGTTTGTCTTAAGGGGGGTGTTAGAGTAATAAAGTATTTAATTATTTATTAAATCATATCGATTTAATTATTTATTAAATCATATTGATTTAATTATTAAGTCACTTATTATCTCTAGTTTACTTAAGCTAAACTTTGGGCATAAAATATTTAATTCTTTTATTAATTATTATCATGAAGAATTAATTATTATCACGCAACCTAGGTTTTACCTTTTAGGGATTTAATCTCCTTTATAAGGATGGCCTCTCTTTGTAATTATAACATTCATTCACTTTTGATGACAACAATTTCTCTTTTTGCTCATCAAGAATGTCTCATCTATGGATATGGAAATTCCAACCTCCATAGCTTTTTCTTCTCTCTTTTTGTGATAGGTGTTTGCATGTAGGTGATTCTTGGGAGTTGTGGGGTTGATCTTTCATCAACTTCAACAAAAATGTATCCTAATTACCTGTATATTTACCATAAGGCATCCCTATGTGTTGTTGAGTAATATAAGACTCATTGTTACCTAATGAAACCTATTACACCCTATTAAGGCACATATTGACCTATTATGTAAGCTATAACAAACAAATGACCTACTAGACTCACTAGGTCCCTTTAAGACAAACATGTATTGTAATTACCTATATGTGTGCAATAAGGGTTCGTTACGTATCATTGAGTAATAATGAGTCTTATATTACTAAATGACACATAAGTACCCCTTATGGTACAAAAAATAGGCCATTAGGATACATGTTTGACTTAAGAGGACCTAGTGAGTCTACTAGGTCATTATGTGTTGAATAGCTTACATAATAGGTCCCTATGTGTCTTAATAGGGTGTAATAGGTGCCATTAGGTAATAATTACTCTTATATTACTCAACAACACATAGGGACCCCTTATGGTACACATATAGGTAATTAGGATAAATGTGTGTCTTAAGTGGACTTAGTGAGTCTACTAGGTCATTTTGTGTGTTATAGCTTACATAATAGGTCCTAATGTATCTTAATACGACATAATAGGCTTCATTGGGTAATAATGTATCTTATATTACTCAATGGCACATAGGGACCCCTTATGGTACACATATAGGTAATAAGGATACATGTTTGACTTAAGAGAACCTGGTGAGTCTACTAGGCAATTATGTGTATTATAGCTTATATAATAGGTCCTAGTGTGTCTTAATAGAGCTTAATAGATTTTATTAGGTAATAATGATTTTTATATTACTCAACAACATATAGAGACCCCTTTATAGTACACACATATAAATAATTAGGATGCATGTTTGTATTAAAGAGACCTAGTAAGTTTACTAGGTCATAATGTGTGTTATAGGTTCTAATAGGTCCTAATGTGTGTTATAGGTTCTAATAGGTCCTAATGTGTCTTAATAGGACATAAAGTCACCAAGAAATTAAAAACTCGTCAATAAATATATTATAGGACTATTGAACTGATCAAGAATTTACATTACACATATTTAAAAAACTTTAAAAACAATGTGTGTATAATATATTCACTCATTTATGTATGTATAATATATATAGATCTCAATATAAAATTCAAAACAATGTAAACTCATTTCAAAACAAACAAATAAAAAACTTTCAAAATAATGTAAACTCATTTCAAAACAAAAAACTCTTGACAACAAATAATATATTCATTGAACCATCAAAGCCACACGGACTCACTCATGTCATGTACATGTATATAATATATCTAGACCATAATATAGTTCAAAAAAATGTTAAGTCATTTCAAAATAAATAACTCATCCAAAAATAATATAGTGATTGAAACATCAAATCCACATGGATTCACTTTCAAATTCAACTTCACATTTGATTGTAATCTAGATAGTCTAGAGTTCTTGATACATATAGTCTGGATCCTCCCTATCTTTTATGTTCTCCAAAAGTATTTCAAGCTCTTCAAAATGCCACTTCCACTTCTGCTTGCCACATCCTCTTCTTGGCACTATATTAAATTATAGTTTTATCGCTATGACAAAGTGATTGTAATGTAGAACTTTCTTGCCACACATGTATTCAATAACTTGAATTCCATTTTTGTCAATCTTTTCTTCTTGATAATATGTGCCTTTGATAACAACTGAACTGGTTGGATAAGATTGTCCATCATTATATATAATTGGTTCTGGCAACTTGTATTTTTCTTCAGTGCATCTAAGAAGATAGTAGTCCACACCTTCTGTATTCTCAGTATTAACAACCACAACAAAAATATCACTTGTATGTACACACATGAATCTAGATTATACATATGTATATAAATTTAAATTCATTAATGTACATGATAAATAACTTTATTGTTTGATAGAAAAGACCAATACATGTACAAATGTGTATATATAAATGTGCACACAAACACACAGACGCAAACACCGATAACAAATAAATTAGAGACACATTTGCAATCAACTAAACATACAAGATCATGAATATCTAGGTTTTCATCATCTTCTTCAAAAGGAGTATTCATAATTAACTCTTTCAAATTCCATTGTGAAACATATCCATTTTCAATGTTCTTGCATTGATTCATTGGATTGTTTTCAACAGAGTCATTGCAAAGATATGATTTATCTCCTACTTGAATCAATAAAGGCTTATGTTGTCTTGCAGTCATTACTTGATGCATATTTCTAATACCAACAATGGGTTGACAATTATATGGATTAGATCGATCAATATCTGTCAAGCATGTACATAAGAATATGATATTAAATTATCTATTAACAATAGAGAAGAAGTAATTTAAATATATACAAGTTGGAATTCATTAAAAAAAAAAAAAATTTAACTTAAATTATCTAGATGAATTCAAACCTTTTTACCTTTCACTTTCCAAAAATAATGTTTGTTGTATTTTGTGTCCAAAATAGAAAAATGAGATCGACACCATTCAACAATTTTATTAGTCCCTGCCTTTGGTAGGTTACTAGTGGAATCATTAGATTCCATATTAGTTTGATAGAGAACATAATTTTTTAAAAAAATTGTACATATATATAGGTTTACTAAAGTTCTATAAAATAAATTATATTTGAAAAGTTGGAAAATATAACTTTTAGAGATCTAATTAGCTTTTGAGAAAAAAGGCAATGAGATAAATATATATTTATGCATAAAAATATATATTTATGCATAAAAATTATGGTAGCATCAGCACTGTAGCATTTAATAGTAATATTAATACTACTTAATATTATTAAATGAACCCGATGTCCTTATTTTGAAGCATCGCTATCACTACTGCAATATAAACAGGGAGATTTGAAGCATAAATTCAAAGAGCTGCCGATCTCACACTCCGTCGGCATTAGCAATCTGTAAAACTTTTCTGCAGGTGAAAACTGCTTCTTTTTTACATAATTTAGTTTTCAATCTCAAATTTTTGTTTCTAGCCCAATTTTATGTCGAGTGTAATGTTGTGTGAAAATTTAACAATTTTTTAAGGCTAGAATCACAAGCAAAATTCACAGAATTGTGTCTGGAGTAAAGATTCTAAGTGGGTCTCTTTCTTCTCTGATTTTATTGACATAATACAGAATCTAATTCTTTTTCCAAGTTTTTTCAATCGCTTTGGACTAGACCCATTTGAGCTTACTAAGGTTTTCAATAGACACTCCCTTGTATTTTCTCTACTGCGGATTTAGTTTTGATCATAACAAATTGGACAAACCCAACCATGGAATCGGTCAGTGAATTTAACTTTTCCAGTTGTTGCTATATCAATTTAATATTATCCATTCAATTTTGGACAAAATAATTAGCGACAGGTTATAGCTGGAAAAACATTTAACCAAGCATTACGCTTTCAGCAGTCCAAATTATATATTTTTTTCTTTTAAATACAAGTTTTATAGCAGTCCAAACTATCTAATTTTTTTCTAACGTTGGTATCACACAAACAAAGTCTATTATGATAAGAGGTATTCATTTTGATTTCATATCCTGAAATTAAGCACCAGTGAGGACAGTTGCCTTCAATTTATTTTTCTTTCTTTGTTTTGAATATGCAGATTCTTAGAGAGGGCCAGCTTTCGTGCAGGATTGGATTCTAGGCGCCTCAAATCAATTCTAGATTGTAAATGTTGATGATTTTCTCAAAATTTTATCAATAAATTTATCCTTGGATTTCAACTGTTGATAAATTTCAAGTAGCTTTATGGTAAATTTATCCCTAAAATTGAATGTTGACGAATTGCAGAGCGTGATGATAATAATGCCCACTCTTTTCGTTGATTTAATTGGTGAAGTTATTCTACATTTTCTTTTCTTTTCTTTTTCTCCAAGGTGTACTAAATTCATATATGTATTTGAAATGTATATAAATCATCATGTTTTTTCATAATTTAGCTGAATTTTTAGTTAATCTAGGCAGAGATGTTGATATTTTATTTGAATTAGTTTTCGGCTTTGAGAATTTTGTTAGGCTCAAATCACAAGCAAAATTTCAGATTTGTACATGAGTAAAGATTGGACATGATGTTGGGATCTTCATGATCTGCATATTTTGTAATTGAAAACAACAAAAATGTGAGAAAAAAAATTCACTGGGTTTTTGGGAATCTGGAAAAAAAAAATATGTTTGACTTTTTTTTTTTTCTTTTTTTTTTTGGTCTTTAGTGCATTTTGTCTTGAGATTAGCCAGTCTGTAAAGATTCTTAGTGGGCCTGTTTCTTCTCCAGATTTTATTAACATCTTCGGATTTTATTAACAGAATGTAAGAATATAGAATCTAATTCTATTTTTCAAGCTTTTCAATTGCTTTGAACTAGACCCATTTGACCTTTCTAAGGTTTTAAATCGCTTTGTAATTGTACCATTTCATTTGTTTTAACTTTTGAAACCCTTTGCTACATACCCAATTTGTAGGGTTTGTGCTTAGTTTACAGGATTTCATATATATATATATATATATTTTTTTTTTTTTTTCAAAAAACCTATGACTTCTTTTTGGTGCTATGGTCATATTTCAGATAAAAATGACATGAATATTTCATTTTGTTTTTTAAAGTTTGAAAAATATGCATGTCATGAATAATGATAACTTTCCCTTTTTTCTGTGCTAATAAGATAATGAGGCTCTTCCATGTATGATCTAATATGCAATAGATCGCCTAATTTGCTACTCCAGTTTTGGAGATCTTGAGGTTTGACAACCATTGCAAAATCATTTGGAAAAAAATATTTGTCTATCAAATAAGACTATGAATTAGATCTGGAAAAATTTGAAACTAGCCTTTGGAATTTTAAAAGATGAATTCCAAAAGTAATAGTTGTTTTGCAAGGTTTTCAAAATATTTGGGGCTTTATCCAGCGAACTTTTTTGGTGAACCGGTTTTGAAGACTATCGAATTATCCAACAGATATGAAAAAATAAGACCTCCAACCCTGGACGTCACCCCTAGAAGATGGAAGTGGCATAGGAGGAGAATTCTCCTCAAAGAGTGCTCACTTAGTAACTAAAATATCTCTCAAATTGAAGACCTCTCAAGGATCGATATTCTTTGAAGACCTTTATTGTAGCTTATTTTAAGCTGATAATTGGATAAAATCACAAATTTAATTCTTTGATGAACCTACTCTAGGCTTTCATATTTTTTTTAAGAACAAAATTTTCTTTAATTTTTTTGCGAATATAAAATTTTATTTCAATATTTATAAATTTTTAAATATAATTAGCATTGTATAATGATTATCAAGTAATACATATTTTATTTGTACAAAATTTACATCATCTAGTTCTTCAATTTTCAAAGCAATGAATTTCCTTTGTTGAGTAGCCTCACAATTTTGAACTATTTAAATCTTAGAAAAGAATGTTTTTTTCTCACTCTAGTCTTTGTGTATAGCCTAATAATCTTTTAGCAAATTTAAACTTTAAAATTTTTAAATAAAATAAATTTTTAAACAAAAATACATATAGGATGCGGCTATCCTCCCTACAAATTGCACCATTCACTAAATTTTAAGAAAATGAAAACACAATGAAAATTTTTGAAAGTTTTAGCATTTGATCTTCATGATCAGTATATTTTGTGATAAAAAACAACAAAAATTTTAAGAAAATTTTGTTGTGTTTTCGTGAATATGAAAAAGAATCATGTTTGACTTTTTTTTGTCTTCAGCACATTTTGTTTAGAGATTAGCCAGCACCATACATATTAAATTCACCTTATCAATATCCATGACTGCTTATGAAAACACCAGTACTTTAACCAAAACCAAGGAGCACATTAAGGACACCAGAAGGTATTCCAGCCTACATTTCCTCTTGACTAATGAAGATAAGAGGTTTAAATATGATTTAATGTGTTTTGGTACCATTTTAACTAATTATTGATAAGATTGTTTCTACCTTAGTGTGTATCTTTCATTCACAATTGAATAGAAGAGTTGTCTTAACAATATATGGGAAAAATATGTCATCTTCAGTTATGTTTCACATACCTCACCAAATAAATGGGCACATTAAAGTACAATTAAGGGCATCAGTTTTATAGGTTTGATGACTATCATGCATCCACAGGTCAAAGTAGGACCGATCTTTAGGAAAAACATGATTAGGGGAAAGTTCCATGGTATAATATGACCACATACCCACATAACTATTGGTATGCTTATCTTTTCAAAACAGCTCTCTATCATTTTAGTCACTTCTTCAAATTTCTTGCTTGCTATTTAACTCGCATATCTCCCTTTTTTTGGTCTAGGGATGCTTCACCAAATTGAAGACACTCATCTTAAATGGGACACAGTCAATTCCATATCCATGTTATATGATCAAAAAAAAATTGTCTATGTCACTCCACCCATCTCATACATGTCTCAACACTTTTATATGCATATTCCTTCACAATAGTAGCAAAAAATTGTTTTCCATATCTCTATTGTTTATCTGTTGTGAATATGTTTAATACAAATATTTTTCTCACATTTGCATTTTAAAGCTCCATATGCATTGTTCCCTACTCCTTCACTTTAGCTAATTTTTTGGCAAGCATCACAAAGGCAGGAACTTTGGCGCTTGCACCCTTGTTTAAATTCTCTATCAAGTTATCTGCAAAAAAAAAATGAAAATGAGTTACATGAAATATTTAAAAAATAAAAACCAATTTTTTCTACCTTGAAGTTCATGTTCTTAAAGTGCATGCTTCACACATTCTCTTGCTCCATCACGCACTCCTTCCCCATGTCCACTTTCAAATAATTTATAGATGAAATCAACATTGCATCTACTATGCTGCATTACTAATTAGTTAAACACTTTTTCAAATTCATAGTGCCCCACAATACACATTTGTTGATATAATATGTACATGTACATGTATAAATTGATAGATAAGCTTTAAATTTAAATGACATATGACTTTTAAAATTAACTTTTAAAATCTAGAGGTCTAATACATTTATAACTTACCCACCAAAATCCAATGTTGTGAAACATTTTTTTCGCATTGTGAAAGATCATCAAAAAACATTTCAAAATAATGAGTCACATAGCTCCTAGCATGTACCTGATCATCACTAATATAGAAATTCACCTCCCTGATGATAATTCACTCATTTGGAGTACTTTCTACCCCAAATCAACTTGTGCATATTTTTAAGTAACTTGTACAAATATTGCAACTTGGTTAGAATGACAATATTGTGCTTGAAGTTGAGATTGAGGGGAAAATGTGCAGTTCTTAGAAAAATCTACAATTGAAAAAATACAACTAGGTGAAAAAGAATTTTTAGATTCACGAAACTGTTTGGCTAGAAATCGTGCACCATGACAATGATGAATATGTGGATATAGCATGGTGTGAAATGTGTTCATAAACTCAAGGTAGAGCAATCCACTCTCCTTCAATGCAATTTTTTTTATTCCTCTCCGGTCTTGTTTTTTAGGTTTCGTATTCAAACCTCTTCCACAAAACTAACTTCATAACATCAATATTCTTAGTTTCAAATGGAAATTTTTGTAAATGTCCATTATGAATGCATTCACCTTTTATAAACTCAAATTTGGAGTCATCTACATCATCTGATTTATCACATAGAATAGATTTCACAAACTATGTTGTACTTCCAGGGATAACCATATCTTTATTAACTTATGTCATGAAATTTTCATATGATGGCAAATATAAATGAAACTCAACATGATTTTGGAAACAAGCTTCACGATGCGTATGAAGAAATGCTGCAACATCTCAAACTTTCTTTGACTGATTTTCACATCTGAAAATTCCTGCTTGAATGCATCGAACAACTCACTTTGTGTTGTATCAACAAAATGTTTTGCATGTGAAATATTTCTACCTATCTCTTTATCTCTTATTTATATAACTTCCCTTCTATTAGATGAAACGTGAGAGTGACTAGTCTAATATTCAGTGACACATCTTCTTACATCTTAAAAAATTCTATCTTTTCAAGGAAGTCTACAAATACTTACCAAATTGTTTTCAATATTTTCATCTAACATGTTGCTCCTTCGAATATATCTTAGAACAATTCTTCTTGAAACATTTAGTAAACTAGAAATTGCTTGAACTTGTCTTTTACGTGTCAACCTCTTGCTAGAAATCGTAGTCATCAAACATCAAGTGAATTGACTCCTTGACGTTTACTCTTAACAAATTCAAAGCATCAAGAAAATTTTCAAGTACTATTTCTTTTATTTGACCTCTTAAGGTTTTCTTATTGTCAACACCCAACAACTCTGAAACTGGTATCAATTCTCTTTTTTTGACTAATCTGACAAATAATTGTGCTTTCCCTATGAAAGATTTATTCTCAAAATATTCTTTCCACATTTTTCTAAGATGCAATTTAATTGTGCTACTAGGTACCATGTCTTTAAATGAAACTTGATTAAAAAGAGAATCTTCATTCAATTCCGTCAAATGTTCTATGCAAGAAAAAATATTTTGATTATTGGTACCAACATCTTCTCGAGCTTTACTTGCATTTTCTTCAACATTAATAGTTACCTCTTCGTCATCAAAAATTTAACAAGCATGTTTTGTGTGTCCTTTCATTTTGTCATCTCTCTTTTGACCATATTTCCTTCTTTTTCTTTGACTTCCCATTACACTTGAAGTATTCAAATAAATCACTTTAGTACTCTATAAAAAAATTGGTTTTCCACTACCTCATCCCAAATAAAAAAATTTAGTACTCTATATTAAAATTGGTTTTCCACCTTTTATACACTCGAATTTGAAGTTGTCTGCATCATCTGATTTATCACATAGAATAGACTTCACAAATTATGTTGTACTTCCATGGATAACCATATCTTTATTAACTTATGTCATGAAATTTTCATATGATTGCAAATATAAATGAAACTCAACATGATTTTGGAAACAAGCTTCACGATACGTATGAAGGAATGCTGCAACATCTCAAACTTTCTTTGACTGATTTTCACATCTAGAAATTCTTGCTTGAATGCATTGAACAACTCACTTTGTGTTGTATCAACAAAATGTTTTGCATGTGAAATATTTCTACCTATCTCTTTATCTCTTATTTGTATAACTTCCCTTCTATTAGATGAAACTTGAGAGTGACTAGTCTAATATTAAGTGACACATCTTCTTACATCTTAAAAATTTCTATCTTTTCAAGGAAGTCTACAAATACTTACCAAATTATTTTCAATATTTTCATCTAACATGTTTCTCCTTCGAATATATCTTAGAACAGTTCTTCTTGAAACATTTAGTAAACTAGAAATTGCTTGAACTTGTCTTTTACGTGTCAACCTCTTGCTAGAAATCATAGTCATCAATTCTCTACATACATCAACTAAATTGACACCTTGACGTTTACTCTTAACAAATTCAAAGCATCAAGAAAATTTTCAAGTACTATTTCTTTTATTTGACCTCCTAAGGTTTTCTTATTGTCAACACCCAACAACTCCAAAACTGGTGCCAATTCTCTTTTTTTGACTAGTCTGACAAATAATTGTGCTTTCCCTATGAAAGATTTATTCTCAAAATATTCTTCCCACATTTTTCTAAGATGCAATTTAATTGTGCTACTAGGTACCATGTCTTTAGATGAAACTTGATTAAAAAGAGAATCTTCATTCAATTCCATCAAATGATCTATGCCAGAAAAAATATTTTGGTTATTGGTACCAACGTCTTCTCGAGCTTTACTTGCATTTTCTTCAACATTAATAGGTACCTCTTCGTCATCAAAAATTTAACAAGCATGTTTTGTGTGTCCTTTCATTTTGTCATCTCTCTTTTGACCATATTTCCTCCTTTTTCTTTGACTTCCCATTACACTTGAAGTATTCAAATAAATCACTTTAGTACTCTATAAAAAAATTGGTTTTCCACTACCTCGTCCCAAAGCACCAATTAAGTAGCCAAATAACCACTAGGAGCGAATTACTTGAATAATTTGATTTGAAAATAACTATTTTGATTCCTCTTTTATATGAGGTGGTAGCACCCATGTGACCGTAGGCAATGGGTTGACCCATATATTGGCTTGGACGAGTGGTACTCAACTGAGTGGGACTCGACCGAGTCCCTTGATATGGTTTGCCATGTGGCAACCACATCACCCAAATATGTATGTTAATGAAACTTTAGAATTTAAGGCCCAATTTTCCAATTTAAATTTGACAAACATGAAAGACCAAAAAATACAATTTCGTAGATCTCTCAATGATGAATCTTAGCCTATAATTTTCTCGAATTTGGATTAGAAAAATAATATTTAATTTATTAAATAATGTAAGTGAGTATATTAAGTTTTCAAAAGAGGTAGATTCAAAAAAAAAAAATAGTTGATTGTATCCAAAAAATATTAAATGTATATGTTGCACTAGAGGAGAGAGCCCTCTTCAAGAATATGTAATTTGTTTTTTGTTTGGAATAGATTTGATAAGGGAACGATGTTGGAAGATGAAAACTATCAAGTTATGAAAAGTTTGACTTTGAAAAGCTACAACTCACAAAATATAGGGAAAAAAAAATCTCTCTCTTTTTCTACACTAGCTATACGTCTTTTGACATATATTTTAAATTTTGACCAAAAAATATTTTTTTTGCATATAGTTTTTTGGCAGAAAGTAAAACCTCTATTTTTCGACATTTTTTAGCAATTAAAAAATCATCTTAAATTTTAAAAAATTAAATTAAATTCATAATATTCTCATTGTTTTACACATTTCATTAGTTTACATCATTCTTAAAATTACTAACAAAAATATTACTTTTTGGTCATTAAAGTTTATCAGTTTTACTGGTGTTAACCTTTTCCTTAATAAAAGTGTGACAGTTGATTGCGCTTTTACCCTAAAATCTTAATGAAGCAATAAATTAGCTCAGAGAGAGAGAGAGAGAGAGAGAGAGAGAGAGAGAGAGAGAGAGAGAGAGAGAGAGAGAGAGAGAGAGAGAGAGAGAGAGAGAGAGAGAGAGAGAGAGAGAGAGAGAGAGAGAGAGAGAGAGAGAGAGAGCTTAAGGAGAAACAGTGCAAGATACCTTTCTACTTACAAAATTAATGACTAGAAACTATGATACAAAAATTCACTACAGATTTGGAATCAAGACATAAAATCTAGAAGACCCTGGAAAGTGCAAATCTCTAGGTACATGTTGACCTAGTCAACCTATACTAGTATATGTTTTACCTGATGCCCACATTCCCAAAGGGTAAAAAATCAATTGACCTAAGATCTCATGGAAGTTTCCAACTATAGGTTTCTGAATCCAAATTTACAATTCCAATAGCTTGTTCGTGTATATAAGAAAAAATGTTTTTTGTTGGGAACGAGTGGATTTCCTTGGTCAAGAATACATTTAGAAATTAACCTTGAAAGGGAAAAGTATGAAAAAACATATAAATAAGTAAGATAAATGTAATGATTAACCTTACTTGATAAAAACCTTGTTAGGAAGAGTTATGTTATTGCTAGATGTTGTTGATGTTGAGTCCTCAAAATGAATATAGGAAATCTCCACAAATTAAATGGTTTTAATTAATACAAAATCATGGAGCCATGTATGTATATGCGCATAAAGGACGAATAAGATGAATGCCATAATATAGATCTCCTCCCCTGATAGCCAATAAAATGCTAGATCTTGAAGAGGAATGCTCATAATGGATCCTTGAAAAAGAGCTTGAAAATTGCATTGAAAAACTTGAATATGCTTTCTTTATGTCCTTGAGTGTGAGAGTTCTTGTATATATGTATACATTATCAAAATGAAGTTCCCAAACTTCCTTATATACTAGTTTTCAAGATAAAAAATAAAGCAAGTTGATAGGGTCACCCAATTTAAAAGTTTAAAAACCTAAGATAAAACTGAAAAAAGGTCAGGGTACAGGTTGATCTAGTCGATCTAGTTAACCTATACCATTATAGTTTGACTAGGTTGATCTATATCAGGTATAGGTTGATTAGGTTGACATATACTACGATTATTTTGAGGAATAATAATCTCAGAGTCTCAAAACTGCACAACAATAATTGGGGAAAAGTTGAAAGAGTGGGAAAAAGAGTCATTTGAAAACAAATGCATCCATGGACCATTAAATCACTAAAGGGGAGGAGCTAAAAGGATTTAAATTATTGGTGCTTCCATTTTAAGACATTACAATAAGAATTTTATGACTCTCTCTCTCTCTCTCTCTCTCTCTCTCTCTCTCTCTCTCTCTCTCTCTCTCTCTCTCTCTCTCTCTCTCTCTCTCTCTCTATATATATATATATATATATATATATATATATATATATATATATATATCACACCTCATATATCTTTCCTAACTTACATCCATATCTATCTCACCTTTATATTCCATTGTTTACTCTCTCTATATTATCCTCTCTCTCTCTCTCTCTCAATTTGAATTTATTAAAACCTTTGTTATGCCCAAGTTTTTTTTTTGCAAAATGACCCACCCCTTCCCCCCCTCTCTCTCTCTCCATGATATATACATATATATATTTTCTTTCTCTCTTCCCCATTTTCCTTTCCATCTCAATATTTATCTATCTCTTCATCTATCTCCCTCCCCTCTCCCTCTACAATTCCTCATGTCTTCATCTCCTTTATCACTTTAATTCACCATCTAGATGTCCATCTATCTTTCCTTTTTACTCTTCCATTTTCTTTGCATCTCTTAATTCCTATATATACCACACACCCCCCACGCCTCTTCATTCATTATGAAAATTAACATGAGGATGTTTGTAATGGTGCCTCATTATTTTCTTGTTTCAAAGGTTCTATTTTGACTACGTTTAGAAGGACCAATAATTGATTCAAAATTGTCACTTCTCTATTGATACCTTTGATACTTAAGACGTCATTTTCTAAATGGCCTATTGATTAAAATTAGAGACCAATCATTGCCCAATAGTTTTAGTTTTATGGCAAGATACTCCAGATTAATGGTGGGCTCTTCCAAAAATACCACAAGCTTCTTTAGATGCATCAAGACTGCTACAATTTTTACCATGTTGCATGTAATCAATATTTATTATTTTTCTTTCTTTATTATTATTTCCTCTAATGAGGTGACTTTATCTTGGAAACTCTTTTTTGTTTCTCTTTCACAAATTAATCAAATGCATTTTTAGATTTCCAATAGTCATTTTAGAGTATAATTGTAACAACCCACTCGGGAACCCAACAGAAATTAACTTAATATGTTACAATATTTTACTAAATTGTTTTTGCGAAGTTTGCATAACATAAGATAACAATGCAAAAGCAATATACACTTATGCTTCAAGTACATATAAACAATTACAAATACAGTTTTCATTTCCTCAAGGGTTCCTTCATGTTGATTCACATTTAAGAAGGTTTTGTTAGTTAGTTTTAATCTTAAGTACAATGTCGATAGCCATGATGAAAATATAAACATAATCTCATAGGAAAATACATAAGTAGAATCAATAAAATGAAGTATATCCAATGCACATTTCATAAGGTATGTAACAATAAATACAAGTACAAAATATTACCATACATCATCTCATAGGATCTCAGGATACAAGGTACGTGATATGTAGATACATCAAATGAATAGAAATCTCCAAGATAATAAAAAGAATGATAATGGTACTACTACATTAATGAACATCCAATATCGATGCCAATATGAGGGGGACCCAAATGCTAAGAAGTCACCACCTCCCAACTGCATGGTCACCTAGTCATGCTCCCATTCCCACTAGGTAGGGGAGATAATGTACGATCCACACATAGATAATCAAACCATAAAATCAACAACACAAATCCTAGCTAAGGATCCTAAAAGCTCTCTACAACAAGTAGTACTACTCATACCAAAAGACTATCCCAGAGGCAACCCAAAACAAAAAATAAATAAATATAAATATAAATAAGAAACCTAAGATGCATATGGGGAAGTGCCATCACATGAGTCAACTCTAAGGGTACCCAAGTAGTCTCTCTAGACTTCGCCCCCTAGTGGTGGCTCTATGCGGCATCAGTAATTCTTTCGTATGAACAAGGAAGCTAGCTATGCAAGATCGCAATCAAGCGTCTTCTCTCACTCCCATCCTAGCATATACTAGTGCTCAAGGCATGGGTGAGGAACACTAAATATTTTTAATTTATTTTTAAACCCATCATTCAATGTGTAGTTTTATCACTTAATTAAGTTACTTACAATGATTTACCCTGGCAGCCACTTAGGGCCCAGACCCCCATTGCAAGACACTTCACCCCTGTACACCTAGATAACCTATCCTAATGCTCCATTTAAAATAATCCAAATAATACCAAAATATTCTCATTAATTATAATCACGAAATTTTCCAAAGTAAAATAATAGAGCATAGGAAAGAACATCTCATCCAAACAAAGATTCATTATCCATCTCAATATAACATCTCAAAGAATCATCCATCCCATAATGTATATCACATAATCATAGTAACAATCCATAAAGTCTCATAATCATGAGAATAATAAACCAATATCTATAACATCCATTTCCATCCTAGAGTACATCACACATAAATATAACCATTCAAATTATATATTGAATCATAAAATAACATACTTCGCAACACAACCACCTACAACATAGATCGACATAAATGATAACATTAGGTGACTAGGTAAATCAAACTTAACAAAAATAAAGGTCGTCACCCCCTTTGATTAAAAGACATAATGATTGGATCTAGAACGATTATTCACACTTACACTCCAAACCATACACAGACTAATTGAGACATGAAAATGGTTATATTATTTCATATAGAAAATATAATCTCAGAGCCTTTGGTGTGCAATACTGATTGGCCAACTACATAAGCCCAAAATGTCATAAAAGAAAATACAACAAAGTCATATACTCAAAAATCACAATAATAATACAAGTTTAGTTTATTAATTTATATTCTAAGGTTCAATTTGACTATAAGAATTTATGTTCAAAATATGCATAAACCCCTACGGTATGTGTAAATAAATTCTTCATAGATATTAATTTAGCATGATTAACCAATATTATAATTATATTAGTGCTAGTAATTTATTGAATATATTAATATTTAACTAAAAATTTAATTTTTAATCAAATATTAATATGTTATCTATTAATCTCATATTGGTTTTGACATATGAGTGACAATACACTTAAGTCATTCACTAGATAGAACTTAGTTCATGTCGAGCATAAGTTGTCAGATAGTGTATGTTGAGTGAGATGTATAGTATGTATCGAGTAAATAGTAAGTGTTGAGTCACTCAAGTGTTGAGCAGACAGTTGATGCTGAGTGATTCAGATGTCGAGTGATCAATGAATGCTAAGTCATTAAGAGACTAAGTTACAGCATTGAAGATACAGTGGATATCGAGCATCAGAGACTTCAAGTGTTGAGTAAAATAGTTTTGGACATAGTTGTTTGTAATGGCACAAACTTCTATGTAAACTATTTTTTAGCTGACTTAAGGATTATTTTTTGATTCTAGATGACAAGAACAGATCTATATTAAGGATCCCTATGCAATACATGTAACCAATTAGTTAAAGGGATGATGGATTGAGCAAAAAAATGGATGAATCACAATTGTTGATTCATACCTAACCTTAAGTAACCTAGATACTTTTAAGGAAGGAAAACCCTAAAACATTGTATATGCGAAGAGAGAAGTTTGCATGCACAAACAAAGCATTCATGGTGACTAAGGAGTTGTGATAATCATCAAGTTATGACTTGCAAAATCAGTTAGAGGAGAACAAAGGAAAGAAGTTAGAGGGAAAAAGTGATACATTTGATCAGAGAGGATCAAAGATACATGCAAAGAGGTGATCTATTATCTAGCAGCAAAGTGCTAACCACAGGATCATTACTGAGACATTCTAACAAGTGAATCAGTTAAATCTCTTAATAGAGTAATCCTAATAGGCTATTGAAAATCCTTTAACAGGGTGCTTACTTCATTGTAAGTTTAATTCCTTTAATCAGTCACACTTCTAATAGGTTGTTGAAATCATTTAACAAGATAAGTTCTAACAATCTTGTAAGCCATTAACAGGGCAGACCTTTCACAGGGTAAATCATAGTTTATTATCAAACATTATAACCTTCATTAGATACACTTTACAACTGCAATAGTGAAGATTTGTGGGTGTCATCCCCACCCCAATGTTACCTTCTCATTGGAGGGTTTCTGGGTAACCAAATATCTTATGTCATATATGTGTTGAATATTTATTTGATTTCATGCTATGAATGAACATACTTAGTTTGGTATTTCAATTTACATGCAAATTGTGAGATGGATGTGTGGTGAATGTTTTAAGGGTTAAATATTTGAAGGACCAATTCACTCCGCACCCCCCCCTCTCATAATTTACTTTCCCTATTGTATTTCCAACAATTGGTATCAAAGATGTGTTCTCTAGAAAGGAAAGATCTTGAAGATTGAAGTCTACAAGTTGGGAAAGACTATTGAGAATTAGAAAATTGAAATCCCACTTGCCCTACATCAGTTGAATGAAGAAAGAGACGAGTTGAAGCACTCATTAAAGAGAAGAAAGTAGATAACTACTGAGGAGAATGACAAAAATTACCAAGAGGAATACACTACTAAATTATTTGCAGATGGAAACTCAAGTGAATTTGATGTAGCAGTTGCAGATCTTATGGAAAAGAATGGTGCCCTAACTGGAGAGGTTAGAAATCTTAAGATAGAACAAGAAGTCCACTCAGTATTGCTATGTGAAGTGACCGAGTAGAAAAATAAAGTTGAGGAAGACAGAGTCATGATTGAAGATTGCAAAAGGATACTGATCAACAGACTGGCAAAGAAGACATCGAAGGTAAATAGGATTGCTCACATGCAACTGGAAATAATGAATCAAATGATGATTACCAATCATGAATTGAATGGAAATGATATTGATATCACAACCTTGAAATTACAAAATGAACAACTAAGAAATGATCTGAAAAGAGAAAAAGAATTTGTTGAAAGTTTCAACAAACCTAGTGAAGCCATCAAGTATTTTGAGAAATTGATGAGATCTCCTAGATCCAATGATGATACTACTGGATTGGAATACACCAGCACTAAAGAAGGAGAATCATCTAAAAGTGGTGAACAAAGAAACAACAAAGGTAAGAACTACAAACCTACTTGTCGTAATCCTGGAAAGATAGGTCATACAACAAATGTTTGCAAGAGCAACAATACAAATTAGAACCCTAAGAAAAATTTCATGGGTAACTGTCATAAGTGCAACAATCAGGGACATCAAGCACATGAATGCAAGACCAAGACTACAAGCACACAAAGATTTGAAGGTTACTACTACAACTATAAGAAGTATGGACATCGAGTATATGAGTGTAGATCCAAGCTGAGCTGGTCATCAAACAAGCAAGCTAAGGTAAACCATACTAACAAATCCTACAATTGGGATTACAATACAAGGTATAGTTGTCACTATTGTCAAGAGTATGCACATATTGCTGAGAATTGCATTAGAACACATTTCAGAAGTGACTACAGTAGATGGTTGAGCCAAACTACATGTTTTAGCTGTTTGAAGACTAATCACATAAGTAGAAATTGTCCAACAAGGTCAAAAACACCTAGCAATGAATTCAATAAAGGAAAAGGAAAGGTTGATGTTGAAGAAGTCAAAGTGCAGATGAACAAGACATGGAAGAAAAAGGAAGATTGCAGCACATCAAGTTTAGATGTGATCACTTCATCCAATGGATCAGGTTATCACACCACCCCCAACTAGGCAATCAAGAGGTATGTTTGGGACTGATATTTCAAAATTAAATTATACATCAACTCCAAGGATACAGTTCTGAAAAGATCATATATGCATGAAGTAAGATGCAAAGTATTGGTTAGAACCTAGAAGAAATCTATAAGTTTTCATGTTGTTGCCAAGCATGAAAAGTTTCACTATTACTACTAAGTGAAAACTTAGTTGATGTCGAGCTATTGAAGGTGATAGTTTTGGACAAGCTCACTGTGGTTGCTAGGCATGGTAGAAATTACACGAAAGACGACTGAGTCAAAATTACTATTGGACTCGAGCTTACAATTGTGTAAGCACTAAGCATTTATTGTGAAGTTTCAAGGGTTATATGGTCATTTTTTGACTCATTTGCAATCATTCAAGATTGAAGAGAGCATGAAGAATATAAGGCAAATTGGAGAATCGATTCAAGTGTTTGCAAACTGGATTCAACTGCTACTCACCGCCAAATGTCATATTTTTTAAGGTATTTATCGTGTGTCGAGCTACGCTGTTTGAATTTAAGAAAACCCTAGATAGTTGTAATGATGTCTAGCTCTTCTGTTGTTGTGGTTAAGGAAGGAAAAGAAGTTTTAAATGTACAGTTGATTAGTAATGAGATTTCACAGCCACATTTTTGGGCAATTCCTAATATTACATACAAAGGAGACCCGTCTGATGCATTATCTCTGATACCACCACAAGTTTTAATGATACAATATGTAAGGTGTTGCTACACTTGTAAGGTAGGGAATATAGGAGACATGGAAATTAGAGACTTGTATGGAAAATTGTGTGAAAATGGAGTGCTGAAAGAGGAAAACAAAATTGTCGAGAGAAAAGTGTTAACCTGTTCCCTAGATTTTCCTATCGTATTCAAGATAAAGTGGATTAAGATAGTTCTTAGCAGAATACATGACAACTCTATATGGTTAGAAGATGGCCCTATAAAGATCACAAAGAGGATCATTCAAAGAGTAATGGAGTATCCTACCCTAGACAGACCAAAGACTATGAGGAGTGATGTAAAAGAGGCAATTGAGAAGAATACATGGGCAGTATGGAACAAGAGAGGGATGACCATAGACACAATCATTGATCCCCTAATTGCATTTGCAATAAGAGTAATTGCACATAAGTTATTTCAATCTAGCAAATTGAATAGTATACCATGTATGGCTATGGATTTAGGCTATAAGATAGTAAAGAAGGACCATTCTTATGACCTTGCCGAGTTACAACTCCAATAGTTATCAAAAAACTTGGGAGCCATAAGAAAGACAAAAAGTGAACAATGTAAATTTGGTTCAATACTTGTTTGTATATTTTTCAATGTGCAAAATGCTTTTCCCTCATTTGGAAAATTTTCTTGGAAGACCAACAGGTCTATTGCAGTGCAGATTGGAGAATACATAGAGCAACTTGGAGATAATTTTGAGACTATAAGGACAAGTTATTTTGAAGACTTTAAGAAGTCAATGAAACAAATACTGAGAATACCAGTGTCACTAGTAGAGAAACATTACAATGATGTTTGTTTTCTAGTTGATGTTGAGTTCACTTATGTTCAAGCTGTTGTTCCAAGGGTTAGATGGCTCAGGACATTGCCTTATGAAATTAATGTGGATGAAGCATCTACAGCCATCACTGCTTTACTGGTAGAGGAAGTAGATAAGAAGGCTACTGCATTTGGAAACTATGATGTAGCCTAGTCTAAAATCACAATGGACTTGAATACAGCTTCTGTGATGAGGAAGAAGAACAAAATTGTGAAAAAGCTCAAGGAACAATTTGGTGAAGAGGCAGAAGGAGATGAAGAAGAAGAGGATAATGAAGATGATGAAGAAGATACACGTGCTCTCACACAGGGTCAAGATGAGGACCAAGGAGAAGAAGAAGCAGAATTCGATGAAGGTGTTGAGGGAGAAGAAGCCAACGAAGCACCTATTGCTACAGAAAAGAAAAAGAGAAAAGAAAAGAAGCTAGCAGCAAGAAAATCCAAGAAAGTTGTGAAACCTTCACAACAAAAGCCTAGAGTTTCTATCACTAGGGCTAGCACAAGAGCTACTACTAAGAAGACTCAAGAAGTTGAGAAGCCTAAAGGCAAGAGAGCTAGTAAAACTACCAAGGAAGATGAACCTGAGCAAAGGCAAAGGAGGAAATATATAGCTCCAGTTGAATCAAATGAGGAGAGGACTAAGTTAGATGAAAACAACCAATTCAAAGTGGTAAGTCATAGTCCCTCTTTTGATTTGGACAACTTGTGTGATAAAATCAAAAAAAAATTGATTTATCAAGGTTCACATATGTTGAGTTTGATAAACTTGGGAAGGTATAAATGAATAAAGTAGAAGAATTTGTATATGCCATGATGAAAACTTTTAAGACCACTCTAATTGAGATTTCCAACTCTTTACCCAAAAGTCTATATGACAGAGTTGAGCAAAGGTGGCAATAGAGTCTCATAACTAAAAGGAATATCAGAGAGACTACTCTAGCAAGAGTAATGCCAAACTTGGACAAGTCTACAATGACAAAGGCCATTAATAAGTATAAGGGGAGATTTTCTCCAAAATACAGAGCCTTTAACATTTTACAGAACAATATTGAAGGTGTTGTCTAACAAACCACCCAGCTGTGGAAATTGATAAATGGGGTGACAACAAATGAGCCAAACAAATAGACACCTGTGGAAGTAGGTGAAGACAAAGTTGAACAAGAGGTAGTTGAGATAAAAAATGACGAATCTATAAGGGAAGGACATGAGAAAGGCACTAATAAAGAAGCAGATATAGAGGCTACAACTGAGGAAGAGCAACAACGAGATCAGAATGTACCATAGGTACATATATCAAATGTCAATCCCCCTTATGTGGACAAAGTGGATCAACAAGTAGAAATAGTAAAGATCAAGGATGTCATTGAAAACACCACTTAGAACATCAATCCCTTAACAAAGGAGGATATGAAGAAGATATTGATTGATTCCACCACCAAGGCAAAACTATGCAATCATCATGTATTGGTGAGTGGATGAAATTGAGAAGGCAAAATTGGCATCTGTAGGGGAGAAAACTCAAGAATTATCCATTGCCCCCCCTTAATCTATAGAAGTGAAACCTACAATGCCTATTGTAGTATATCAAAGGAAGGACATGGTGACATCACATGTCAACACATTGGTGCAAAATGTTTTAGTACAAGTACTTTCAACAATTGAGAAAGATGGGACACTAGTCCAAACAGGTCAAGAAGCCAGTACTGCACCTACAACACAAGCATAAGGTGAAAAAAAGATCACTAGAAAAGGAGAAGGATGGGACTGAAGATTCATTCTTGACTATGAAACTAGAGGAACATATAGCAATTCAAACACTGGTTACCCTGCCAAATACTGCTACTCCTATTCCTAGTCAAGCACTTCATAGGCCAAGTGTAGAACCTACACAATTGCAAGGTTGATGAGGTTACATCTTATAATGATATCAACTTAGATGAGGTGATTAAACTTCCAAATTTTGATCTTGCATCAATCACCATAGAGCAAATGAGCATATTGCAAGATGCTCTAGCCAGAAAGAAACACCAAGAACTACTCAGAAGGGAGAATAGGCAGAAAAAAGAACTACATGAAATCAAAGACATATTTCTTGATGCATTCAGCCTACCTGCACCTGATGAAGAAAAGCCAATCATTGAGCAGTTGACAAACATTGTGGAGAAGATAAATGATGAAGACCTGGACACAAATGTAAAATTACTAGAATGCTCTGAGAAGAAATTCCAAGCCAAGGTAAATGAAAAGATATCTAGTGTCATTTCCCTAAGTCAGGTTGAGTTATCAACCAAAATTGATGGTGTGAAGAAGGTGTTAGAGAACATTTTCTCTCTTTACACCAAGTTGTGTGATGTAACTCTGTTTACACAAGAAGTGCAAAGACATGTTGACCACTTGCAGGGAGATTTGAAGTCAATAGGTAAAATCATACAACAATCTCCTGGTCAAAGTCAGTCTCATTTTAGAAATCTACTATCCACACAAGGTCAATTAGTAGTATTACAAGCTCAAGATGCTAAAATTCAGGCTACACTGATCAGCATCCAGACCATGTTGACCCCTCACATGGAGATGTTGCATAAGGAACTAGCCTTTGCAGAAATATTGATGAGGAAAGATCCCCATCTTTCTACTCATGAAGGCCTAGTTAACCTTGTTGTTGAGTTAGATATTCAAATCAAATCTCTAGAGGTAGTGTATGACAACTAGGATGCATCACTAAAGATCATCATGGAGGTCCATAAATAATTCTTAGACAAACACACTATTTTTGTACCACCCATTACATAAGTGTCAAAAAGGGGGAGAATGACTTTTGAAAAAGACAAAAGAGGAGAATGAATAAGTTTTGGGGGAGACCAAACTAAGGGGGAGTCAGTATAGAAACAGAGCCAGCATAGTGCACAATAATATAATATACTTACTCAACAAGAGTACTCAGATTCAGAAAATAACAATCAACTTAGGGGGATTTATAAAATTTTGAGGTATGACTGATAAGTCACAAATTTTGCAAAATTTTGAAGTTTTCAAATTTTATATGTAAGTCGAGTATTGAATGGAGATTGTTTGAGTTATGCTCATAAGTTAATGTTATTTATGCATGACCAAGTGTTTTTGCCACTCATGTCAAAGGGGGAGATTGTTAATCTCATATTGGTTTTGACATATGAGTGACAATACACTTAAATCATTCACTAGATAGAACTTAGTTCATGCCGAACAAGTAATGTATGTTGAGTATAAGTTTTCAGATAGTGTATGTCGAGCAAGATATACAGTATGTGCCAAGTAAATAGTAAATGTTGAGTCACTCAAGTGTTGAGCAGACAATTGATGCTGAGTGATTTAGATGCTGAGTGATCAATGGATGTCGAGTCATTCAGAGGCTGAGTTACAACATTTAAGATATAGTGGATGTCGAGCATCAGAGACTTCAAGTGTCGAGTAAAATAGTTTTGGACATAGTTGTTTGTAATGGCACAAACTTTTATGTAAACCATTTTTTAGCCAACTGAAGGATTGTTTTATGATTCTAGATGACAAGAACGAATCTATATTGAGGAACTCTGTGCAGTACATGCAACCAATCAATTAAAGGGATGGATTGAGCAAAAAAATGGATGAATCACAATCGTTGATTCATACCTAACCCTAAGTCACCTAGGTCTTCTTAAGGAAGGAAAATCCTAAAACATTGTATGTGCGAAGAGAGAAGTTTGCATGCATAAATAGAGCATTCATGGTGGCTAAGGAGTTGTGATAATCATCAAGTTATGAATTGCATAATCAATTAGAGGAGAACAAAGGAAAGAAGTTAGAGGATAGAAGTGATACATATGATCAGATAGCATCAAAGATACATGCAAAGAGGTGATCTGTTATCTAGTAGCAGAGTGCTAACCACAGGATCATTGCTGAGACATTCTAATAGGTGAATTAGTTAAATCTCTTAACAGAGTAGTCCTAACAAACTGTTGAAAATCCTTTAATAAAGTGCTTACTTCATTGTAAGTTTAAGTCTTTTAATCAGGAACACTTCTAACATGGTGTTGAAATTCTTTAATAGGGTACGATCTAACAATCTTGTAAGCCTTTAACAGGGCAGACCTTTCACGGGGTAGATCATAGTTTATGATCAAACATTGTAACCTTCATTAGATACACTTTACAACTGCAGTAGTGAAGACTTGTGGGTGTCATCCTCACCCCAATTTTACCTTCTCAATTGGAGGGTTTCTTGTTAACCAAATATCTTGTGTCATATATGTGTTGAATGTTTATTTGATTTCATGCTATGGATGAATATGCTTAGTTTGGTATTTCAATTTACGTGCAAATTGTGAGATGGATGTGTGGTGAATGTTTTAAGGGTTAAAGATCTGAAGGACTGATTCACAACCCCCCCTCCGCCCAGAATTTATTTTCCCTATTGTATTTCAAACATTATCAATTCAAACTATTTCATATTATCATGCTATTATTAATTTAAATGATCTTAGATTATAAATGGCTTAATTAATAATATAAAGCATTATACCATTCTTAGAGTATTACTTTAACTTCCATATAAGTCCACTATTAATATTTAATTTCTATTTAACTCTTACTTCAATAACTCAACTTAAATTATAATATAATTACATCCATTATATTAGTTAACTTCATTGTAATTCACTTAAAATATAACTAAATAATAATTATATATTTATTAACTTACAACTACACTTGCATTGCAAACATCTAGTAAGATTATATTCCACCAAGAGTTAACTGAAATTAGTTGTATAAATAAAATCATTTGTTGTTAAAATTCGTCTATTATATATATATATATATATATATATATATATATATATATATATATATATATATATATATATATATATATATATATATATATATATATATATATATATATATATATATATATATTTTAATTAAAAAATGAAATTAAAAGTTAATTTTTTAAAATAATTTCCTCCCTCTCTCTCTCTCTCTCTCTCTCCACACAAACAAGCTTACATGCATTATTTTCACATGCCTATGGACTCTTAAACATACAATATTCTTAAATCAATTTTTCTAACATGTGTTTATTCATTTTCACATGCATAAATATATTTGTTCCTTTACATACATAACTACATGGATTTACATATATTCTTTTTTAAACATAATTCTTTTCACAACAAATAAATTTTATAAAATATGTAAATATATTTTCACGTATAATTTTCTCAAAAAATTATAGATATTAGATTGAACTTCTAATTTGCATAATAATGTCTAATTTATCTTTTACTTTTACTTTTAATTTTATAAATTATTTACAATGATAATTAATACAAACTTTAAATTAGAGGAATATTCATATTTTCTAATTATTATACATGTGAGTTTTCTAAAGAACAACCTAGGTTTTGACAGGTTTCATGCAACATGGTTTTGCTTATACTAAAACAAAAGGTTTCTAGATTTAAGTCTTATGAGAATTTTCTACACAAGAAGAGTAAAATTGTTTTCTCCCATTTTCACAAAAACAATATAACCCAGAAGTAATTTCCTTTTTGAATTTCACAAATAAAACTCATTCAAAATTTTTAATAATTGTTACAGCACAACCTAATAAACATGAAGGAGACAACCTTTTTGAAAGAAAGATTTGCAAGGTTCTCAAACCCTACCTCAAATCTACCAATAGAATTTTCAAGATAGCAAAAGCTCAAAATACGGGATCCAAAATACTCTCAAGTTTTGAATTTACTCTTTAACTTCAATGTTAAATCACCATGAACCTTTGTGTAAACCAACTAATTCTAACTCTTCATCCAATTGCTCTCCCAAAACCTGTCTATCTTTAAAATGAGGAAAAAACCTCTAATAAAGAGTTGTAACCCTAATTAGGGTTTCTTAATTTTTAATTTGATAAAAAGCCATTTATTTTTAATTAAATATTAATAGCTTAATTTAATAAATCTTTTTCATGCGCACTCAAAGCATTTTTAATATAAAATAATATTTTCTTATTTTCTCCACTTTATTTATTTTACGTGACACTTTTAGAATCATTATTTATTAGTTTAATTAATAATAATAATTAAAGTCTATTATTTAAATGTAACTCTAATTTAATTATTATTAATTAAAATATTATAAGAAATCAATATTTACTCTTTAATATTTTAATTCTCTTTCTCCAATTTTTTAAATTAGATTTTAATTTTAAAAAATAAAATTAAAGAACATATTTAATTAATTCTTTTTAAAGAGGGGTAAACGCTTTGACCTGGAGCTATGAACCAGTGAGGTTACAAATGGGGGACCTCATCCCCATGAGATTTGAACCTTGATGGCAAGGATAACATCACAACAACTTAACCATCACAACATGCCACTATTCGCAATTTCTAATTAATTAAATAACATCATATTTTAGTAAAAAAAATTTAAAAGTGATATTTAATAATTGGAATATCATAAGATTAATCCAAGCATCATATTAAACCATTTATTAAGCAAATCACACAATTAACCCCATATAAAAAAACATAAGAAAATTTGACCAAAGTCAAAGTCAAACAACACTCACAAAGAAAAACTCATGGGTTACTAAAGGGTAGGTAGTCAAACAAATGTCCTCCTTCTCATGACAAGTAATTGGACTTTAGTTGGTATTGAAAGGGCACATGTACCTACAACTTGCATAAAAGATGAGCATGTACATGTGCATATATATCTAAGCTAAACAAGTAATGACAAAGAGTGATACATCATGTAGATCCTGACTTGTGTGTAATTACAACTCCCTCCCTTGACCACATTAGGCACATCAAAAAAAAAAAAAACACACACACATCATACACATGCAAGTATGGGGTAAGTGTAATCAATAATCACAAATATAAGTAACATTATATTATAATATAAACAAATCATCATCATCATTTGAAGGCATATCATATTGTTAGAAATACTTTAGAATAATTGAGGGGGGGGAGTGAATCAGTTATCTAAGGTCTAAATGCCCTAATAAAACTTTTTCAGTAAGTATAGTGAGCCTATTAAATTATCCATGCATCCAAGCTTAAATTTTCATCTTAGCAAGTTATTGAAAATCAATATGCAGGAATAAAACATGCAAGATCAACACATAACACAGTGATTTACATGGAAACCCAATTTGGGAAAAACCACCAGTAACATGCTACTCCTTTTTCACTCTTCTGAAGTGATGCCATGTGAAAGGCTTGCCCAGTTAAAGGCTACAACATTGTTAAATGTGACCTGGTTAAAGGATTTAACTACCCTATTAGAAGTGGGCCTAGTCAAAGGACTTTAGAACATTCACTTGGAATGTCACCCTGTTAAAAGATTTACAACATGGCTATTAAACCAACCTAAGTCCATAGGATTTATCCTAACTGTTACAATTGCTAGAGAGTAACAATAAGGGCTTTTGATCTGATACAACTCACAGCATAACTTGCAAATTTCAAATCTCACTTCAGTTCACACATTTGCTTGGCTTTAGTCACTTCAGCTCTAACAACTTGTCCTCCTTTCAATCTTTTTCTTCTTGAGTCTTCATGCTCATTATGCTAATGCAATCATCTCTCTTTGACCACTTGTCGAAGCAGAGTCTCTATGCTCTATTCATCCTTCTCCTTGAAACCCTTCAACCACTTTGTAATTTGGCACACCAACAACTCTAGCTTCTTGGCCTGTGACTCCTTAAATAGAAATTTGGAATCCTCTTTCCCGCTCGATTCTTCCCTCTCAAATTTTAGGGTTTCAATGGGTTAGGTAGGATACAATGTATCTACCCCATATCTTGTCTCTTCTAGAAACTTCATGTGGAATCTAGCTATATTCGCTAAAAAATGGTTCACCTAGAATTCTGTGCCACCAACTAAGCATCCTTATCTTCCATCTGGTTGACAAACTTCAAGGTAACAAACTTTTTGGCTCAGATCTGGCAAATCTACGACTTTTCAAATAATGCAGCAGCTTAGCACTATTGACTTTCTGACACTGCACATACTATGTTACTCGACATCAACTAAGTTTTACTGATGCTCGACACTTGATACTTGCTCGATTCCCACTAGACTTATCACTTACTCGGCTCCCATTGGAAATTTGCTCAGCTTGAACTAACTTGTTCAACTCCCACTAATGAATTTAGTTAAGCTTTGTAGACAATCTTGTTACAACTTATTCTTCTAAATTTTCTAAGTGTAGCCAACCTCTTCATTTTCAAGTGTATTGTCAATACATCATTTTATCATTGTCTTAACTGATCTTTGCACTTCATTACGAAACCATAACTCAACCTTTCCCTTAGGTGCTTTTGTTACATCTTATTGATTAAATCCTCTTCATTAATCAACTAAGTGATGGTGCTTGGATCTTATAAGCAATTGTTATTCCACCAAATAGCAAGTTTGACATCAGTGACAAAACAATAATTGAACACATTCTATAGCAACAATCTCCCTTCTTTACTTCAACAATCTCCCTTCTTTGCTTATGAACTTTTCAATCAGATTCCAAAAATCTCCCTCTTTGGAATTGATGGCAAACCAAACTGATCAACCAAATAAAAACTAGCTAATCAACCAAGTTAACAAAATACTAACTAGGCTAAAATAGTAGGTCAAATGCCAAAAAGAAAACTTGTTGACTTTAGTATCTCCCTTTGATCTACTCCCTCTTAGATCTGTCATCCTAATTTCTTTGCTTTTGCTTCTCCCATTCATATCTCTTGTCCTTTTCTACTATTTCTCCTTATGTGTTGTTTCTCCTTTACTATTTCTTCCACTTCATGATCTGATCAGTTTTTGTTATTTCTCCCTCTTTGACAACAATGCCAAAGACACATTGTTTCAGGATCTTATCATGCAAGTGTAGCATTTACAAGAACTTATAATATCTCCCTCTGTCACCTTGCTTGTGACTTGTTTGGAATTTCAGTACTTTGATTACTTCAGGCAAAGCCTAAAGTAAGTATCCTTTGCATCAACTTATATCATCTAAACAATCAACTCATTTGATGCAAGGCAGTCTTGTTGTTACTTAAGCAGCCTTGGTTGGGGGTATCACCCCTAACTTACCTCTAAGATATTCAAATGCATCTTTAGGTAATGGTTTTGTGAAGATGTCAACAGTTTGTTCCTTTTTATTGACATATTCCATTTTCACTTGCTTGTCTTCTACCAATTCTCTTACATAGTGATACTTGATTGCAATATGCTTTATTTTGGCATCCATCACAAGGCTCTTTGATATGTTGATGGCACTTGTATTATCACAATAGAGTATCATAAGTTCAGTTATCTCTTCCTTCATACCTTTCAACAAATGCTTGATCCATATAATTTTGGTGCAGTTAATAGCAATAGCAACATACTCAGCTTTAGCTGTGGACTATGATGTACAAGTTTTCTTTCTACTAGTCCAAGTGACTAATATTTTTCCTAAGAAAAGTGTTCCTCTACTAGTGTTTTTTTTGTCATCTGTGTTACCTCCCCAATCTACATCAGTGTAGGCCTTCAAATCAAACTTTTCAGTCCTCTTGTAGTATAAACCAAAATCATCTATACCTTTTAGATACCTCATTATTCTCTTAACAACCATAAGATGATTTTCTCTTGAATTTGCAAAAAATCTTGCCACTATCCCAACAGATAAAGAAATATCAGGTCTACTATGTACAACATATTGTAGTTTTCCAATCATTGATCTATACATTGTTTGGTTTACTTCAGCTGAATCGTCATTCTTAGATAACTTATGTCTTGTCAGCATTGGTATACTAACTAGTTTTGAATCTTCTAAGTCAAATGTTTTGAGTATCTCCTTGATATATTTTGATTGGGTCACAAATATGCCATGTTTCAATTGATGTACTTGTAATCCAACAAAGAATTTGATTTCTCCAAACATTGACATCTCAAATTCATGTTTCATCTGATCAACAAAGTTTTTGCTTAGGGCATCTTTTCCTCCAAATGTTATATCATCAACAAAAATCTCAGAAATTAAAATATCTTTACCTTTTTTTTCCTTGATATACAGGTTGTTGTTGTCAACTATTTTCTCAAATCCTATCTTCACAAGATATTTGTGAAGTCTCTCATACCATGTTCTAGGTGCTTGCTTCAAACCATAGAGTGCTTTATGTAGCTTGCAAACCATATCCTTGTTATTCTCATCAACAAATTCCTCTGGTTGTTCAATATAGACTTCCTCTTCCAATATACCATTCAGAAAAGTAGACTTTACATCCATTTGATAAACTTTAAAACCTTTATAGGTAGCATATGCAAGTAGATTTCTTACTCCTTCCATTCTTGCAACAAGGGCAAATGTTTCCCCATAATCTAGTCCTTCTTCTTGTGCATAACCCTTGCAAACTAATCTAGCTTTATTTCTTGTGATCTCACCATTTTTATCTAGCTTGTTTCTAAATGCCCACTTAGTACCAATCACATTCTTATCAGCTGGTCTGGGAACTAGACTCCAAGTTTTGTTCTTCTCTATTTGATCAATCTCTTCTTCCATAGCTTTATACCAGTCATCATCTTGTAGTGCATCATTCACTATTTTAGGTTCAACTTTGCTTAACAGACATGATTCGTTACTTAGTCTATTCCTTGTCATTGGTCTTGCATCTTTGTCCACCAATTATTTGTTCAGCAAGGTGATGTCTTCTCACATATTTGGATAACCTTGTTTCCATGTTTGGTCTTTTAGATTCAGAGTCACTATGCACATCTTTGTCAGGTAGCTCTACATCTCTTCCATGTGTACTGATTTCAAAGTTAGAATGTGCATTCTCTACATTCTATAACTCAGCTTCTAAATGTAGCTCAGCATTCACTAGTTGTGACTCGCCTAAAACTAAAAAAAAATGTTGGATCCCAATTTGATTAACAGCTTCCTCTTCAACAGGCATTCCTTCATAGAAATATACAAAGGTTCTATTTTCTTCTAGTTTCTTTGGTTCTTCAACTTGAACTTTTGTATGCTCATCAAAGTTTATATTTGCACTCTCCACAATTTTGTTAGTGTTAGTATTTAAACACTTATATGCTTTACTTCTAGTGGAGTAACCAAGGAATATGCCTTCATCACTTTTTGCATCAAACTTTCCATTTCTAGAATCTTTAAGAATATAGCATTTACAACCAAATACTTTGAAATGCTTTACATTGGGTGAGTGACCATACCATAATTCAAAAGGTGTTGCACTTGTACCTTTCTTGATTTGTACTCAATTCAGAGTGTGGAAAAATGTACTTACAACTTCTCTCCAGTACTTTAGAGCAACATTTTTTTCCATCATTAATGTTCTAGCATAGTCAATCATTGATCTATTTCTTCTCTCAACAATTTCATTCTGTGGGGGAGTTCTAGAAGCTGATGTTTTTCTCTTAATTCATTTGTCATTACAAAATGTCTCAAATTCGTTTGATATGAACTCTCCTCCTCTATCTGATCTCAAGCATTTCACACTCTTCCCTGTTTCCTTTTCAACTCTGGCCAAATAACACTTAAACATTTAAAAAGCATTAGATTTTTGCTTTAAGAACATGACAGTCATCATCCTAGAATAATCATCAACAAAGAACATTATATATTTGTCTCCTTTGTAGCTTTGCACTTCTATTGGACCACATAAATCAGTATGGACTAGCTCAAGTACTTCTTTGGATGTATAGGTTTTGCTCTTGAAACTTGACTTAGTCATCTTTCCTAGCTAACATTGTTTGCACGTTGTATTGTCAGGCTTCTTCAGTTTAGGTATACCTCTGACTTTCTTCATTTTGCTAATGTCAACCAAATTATCAAAGTTGACATGACATAGCCTTTTATGCCATAACCACACATCATCAAATCTTACAATAAAGCAGGCAACATCTTCCATATCTAGGTAAAACAGATTACTTTTAGTTTGGTCTCCTTTTCCTATCAAATTTCCATCAATGTCATAGATTTTGGTTGTTTTGTTTCCAAATTCTACTTTGCATCCTACATTGCCTAACTGTGAGACACTCAGCAAATTGTAGTTCAATCTTTCAACATAGTATGCATTAACATATGAAATTTTCTCTGTAAACTTAATGAAACATTTTCCTTTGATTTGACATAGAGCATCATTTCCAAATCTAACACTATTTCCATCATACTGAGTAAAGTTAACAAACTTGCTTTTGACTCCTGTCATGTGATGTGAGCACCCACTATCTATGATCCATCTGTCATTCTTGTTTACACAAATTACCAATGTTGTAGGATCTTCTTCATCAGACTGATCCTTCATGGCTACATAGACAAATTCATCATCGTTATCATTAGAATCCTCTTCTTTAGCAATGTCTTTCTAATCTCTCTTATCATCTTCTCTGCTATTTTTGTACTTGTTACTTTCTTTGTAATTCTTTTTCTGTGTGCACCTTGTAGCAATATGTCCTATCTCATTACAATTATAACAAATGATAGGTAGCTTATCCTTGAATTTTCCTTTGCCTCTGTGAAATCTTCTAGCCAACAATGCTTCCAATTGTTCCACATCTTCTTCATCTGTGCTATTGTCACTAGATGCATATTTTGTCTTTCTTCCCTTCCTCTTTGATTTCACTTCTTTAGTATCTTTCAGTGATAGCTTGGCCTTGAAAGTAGATTCAACATTCTCAGGTCTGTAGTTATCAAAGTTAGATAACTCAAATGCAATAAGTCTACCCACTATACCTTCAAAGCTTAGATTGTTTCCTGGTACACATCTTAACTCTTGGATAGCTGATACTCCAATAGCATAGATAGGGAGAAAAGTTCTTAAGAATTTGTTGTTGATTGTATCATCATCTAATTGACCACCCAAACATCTTATTGCACTTACTACTTCCTTTATTCTAGAGAAATACTGAGCAACATTCTTACCTTCCTCCATTCTCACATCATCAAACTTTCCTTTGAGGCTTTCTCTTTTTGCTCTTTGGACATTCTAATCTCCTCCATAGATATTTGATAGTGCTTTCCACATCTTGAATGTAGAGTTACATCCTTTGATTTCATCAAATTCAACATAGTTGAGGGCAGAAGCAGTCTCCAACATTGCATGATTGTGCTCATGTTTTTTCTTCAAATCTTCTATAGTAGGGGCACCAGTTGGATCAACTTTTTCAATATCAATTGAACTTTGGGCATGATCACCTATAGATCCAAGATGCAGCTTCATTAAACTTTGTCATGCAACAAAGTTATCTTTGTTGAGCTTGGGAACTTCTCTCTTGGGCATTTTGATATTTTCTGCTTCTAGTGCCTTTAAACCAAATCAGCAGAAAAGCTCTGATACCAATTGTTAGAAATACTTTAGAATAAATGAGAGGGGGGGGGGGTGTGAATTAGTTATCCAAGGTCCAAATGCTCTAGTAAAAATTTTTCACTAAGTATAGTGAGCCCATTAAATTATCCATGCATCCAAGCTTAAACATTCATCTTAGCAAGTTACTGAAAATCAATATGCAGGAATAAAACATGCAAGATCAACACATAACACAATGATTTATGTAGAAACCCAATTTGGGAAAAACCATCACTAACATGCTACTCCTTTTTCACTCTTCTGAAGTGATGCCCTATGAAAGGCCTACCCTGTTAAAGGCTACAACACACTGTTAAACGTGACTTGGTTAAAGGATTTAACCACCCTGTTAGAAGTGGGCCTGGTCAAAGGACTTTAGAACATTCACTTGGAATGTCACCCTGTTAAAGGAGTTACAACATGGCTATTAAACCAACCTAAGTCCATAGGATTTATCCTAACTGCTACAATTGCTATAGAGTAATAATAAGGGCTTTTGATCTGATACAACTCACAACATAACTTGCAAATTTCATATCTCACTTCAGTTCACACATTTGCTTGGCTTTAGTCACTGCAGCTCTAACAACTTGTCCTCCTTTCAAGCTTTGTCTCCTTGAGTCTCCATGCTCATTATGCCAATGCAATCATCTCTCTTTGACCACTTGTCGAAGCAGAGTCTCTGTGCTCTATTCTTCCTTCTCCTTGAAACCCTTCAACCACTTTGCAATTTGGCACACTAGCAACTCTAGCTTCTTGGCATGTGACTTCTTAAATAGAAATCTAGAATCCTCTTTCCTGCTTGATTCTTCCCTCTCAAATTTTAGGGTTTCAATGGGTTAGGTAGGATACAATATATCTACCTCATATCTTGTCTCTTCTAGAAACTTCATGTGGAATCCAGCTGTATTTGCTCAAAAATGATTCACCTAGAAATTTATGCCACCAGCTAAGCATCCTTATCTTCCATCTGGTTCAAAAACTTCAAGGTAACAAACTTTTTAGCTCAGATATGGCAAATCTACGACTTTTCAAATAATTTAGTAGCTCGACACTATTGACTTTCTAACACTTGACACATATTGTGTTATTCGGCATCAACTAAGTTTTATTGATGCTTGACACTTGATACTTGCTTGGCACTTAATACTTTCTTGGCACTTGATACTTGCTTGGCTCCCTCTAGACTTATCATTTACTTAGCTCCCATTGGAAATTTGCTTGGCTTGAACTAACTTGCTCGGCTCCCACTAATGAAGTCAAGCTTTGCAGATAGTCTTGCTACAACTTATTCTTCTAAAGTTTCTAAGTGTAGCCAACCTCTTCATCTTCAAGTGTATTGTCAATACACCATTTTAGCATTGTCTTAATTGATCTTTGCACTTCATTACAAAACCATAACTCAACATTTCCCTTAGGTGCTTTTGTTACATCTTATTGATTAAATCTTCTTCACCAATCAACTAAGTGATGGTTCTTGGATCTTATAAGCAATTGTCATCCCAGAAAATAGTGGGTTTGACATCAGTGACAAAACAATGATTAAAGACAATCTGTAGAAACAATCTCCCTTCTTTGCTTATGAACATTTCAATCAGATTCCAACACATATGACATTATTATGGAAGTAATTATATTTACTAAGAATAATTAAAGAATCATCATTAGGAATGTAATCATAATCATCAAATAGACGCATGAAAGTATCACCATTACAAGTAAGTAACCATTACTATTTGGTATAATCAATTACTCTATATAACAAAGTGGTGTAAGAGCACCTAGGTAGGCTAAAGGGTAGACCTAGGGCTTCTTTGTTGTTTTTATATTTTAGTAATGCTATCCACATCACTAGAGTAATAATAGGATCAACTTGGTCCTAAGGTGGGGTTAAATAGGTTTGAAGAGTCCCACAATGCAATATTGCTCCTAATTGCTCAAAAAGTGCCCATTTGGTTCCATAGAGCACTTTTGGGTTTTGAGGGCCAAATAGGGAAACAAAGTGTTTTAGGGTCCTTATTAGGTGTTTTGGATCCATATTAGGCCTTTTGAAAATTTTGGTAGCAAGTAGAGCAAGTTTGGGTAGATAATTTGCAAAATTGCAAAAATTGCTCATTTCTTGCAAAGTTGCCATTGACAACTTTTGCAACTTTTATGCAAAAAGAGAAATTTCTTTGTGGGAGACCTTTAACCACTTAAATTAGATGGAAACATACATTCAAATCCTCTATAGGTTCAAACTAAACCTTTTCAAGAGGTTGGAAGAGGGAGAAATGACAGTGTACGAACTGTAATCAACATTTTCTTTATTACAACAATTTCTTGCTTTGGGTGTTTTTTAATGCTTTGTATGGATCAGACTTAGGGTTTTCTAAGTTGGAAGTTCTACTGGAGGTTTTTATTCATTTTTTTAAATTTTTTTTTCATTTCATAGAGTTTGTAGTGCTTAGAATAATTATTTTGTGTTCCAACAGTTTGTTGTTCTGAACCGGGCAGCTAGCATAAAATGGAGTGCTAGGGCCATATCCCACCATATGAAGTGTACAGCCTCTTGGGATTTGTAACTAGACTCCTTTTAAATTTTTAACAGGAAAGGAGATCCCATGGGAAGCACAACAAGCATTTTTAGTGTGATGCCCTAGGCAACCAAACCATGATTGGTTAAGGATCACAAATCTGAAAAAGAGCATTTGGAGTGGACTAAAAGGTCTAATTATTCAATCTAATAATGTGGTGAGTAAGTAGATGGTGAGGGCTAACTCCAATCTAGAGGAAGAGTCTTGGTAAGGACTTTTAGGAGGTTTAAAACCCAAACAACACCAAAATCCTTGAAACCCTCGAATTAAGCCTAAAATTGTGCTTGGGCTATATAGACAAGTTAGGAGCTTAAGAAATAGAAAATATTCAAGTACTTCGAAAAGGGTATCCAGAAAGGTGAATTTTTTTTGGCCTTTTTTAAGGTATTTTTCAAAATATCTCAGTTTTAGTGCGTTTGGAGGGCTAATTCTTGTAGCCTTTTTCCAAGCAATTGAGTACAAATTGCCCTATGGATTGCAATTTGAATAGGGTTTTGCACTTGTTTTTCATGTATTATGTTGATGAGTAACCTAAGGAATGCCTAGGTATTCATTTGACCAAATGGAAAGGTACAACGAGCATTGAGGTTATTTGTGTGTCTGTGGAAGTTTGAGCAATTTTCTACTAACGTGTTGATGTGCACCAGTTGAAGAAGTGGGATCTCTTTGATAGAATCCTCAAAGGCATAGGGTGTGAAAGAAGCCCTATTTTATTAGGTGGAAGACCTAAGAAGACCCTAGAGAGCTTAGGGTTTGTGAGCAAGATTGGTTGTCACATCACAAAGTATTATATTTCAAATATCAGTTAAGGGCTAACATGTCCACAACATAGTTATATAGAACTTTAACAACGAAGACTACAATGATATTAAAGGAGGGGTATTACAACAATTTTTTTTTTTAAATTTCTATCATTGAATTCACTAATTTATTACTCTTTTTTTAAGACTCGTTGAATCTTCACACATTTTAATGAATTTTTAACTCTAACTAGGAGAGAATATCCAATACCTCAACACGTTCCAATGGTTGTGATATATATTATTAATCTGATACCCAAAATTGTTGATTTAGTATACAACAATTTTGACAATATTGTACCAATAGTTGTGACTTTAAAATTATTTTTTCTAATAATGACTACCCACAATTGAATGAAATTTATGCCCTTTTCTAAAAATAAATCAATCATGTGATGCCAAATCAACTACACAAGTATGGGATCCCTAATGCACTATGATTAGTCTCACTTTTTTGGAGATTATTTTGGATACCTTGGAAAAAAAACATCTAATATGGTATCATATTTTATGATATGACTCTAAAACCATAGTTGGAAGTAATGGACTTTCAAAGTAAGTTGAGCATTAATTCTTCTTTTATACCTCTATGAATAATTTAAAATATTAAACATTATTATTAATGTTATCAAATTTCTACAAGCCATGTTAAAATTCTTCTAGACTAGATTGTGTGATTTTTTTATTCATCAATATCTTGAATCATCATGGTGAGAAGATTTCATAATAGTTCAAAGGAGAGTTGATCCTGATGATCAATCACAAAGTGTAATTCAAAATGTTGATGAATTAAAATTTCTCACAAGCTAGTTGAATTCGCTTTGCTAGGGTTTTCTTGCTTCATGCGAACTTTCAATTTTTTGTGTACGGCCCTTTGCTTGCACTCCCCTTCTGTCGGCACTTGTCATACCGCATTTACTGCAGGAGCTTTAGGTTAGGATATAATGGCTCCGGCCAACGATGAACCAGTTGTTTTTGGTATTCACGCTGCTGCTCCAGACTGCCATGGCGCCGCCGCCAAACAAACGCCCGCGCAAGTTTGTCCTGAAGGTAATCCTGATATTTTCCTTCCTTTGCAAGAATTTGATGCTGCATGTGACTGGTTAGAACAACATACCTTGATAGGGTATTTTTTTGGTAGGATTCCTCCTGAAGCTATGCTTAGAGAATGGGTCAACAAAAGCTGGACTCCTCATGGAGTGTGCCTTGACGCTGTGCAAAACCTTACCAAAGGTTTATTTTTATTTCACTTTTCTAACCCGTCGCAAGCAGACGTGGTTTTTACTAACGGCCCTTGGTCTGTGCGTTCCTCTCTACTTGTTTTTTAGAAATGGTCCCGAGACTTCTCTGTCTCGGATGATAAAAAGCTTAGGGTTCCTGTTTGGGTCGAATTCCCAGGTCTACCCTTGCCCTGCTGGCCTTTTATTGAGTCTATTGCCCAAGCCCTTGGCAAAGTTGTTACCAAGGAGCCAGAGAAAATTTTTAATGCTCGCCCTCAGCGGCGTGTTTGCATTGAAGTTGATCTTTCTAAAGATCTCAAGGATTCTATAGAAATTCAGATTGGTGCTCAAACCTTCTCATAGAAGGTGCTTTACTTGAACCTGCCTAACACCTGTTATAGGTGCCAGTCTGTGGAACACAAGATCAAGGATTTCCCTTTGGCTACGCCTAGGTTCAAACCCTAGCCTAAAGCGACGCCTGTCAAACAGGTCGAAGGAAAAAAAGAAGAATGGGTTATTGTTGGGCGCAAGGGCAAGCCTGCCTTGAATCCTTTGGCCCCTAAGCCATCCTATGTGGCAGTTACCATGATTCCTCCTATTTCCACCGAAGTGTCAGTGCCTACTAGCGTGGAGACGCCAGCGGCTTCCATTACACTTGTTTCGATTTCGCAGGTTTCAAACCCTCCTGGTTCATAGGGGATTAAGGCAGCCGCCAGGGCCTCATCCTTGCCTGGGGTTTGTTCTCCTCTTGCAGTCTCTTCCGTTGTACCACCAGCAACAAGGCGTTCTCGCAGTCCTCCTGGATGTGCAGAGATATCAGGGGTAAAACAGCAGGTTGTAAGTTCAGAGGATTTTTCGTCTGACTTCCACTTGGTTTCTACCTTTTTGCAGAATAGTTACTCCTCTCTGGAGGACGAGGATGGTATGGAAGAGTTCTCATGAACTTCCTCTCTTGGAATGTTCGAGGTCTTACAGACCTCCCCAGAAAGTACTATGTCCAAGATACCCATCATAGACTTGGGAATTTAGATTTTCTTTGCCTGCAAGAAGTTAAGATTTCTAGTTTCATGCTTTCTACTGCATGCCGCATCATTTGGCAGGATAGCGTCATGTTTTTTTCTTAGCATGAAGCTGGCCGAGGTGGTGTAGTTACTCTCCTGTCACCTCGCCTTCATTCTGCTATTATCTTGCACGGTTCTGACCCCACTCACCGTATTATTTGGCTTTTTCTTTCCATTAACAATCATTCTTTTGGAATCATTAATGTTTATGCTTCCAATGATGCTGTGGAAAGGGCACAAATGTGAGTTTGGCTCGCTGACAACTTGCCGCCAGCTACTTGGGTCCTGTGTGGGGACTTCAATATGGTTGAAGTGGCCTCTGACAAAGATGGCATTCTGCCTTTCCGTTGGATAGTTGGAGAAAGAGAAGCTTGGTTTTACATGTGTCATAAATTGGGCCTTTTTGATCCCAATACTAGCCGCCGTCATGATAGTGGGGCCTAGCACACTTGGTCCAATTTTCGAGCCGGTCCTGACCGCATATTGAAACGTCTTAATCGTGCTATGATCTCGACACAATCTTTTTTTTCCTTTTTTGAAGATCGTGATCTACCTGTCATTCCCCTGACAGATGTGACATTGTCAGACCACTATCCCATTTATTTTGGCATTTTTTGGCAAACAGTTGTCCCCAAAGTGGCCAAGTCTCAATTATTCCTCAACATGTCTATGTTGTTGCATGCTTCCACCATCTCCCACATACGTGTCTGGAATTTAGAACCACGTCCACATTCCCATCGAGGTTGGATTCAATGGTGGAATGATGCCATTACCAGAACGACTCGATTTTTGCACATCTACGGGCGTCAGCTGGCAATATTTAGAAAATAGTCTTATGAAGCCAACACCCTTGCCCTCAAAAAAGCCTTTGAAGCTCTCACCTTCAACCCCTTTGATGTGGATCTTCAAATTTAGCTTGCCAAGCTTCGCCATGAAAAGAAAATTGTTGATAACTATGCTGCCCAAGGAGCTCAAATCAAAGCCTGTCTCCACTGGTTGGAGGTTGGTGACAAAGCCTCGAAGAAGTTCTTCCAGGCTCTCTGAGCCCGTCATACCAATGTTGGGATTAAAAAGATAAAATAGGGAACTGATGTTCTTTCCAGTTTGCCTGACATCCTACAAGCTTTTGTTCTTCACTATGACAACGTCTTTGCTTCGCAGGGCCATTCGGTTGCTCAGGAGGAGGCTCTCAGAAAGTGTATTACTGTTACTCCAAACTGTCTCGCGGTTGAGCAACGCGCTTTCTGTGAGAAACTTATTTCCCTCTGAGACCTTAAAGAGGCAGTTTACTCCATGGTGGATGACAAATCCCCTGGGTGTGATGGATTTCCCTGTGAATTTTACAAACATCTTTGGGAGCAAATTGGTCCTGATCTGCACAGAGTCTATCTTGAAGGATACCATTCTAAAAGCTTAGGAGCAATCATAAATAAAGGCAATATTAAATTCATACCTAAAGCTGGTGATCCTGAGGACATTTGCAACTGGAGGCCCATCACCCTCCTGAATGTGTCTTATAAGATCATTGCTAAGGCGCTCTCTCTCAAAATCTGCCATATGCTTCCTCTAATTGTGCGGCCTGAACAAATTGGCTTCATCAAATCCAGGTATATTCTTGACAACATCATTGTTGTCTGGGAAGGTATGAAATGGGCTCGTAAGTCCAAGCAGTAGGCTATCTTTTTAAAGATAGATTTTGCTAAAGCCTATGATCGCATTGAATGGCCTTTCATTTTGGCTATGCTTCAGGCTATGGGTTTTGGTCCCAATTTTCTTTAGTCCGTGGAGATGCTCTTTGGTGACAATAATGCTTGCATCACCATCAATAATTTGCAATCTAAAGCTTTTGGACTTTTTCATTCCATCAGACAAGGTTGTCCGCTAGCTCCAGCGCTTTATGTCCTTGCTGCTGAAGGTTTTGGTTATTTATTTTCTCACTTTGTGTCTTCAAGACTGGTCCATGGCATTTCCTTGCCTGATTCTTCCTCCCAGTTAGTCAATGGGCATTTTGCTGATGATTATTTTCTTACTCTTCTTGAAGATGAAAAAAAATTTAAAAATGCTTTAATTTTTCTAGACACTTTTTGTCAAGCCTCTGGCTCTGCCATTCAATGGCATAAAATGCTCTGCTACCGACAGTCTTTTTTGCCAGCTCCACCTTGGTTCAGACAATTCCAATGGAAATGGGTTACTCATGGAGAAATCTTCTACTTTCTTGGCATTCCCTTTGCTTTCCAGGCTTCCCCTGTGGAACTTTGGAATGTTGTGCTTACAAAGATTAACAAAAAGCTTGATTATTGGATCACTAAGCCGCTTTCTCTTGCTTGTAAATTCCAAATTTGTTCTAAGATTTTGGCTACAACCCATGTGTATTATTCTTCTTGTTGGGCTCCCTCCAAAGCTTCCTATCTCAAATTAGAATGTTTGCTCAGAGATTTTCTTTGGGCCTCTGGTTTTGACCATCATAGTTTTCACAGAGTTGCTTGGGATTTCTGTTGTCTCCCAAAGGAATCTGGGGGTCTCGGCCTACTTTCCACTTGGAAGCAGGGCCTTGCCCTCTATGATAAATGGATTATCAGAGCTATTTTTGGAGATGAAGCCTGGAAAATTCTTGTTAGGCATTGCATCTCTTCAGGCTTCCCTGCTAACAGACCGGCATGGAAGGGGATTGGTTTTTAGACCCTTCTCACTATGTGCGAACTAGTGGTCATATAGGGCTCTTTTGTTATTAAGAGCATTTGGAAAGCATGGGAAGCTGTTAAACCTTGGCTTCTTTAGGCTGGTGATGAGTTTCACAATGGGTTGTCCTTAAATCAACAAAACATTTAGTGGTCTCCCCCGTTTGCCTTCCAGGGTACTCCTCTTGCCAAGACACAAGGTGCCAGTGCTCTGTGTTTCTTTAAACGTGGCTTCCGCACTACCAAGGACATTTTTTCAAGAGTCACCATGAATTTCAAGTCATGGGAGGATATGCAAGTTCAATACCGCCTTGTTCGTGCCAATCGCCAGACTTATGACCTTCTGATGTCTTCCATCCCTGTGCACTTACTTCATAAAGTGGGGATTTAGTCTATTCGTCCTTGGTGGTATGATTGGAAGTGGTTTCTTGCCACTCCATTTACCAATTATAAGCTCAATATGGGATACAGATGGCTTTCGCACCACCTTCCGATGGTGGACATGCTTAATCAATGGTGGCATTTGCATTCTTCACTTTTGCAATGGAGAAAACGGTTCGACACCATTTGGAGTGCCATTACAGAACCTAAGATTGCACATTTTGCTTGGTGCCTTTCCTTCCAAGGTCTTCCCCTAGGGCCTCGGCTCAAGCACATTGGGGTTCCTGATCCCAGATGCCCCTTTTGTGGCCAACCTAAGTCCTTTTTGCATATTTTTTGGTTTTGCAAGCGTGCTCAGAATTATTGGCACTGGATTCATGATTTTTTCAAGCCTTTTAGGCCCGAACCTTTTTCATGGCACATGATCCTGCTAGGTGATTCCCCCAGATTTCCTCAGAAGTTCTCCTAGATTTGGCATACTTTCAGGATGGAAATTTTGTTTTCTCTATGGAAAGATAGGAATGCAATTTTATTCACTCACAGTTTTTTGGATGTTAACATTGCAATGTACACTAAGGCATGCATTTGTAACAATGTCATTATGCAGATATAGGTGCAAGCTAATAAAGTTTCCCTGGAGGTTGCACACTTATAGGAATTGTTAAATCATTGGGGCAATGCTTCTTACACCATTGCCAAAGTGCCTCTGGATGCCTCAGCTGATGCCTCTTCATCTCGCGGTCGCCGTTCCCGACACCAATCCTCTGGCCACCATTCACACACGCCGCGCTCCCAGGGTCCCCGCCACCGCTCTCCCAATGGTGGTCATGGCGGTTGGAGGTGTCGCTCTGCTTCCCTACCACGTGGTGGTTTTGGCTGGTCCCCAGCTCCCCCCCCTTGGGCAGGCTTCTGGCCAGTCTCCGGCTCCTCCCCCTGGATGAGTGCACTCTGGCAAGTTTCCTCGGCTAGCCTTAGCAATTTCTCCTCTACGGCCAGACAAAAAGGATGCGGAGACTGCGACTACCCCAGACCTTGCTGATGCTATTGACGGTTGGACTAATCCTAGTCCGCCTCACAATCCCACTGATGTGTGGGGATTTCTTGATAAAGATGATCCTCCTCCCTCTGCTGGTACTACCTTGGCAGCTTAAAAGTGTTTTTTTCTAATGAATAGTTTATAGTTTATGGCTGAGGCCATGTTGTTTATTCTGGCTTTGACCGTTTGAACTCATTCGCGAGGTGATCCTGTATCCCCCGGCCCCTTTTTTGTGAATTGTAATCTTAGTAAATTTTATTAATTGAAAAGGACTATTCATCAAAAAAAATTCTCACACAATCTAATCTAAAAAATAAGCAAACCAAACTAATAAGAATTTATATTGCACTTAAAACATGAACATAAATGAGATATTTTCACAAGTCATTGAAGAATAATTAATATCACATAAAAACACATAAGGTGATTACTAATAAATATCTTCATATCTATTTTTTTATTTTTTTATTTTCATAAATACAACTTAATGACAGTGTAATTTATATGACTATTTTTTAATTGTCTAAAATCTTTTTTTATTAGTAAAAGGTCAAACCAAAATTATTTTATTAATAAAACCTATTTACAACCCAACTCACTACAAGCATGGATAGGAAAGAGTCAGGTAGAGAAAACCTTTGATCTTGGCCCAAAAAGAGGAATCCTTATTGTTATGTCATCTTTCAAACATCCTAATGTATAAATGGGGAATTACCAAGGAAACTCCTAATTACATTATTTTACAAGCATTCCATTTACAATAATGAGGCAAGGTTAAGAAATAGACATTTCATCCTTTTTATGGCATGATAAAATAATACAATACTACAGTTACATCTTGTTTTTAGCTTTTCCATGCTCTCTGCCTAAAATAACCTTCAACTTTCCCTTAATGTTTTCTTGGCTCTTTATGTAATGTAACTCTTGTAGAAAACTAGATCCTCCTTGTGGCATAAACACAAAAGCTATCTTGCCAAACATATTAGTGCCATGCCAAAAACGAAGTCACAAAGTAACATAATTTTTGTTCTTGGAACTTAGTTAATGCAAACAATGCTTTCAATTATTTGAGTGAATAGTATATATTATTTAATCAAACAATGTTTAATCAACTAAACACAAGTGGTACTGATAGTAAATAAATACCTCCTTTTTTCTTTGAAAACATAATAACCTTAAATAAACACTTTAACTTTGTATTTTACAAATGTAAGAAATCAAATTACTTTATAAATTATTATTTTATAATTTCTATTATTAAATTTAATAGAAAATAAATCAATGATATAACCACCTTCAAAATCCATCCAATATGATACCATGTTTTTAAGATATTTGTTGCCTAATAAGCGCCCATAATGTATGAAAATCATCAACCAATATTATTGTTAAAATTAATTTAATTTAACTACTAATTATATTTTATATTTTTTTTGCATTTAGACTTTGATAAATAAAATAAAAAATTGAATAGGAATATTTTTAATTTGATTTGTTAAAATAATAATTGCTTTGAAATAGTAAAATAAAATGTATAGATGTTATAAAAAAATGGCTCTGCACTCTGGGAAATTAGTGAACTTGATGACTAAGGAAAAATTTACTTCAAAGGCAGATAGGCAAAAAAGCTTTTTCAAAAAGACTAAATATGTAGATCAATCCCCTATAAAATACAAAAATTCTCTCTCTTCTAGCAAATAAAGATCATTGGTTTTTTCCACAAGATAGAAATCCCCTTCTGAGTTGCCCTAAGCCTTAATTAAATGACCAAGAATCTACAACTCTACCAAATTCATCTCAAAATTTTGTAAGGGAAAAAAAAATTGGGGGAAAGGGACCACCAAATCCTATTTCCAATCGAGAAAATAGAAAGGGAGCCATGGATAATAATGAAGAGGGATATGTGTTGGTTGAAAGCTAAAGGAAGAAGGAAACCCTAACAGGTGAATGCAAAAAAAAATGTGGGCAATCTCTCTCATACTGCCCACCTAAATTTGTATCAGGAGCTAATAATATCTCATTTTTCGAGGCATAATCTCTAACCCTAAGGATCCTTCAGCCACATGACAAAACCATCATTAAATGATACCACAAAGGCCTTTGTGAAGGGATTTTGGGAAGCCTAGGACCAATCTTGATAAGAAGTTTCCAATCAAACCATGGGAAGTGTTTATAGTTGGTAGAGGGTATAATAGTCATAGTTGGATTTTTTAATGTTTAATTCTGACATTCATTTTGTGAGTAATATTTATTCCAATCTAAACCTATAGTGGGTACATTACAATGGTATCAAAGCATGATCCTGCCATCTTGTAGGGTGAAATGATAAAACAAAGAATAATTCATTGATTAGAAATCTATTAATGTATATTATGTGTATTTTCCATGTCCTCATGCATTAATGTGTTTGCTTCATATTTTCATGCATCAAGTGTATAATTCGTGTCTTTATACATTCATGCCCATACTTAATATTTTCAAATGAATTGGTTCTTTTTTGGCAAATCTTAAATGAAAGAATAAATAAGAATTAACCAAAAGACATGATATCAACACATAAATTGGAAGAATTATAAGATGGCCTTAGGAAAATCACCTAAATACATTATTTAATGTTAAAATTGCATAGTAAAGATACTCACATTAAAATTTTCTTATAAAATTTGAATTGCTCAAGGACAAGCAATTTTGGGAGGGAAGGACTGTCGTATACCCTTTCATAATAAGATTTAATTATACTATAAAATTTTAAATAAATAAATTTAAAATGATTGAAAAAATAGTCAAAAAACTTCAAGTTGTGTGTGTGCGTGCGCGCGCGCGCGCGTGTGTGTGTGTGTGTGATTGGTTTATCTACCTACTACCTATGCTCTATGATTAGAATGGTGATATGGTAAGTTAAGTATAGATGGAAGTTACATAAATTCATCATATCATCTCTCATAAATAACTTCACTAAGGGATTAGTGGATGTGGAGGAATCTAACTTCAAAAAGCAACTACTAGTAGATAAACTTTTGGATTTTGGAGGAGACAAATTTTCAAAGAATGATCAAATGAAATAATTAATTATAATGGTTAAACAAGATAATATCATGGAGATTTATCAAATTAAGGGTGACTTGGATACCATAGATTGTGCTAAAATTTATATAAAAGGAGAGGACGTAATTCAATATTTGAATTAAGAAACAAAGATGATAAGGGCAAAGGTGAAACCAAGATAACTAATATCTTTTATGTAGGGAAGGGGAAGATCCTTCCCATGGAAGCATTAAAGGTTTCTAACATGGAATTTTAGGGGCCTCAATGCCCATAACAAACAATGTTATATATCTAACTCCAAATCTAACTTATTATTAATACAAGAAACCAATTTAAATTCAAATGAAGTAACAATATTTAAGAGGAAGTTAGGACTTAGGAAAATTATTGGTATCTAAATGTAGGGTGCATTTGGGTGGTTCACCATTGTCTAGGATCTAAGGGTCATCTCCCTGCATCAAGATAGGATTTAGAACATTTGGATTAGCTTCCAAGGAACCAATATAAATAGTAGCTTAAAATTTATTTTGATTAATGTTTATGGCCCAATTCAGAGTGATGATAAATAGATAATTTGGACTGAGATTAGTCAATATTTATAGTCAATCCCCAACCAAACTTGTATAATTGGAGAAGACTTTAATGCAATTCTATGATATATTGAGAAATGGGGAAGTTGTCAAAAAATTCCCAAGCCACTATTAATTTCAATCATTGGGTTAACAAATCATCCGTAATGGAAAGAGAAACTAAGGACAAGGCTTTTACTTGGAATAATTAAATAAAGGCTTTAAATAATATAGAAATGAAATTTGATTGGTTCTTCCTCCATGGAAGTATGATTGATTTCAACTCCACCTTCGAAATTGGGACATTGCCAATTTTAGGCTCAAATCATTACCCAATCCTATTAAAAATAATGGAAGATAGGGGCCTCAAAAGGTGCTATTTGAATTTGAACAAAAGTAGCTAAAATATTATTCTCTATAAGTCTAAACTAGGGAATGGTGGAAAGAGGTTGAGGTCTTTTGACTCTAGATTATAACGAGCAATTAACAAGCTAATGATAATTAAATTTAAACTATATAATGTAACAAGAGCACTTAAGCAACATTTATAAAACTAAAGAAGAACTAGAAAATCAATTAGAAAAGGTGAACTTAAAATTATTTAAGTGGAATATGAATGAAAATCTATTTTTAAAGGAAAAATAATTTAATGTTGATATATGAAGAAATTGTAGCTAAAGAAGTGTTTTGGAGACAAAAGTCCCAAGAACATGGTTGGATGAGGGGGACAAAAATATAAAGTTCCTCCATAACAATATCAAACAGAGAATATTGTTGAATAGGATTACAAAAATTAAGAATATGGATGGAATAACTCTTGAGGATCTCATAGATGTTGCCTCTGAGTTGGTATGTTTCTTTAAAAATATTATAAATAACTAGGAAGGATCACAAATAAATTGTCAGGATAATATATTGGAAAATATACCAAAGCTAATTTAAATGTCAATCAAAATAAAATATTAATGGAAAAAAAAATCTAAGGAAGAAATTGAAGTTGGCTTGGTGCAAATGGACTCAGATAAACCTCCATGACTTGATGGGTTTCTAACACAATTTAAACAAAATATGTTGGTATTTCATGGGAGACGAGATAATTGTGCTTTGGAAGTGATAAGGAACTCATGTAGCTTTCTTAAATAAGTTAATAATACATTTCTCACCCTTATTCCTAAAAATGATAGGGTAGAAAGCTTTAACAACTTCAAACCTATTGTGCTTTGTAATACATTATAGAAGTTATTGATGAAAACTTAGGCTAATAGAATTTTAAAAAAATTCTCCACCCTCATCAGTGAGGAACAAACATGTTTGTTCCTGAAAGATCTATATATGATGGAATCATCATTTCTTAGGAAGAAACTCACTCTTTACAAAAAAAAATAGTAACCCTAAGATTTTGATTAAACTCAATATTAAGAAAGCATGTCACAAAGTTGACTAGATCTTCCTATGCAAATGATTGGAAGCTTGCGGGTTCATAAAGCCTTGGATTAATCTTATTTTTGAATGTATCTCCATCCCTAAGGTCCCCATAATAGTAAATGGATTTCTAGAAGGTTTTTTACCTATGTTTAGAGGACTTCTACAAGGGGACCCTATGCCCCCTTTTCTAAATTGATTCGGGGAGATACCTAACTGATTTGAGAAGTCTTAGATCCATAAAAGGTCTAAGCATAACTAGTGGTATAGATCCTACCACCCATCAATAGTTTGTTAATGATACTATGTTGTATGGGCAAGGTCACACCAATGAGGCTAAAGCATATAGGGTAGCCTCAAATATGTAGTCTATAGCTTCTAGATAAAAAAAAATATTCAAGAAAAATTAGATATATCATTTTTAAATACTAAAAAGAATACACAATTTAGAAAGTGTACTAAATCACAGAAAGGGAAATGGTAGTTCTTGGCTGCCAAAGAAGTGATGTTGAAATTTGTTCCCTCAGTAATGCCTATCTATCTTCTTTCATGCATAAACCTACCAACCATGAAACAAGGGAGCCTTAATAAACTCTTTAGAAATTTCTTCTGGCAAGTTATGATAGAAAATAGGAAACTCTCTCTACTTGCCTGGGATAACATTTTTATACCTAAGGAGGTGAGGGGATTTGGGATTAAAAACATTAGAGAATATGGTAAAGACCTGGGGTCAAACTCATATGCATAACATTTAAAATCTATCATCTAAAATGGGGTAGAATTCTTAATTAAAATATATATGAAGAATCCTGATCCAACTAGCATTAGTTGAATCAAGAACACTCGTAGAGGTTCCTAATATGGAACTTCATACTTGAATGTAGAAATAACATCCAAGAAAAATCAACATGGAACCTTAGGGATGAGCAATAAGCTCTTTTTTTATCAGATTCCTGGGAAGGTTATAAGGCCATCTATAAGGTGGCAAACTTCTCTATAGCTAGACCACTCAGGGAATTTTTATGGGGACAATATGTTAAGTACTACATTAGGACTCTAGAAGGGGATATTTGAAAAGGATGGAATTAGATGACCATGAATGGAATAAATATTATGGATTAGAAAAGGAAGGCCCTTGATAAGATCTTGGCGAAAAGATTAATTGCCTTCAATTCTAAATCAAACATGTTGGTATGGGATGACTCAAAGACTAGGGACTATAATATGAAGGATGGATACGTCTATCTATGTATGAAAATGCTAAGACCCAAAACTAATATTGCTTTGCATTGAGTTGGGATAAATTATGTATCCCAAAATTTGGGGTTTTCTCATGGCTGATCCTTCAAGATAAAATGCTTACATTTGATAAGTCTAGAATTATGAAGCATGAGGGAACTATTGCATGTCCCTTTCTGAAAAGGTAGAGCTAAATAATGACCACATTCTTTTGGGATGTGAATTTTGTAATTGGTACTAGTTTTGGCTATGTAACAAGCTTGGGGTGAACCTTGCATTACCTAATTCTATTTTAAATCTGCTTCAAGCCCGTCGACTTTCAAAAAGAAATTGTATATATAAAGGCTTGTGGATTATGATACCCTTTATCATTCTATGCAAATCATGACAATAAATGAATATAAGGAGTTTTAAGGACAAAAATGGAATGATAACAACTTACTACTAAAATTGAGGCTACCATTGTTCAAACTTTTAATAGTAGGCTCCTCTAATTGAATGGGGGTGACTTAAAGGAAACTCCCTAGGATGAGAAAAAGAGAAAAAAAAAGTTTTAAGGGACTCAAAATCCCCCCCTTTTGTGGTCAAGGTGGCAACAAAAATAATGTAAAGAGAAGGGATTATAGATGGGAAGCCCCAAAACTAGGCTGGTTTAAGCTAAATTTTGGTGGTGCATCTAGAGACAACCTAAGAGCTATTGGTAAAGGATGTTGTATTCATGATAGAGATGGTAGGGAAATTTCCAGCAAGGAAAAACCTATTGGGGTAGCCTTTAACATCAAGGGTCATTAACAACCTTAATAGAAGGGATTAAACTAAGTTCACAATTGGGCATTAAAAATATGGCTATTGAAAGAGATTCAATAATTTTGTTATTAATGCACATAGGAAAGGAACTATGGCAAGTTGAGAGCTTGATGCATTGCTTTCAAGAGAAATCCACCTCGTGTAAACTTTTAATTAATCTGCCTTTAATCATATTTGTAAATAAGGTAACAAAAGGGTAGATGAATTGACTAGAATAAAGGGGTAGATGACCATATAATTAATTAATCCATCTTAGAAGGGGGTTGTAATAAGAAAAGAAAAATTATTCTTACCCCCAACCCAATCAATAATAATTATGACAAGAATAATTTAGGAATAACCATAATAATTAGAACATCGCTTGAAAATACAAGTTAATGATGTATACAATCCTTGTGTCTATATTTGGTTGCGGGATTTTAATACTATCCTATATGGAAATGATTAAAATACTAGAAATAAATAAACAATATTCTATAGATATGGTATTTGGTTATTATATCTTTCACTGATCACATTTACCGTCCTAGCTTGTAATGCTCTACCAAGAGATCCTTGGAAACAAGGATAAATATAAGCCAAGATTTTCTTTTTTACAAGTATGGATGTACACAACATGCAACATACGAGGATTACAAAGATCACAATGGAAGACTTAACCACCATCCTAGCAACCAATGAATCTCCAAACACCACTACCCGAACTAACATGACCAACTGAAGGACGAAAAACCACTATGAGAGCAGAACCTAAAATCTCTAAACTACAAAACCAAGGAAATACTAGCAAACCCAAAGGGTACTAGAAGCACCAAAATTCAATCCCTGAAAACTAGAGGAGATACCCCCTATTTTTCGTGCGAGGACAACAGATTGATAGATTCTCATGCAAGGAAGTGCAACACACTACGCGAAAAAATGCCATTTGTGCGAGGAAGTGCACCAAAAGGCATGCGAATGCACTTGGCCCAACAACTAAGACACCTAAAATTAGTGTTGGGTTTCGTGCAAGAAATTTCTAGAAGCTGCGTGAGAAAACCCAACACACCACGTGAGAACTTGCATTCTCGCATGAGAAACTACAATTTCGCCAGCAAACCAAAAAACATTAAGGGAAGAAAGCTAGAAAAAGTATTCCTCCACACTAGGGAGTATCAAATACACGTATCAAGGAAAAGACACTTGAACGAATAACTAAAATACGGAAGCTAAATCTAACCATCTATCATAGTAGTGAAGGGAACGTACAGAAGGTAACATTGTAGTGTACTAAAACAACATCGCAATAAACTAAAACAACATCACAATGAATAGAACAACCAAACTAAGTACGCAGTTCCTCCCAACCATAATAGCATCATAAGAGCATCGTTGGTCCTAGCCATCTCCTTCATGTAACATTCTAAACTACTAACTAGATTGTCGAGCTATCTTATGAGGACATCACTAAAATATGCTACAACATAAGAATAAGGAAATCTAACATGCTAGAAGTAAAGCACAAGATAATCCTACAAATCAAACTCGTCACCTAACATATGCTAAACATCATAATAAGGAAATGCGTCAATACTAACATCATCTAAACATGATATACAAGCATTCCAATGAAAGCATAAATCACAAGAAAGCATACCCCAAAACCCGAAGTACCAAGTGAAAACATCAAGAAACAGTAGCACTGGGATAGTAGATCGTCTTTGTACATTGGTCCCCAACAGTGGTGAAAGTAGTTATGCCTCCCAACCACATAGAACCCATAGGTCCATTCCCGTCATGCTGATGGTGATAATGATCCAACCACAAACACACATAAAGCAGACGTCCATGGCTAACACTCATGCCAAACAGTATGATGATTGAAACCAAGATCATAGACAATGCATAAACTATAGGTCTTGATCAAACACTCAATTGGCTACTAAGTAGAGGTTGACATCATGGAGATTCACTTGGCATCCAAAAGCCCAAGCTCAGATCATGCAGATTCAACTCCCTCAACGGAAAGGCTTTAGCATAGATTATTATCTTAAGTTTATTACCACCCAATGTGTTATTTAGTTATCACTTGATTAAAACTTCTTCCACCAACCCTCTAGGCATAATGATCACTAGGTTGTGAGATAGAAGCCCCCTCCATATGCTACCCTCCCCTACCCATGCTCATCTAATGATGAGTGCCCGTAGGCATGCATATTCCCAACCCAAACCCAATGATCATAGCTCTTGAAAGTACCACAGAAGATCGGGCGTAATAAATCACCCAACAAATGTACGCACACATACTTGTGTGTAGCGCACCACCATCACAAAGATCATAACATGAGTAGATGAGAGCACAACACAAAATATCACTCAACCGAAAACAGTCTTGGGAGGACGAATGCAAAATGCATCCCAATGCAACATAAAAATGCAACAATGGTCTGAATGACATCCAAACAGATGATCCAAGTCCATGACCAAACCCATGCTAAGAAAACCCGAGAAAATAGGGTGGCATGCAAAACGAGGTAAAAACTCCCAAAACTAGAAAACTTTGAAATTAAAACCCATTTGGTTTTTGGGCACAAAATCCTTGAAAATCTAATAAAATTTGGGTTCGGACATTGTATGCAAAAATGGCCAGCATAAAAATGTGAAACCCCAAACCCCCATCTCAAAAATAGGGAAAATGTTCACACCTGACCAACTGGGCAGAACCAACAAACATAAATGGAGGGGAACACTAGTTCTCAGCCTCCTAACAAACTGCTACCAGAAACAAAAACTTAAACGAAGTAGAAACAAGAAAATGGGAAAGCCCTACCTGACAACCAAAAGGGCTAAAATGGAAAACAAATAGGTAAAATAAATAACCTGCAGATACTGTCAAAAATGGCAGTAAAGCAAGGTCTCCCTGAACTGGATCCAACCAGTCCATCCTCACGAAGATCCCACGCCCGTAGCTCTCACAACAAACGGAAAACCAATCCTTTAGAAAATGATTTCAAAAAAAGCTCTCCAATTTCTAAAGTGCAAAATTGAAAAGTGAGGAATTAAATTCCTCTTTTCATACTTATTCACTTTTCAAGTGAATAATCGATTAGGGCAAATAGCCAGTTAGACTAGCTAGACTCCAAATCAACCCAAACGAAAATAGGTTATCCCTCATAATAGGAATTCACCTAAGGCAAAGCTACCAGAAATTAAATTCAATAAAAATTAAAGATTGAAAACCCAAAATCAGAAAAAATTTCTTAACAACTTTTGTGAAAATGCGAACCTCTAAATGCACAAACACGTTCACTAGTCTAATCACATAATGCAAATGAGTTCGGCTTTAATAATCACCGAAAGGTTTAAGTAAAAAATTAAATAAGGATATGTTGACCATATAGGGAAAACATTGATAAAATATGAATAATTGAATCACTAACTCCAGGTACCACTACCAAGGATATAAATCATGCACACTAAAACACACGATCAAGTGTAATTGCATATAATAACATAGTCGAAGCAATAAATGCATTAAACAACTAATTTAACCATTTATTTAGTTATACCTAAATAATCCATTTACATCACTCACATTCGCATGAAGCATAAAGAGACAAGAATGAAGTAAATAACTATAGCATAAAATCCATCAGATAACAGAATTAGAGATATGACCAAAATACTAGATAACTAGATATCCTCATAGACCTACTGTCATCTCAAAATGACATCAACATGCAAATATGATAAACTAAACAACATAGTAGTATAGCATCTATGGTACTAAAATCAAAGTATAACATCCAATCCTTAGGTCATCACAAAGTACAAATAATAAGAGTATCAAGTATCTCTTGAATCAAAATAAAAAAGGTACAAACTACAAACATGAGAGGCACTACATAGCTATAATAATCAAAGACCACATTTACCAATTATATCATTGACTATTTGTCCTTGGTTGTCTTTTCAACCTTCTCTCTCCAAGATCTCTCTTAATGATGTCTTACATTTATTACTCATTTTTTCCTATCATTGTGATTATAAAAGAATAGTTTTCTTACATGCCTTAACATATTTGATTTGATTCACAATGTTGGGGGATGTAAAGCATATGATTATCATAATGGGAATATTAGTAGTCTATTTAAGAACTCGTCCTAAGATTTTTTTGCTTGTCTTAGTTGCTTTGATCTTGGTTTTTGGCCTTCATTATTCGTCTACCATGGAGACACCCATTAAACTTGGAAGCTAAAACAAATAGATGACTTTTGATAAGGAGTTCACTATTGAAATATCATTAGATTGTTACATTTAAGAATAGGGCCATGTGATTAGCATTAGGAATGATATTACTATTCCTCGACATGGTAATTACACAAAATTGATGATTTGAAACTGTTGGTTACTACCTATCCCATTATTTTCTCAAAGGACATGGAAGGATTATGGATTCAAAGTCTCGTCATCGAAAGAAACATGAAGTTTTTAAAGATGTTGTTTGAGGTATTCAATCCCATTGAAGAGAATCGGCTAGAAGAGTACTTTGAAGATCAAGGTGTGGCTTAGGATGTAATCAATGCCAATGTTATTGAGGATCTTAGGGAAGCAATTTGCATCCATGGCTAAGTCAAGTTAATAGTCCTAGAACAATATATTTTCGTAGATAAGAAAGTGGCTCACAATTTTGGTAGTATAGTGAACCCTTGTATAGATTAGGTAGAATATTATACATAATAGAGACAATATATTTTTAGCTATAGCTCTATATTTTAGTTGTTATCTTGAAACTAGACTAACATGCAATTTCTCCTAGTAAGGACTCTCTAAGATAAAATATTATATAGTATTTGCTACCTATTTTTGATAACTCTTAATGAAGAAAAAACATTTAAAATCTAAAGGTGAATGATCATGGTTTTGCATTATCGAATGCTCAGATAAATCCTAGTTCTATTACTTTTTAGAAATTTTTTGTGTTGTTTATATTTTTGGATTGCTGATTACTTTGAGATACTATGGAAGTACTATTGATAAATTATGAAGCACCAAGAAGGAAGCCTTAAATGCTCATAGTGGCTTATGCTTATGTTTCTTCTTATTGAAAGCTCATATTAACTTAGTATGGCTCTATTATATTTCTTTTGAGACAAGTTTTTCTTTTTCTTACCCTTTCAAAAAAAGGGGGTTAATTTGAGATATTGTGATAAACAAAACTAATGGGGATGGACAAATCTTTCTATTTTCTATACAAGGTTTGGTTTCAATTGTGTAACCTCCATGACTTGTCCAAGAAGGATAGTGCAGGTGGTTAGTTATCTTCATTTTTTAAGAAATTACTTCTTTGCTAATGAAAGCTGAGAAATTTTATACTTAATATATTCATCACTTTAGCCACATTTCTCCTAATTATATTCTTGATAAGCAAATGTCTAGACAATGAAAAGAAGGAATATATTAATTAGAAGGGATTTGTGCTTCTCAACACGAGTCTTTATCTTATTAATGTTATTATTGTGTGATTACAACAATTATCTGTATATGAGTCAATATGATTTTTGTAATACTAGTATTTAAAAATCAAAGGTAGTAAGATAAACAATAGTTCTTTGCTATCTATTATTTTTTAACAATAGCCTATCTATTCAAATGATGTATATATGAATACACATATTTTAGATAAGTCAATGATTTTACTTTAAAATCAGGAATTAAAGGTAGTAAGGAAGTAAGGTGAACCTATGACAAGGTAGTAAGGTAAACACCAAGTTTTCTTCTCTCTTTTTGCTATCATACTATTTGATCTATACTACTAATCTTTGGGTCAAATGTTGTAGAATTATTTGTTTGCAGATACCCAAATGTATGAGGCTTCATAAGGAGAAGAGGGATAGATTCTAGTTCTATCAGTGATGATGCAATGACCTGAGAATAATAGAAGGAGATATCATGTCCTTAATACTTTGATTATTAATTGGTAAGCCCACAAGATGTCCCCTTGCTAAAAACTTTGAGTCAAATAAATCTATTGGTTAGATGAGTGAGACATCCCTACTAAAAAAGATAGTGAAATTGTAAACTAAAATATTAAAATATTAAATTTAAAAATCAAGACATGTAATTGAGAACCTTTTTGGTTTTCATAAAAATAATTTGCTTGTCTATGCCGAGATTATAAGAATAAGAATAAGGTTTTCTTTATTCTGTACAAAACAAAGTTTATTTTTCTATTTTTATATTAATTAAATTATTTTTAGAATTTTAGCCTTTTACCAATAAAAAATATTAATATTATATTAATTATGTCTCATATATTTAATAAATATTATTAAAAAATCAATATATTTAAATTCATAATTTATTTTTTATTAGAGCTACGAACCAGTGAGGCCACAAGCTAGGGGACCTCATCCCTGAAACCAACATTGAAGACATGTGAGTATGGAAGCTCAATAGGGACACCAAGCCTGATGGACACAACTAACACCCATCGTGGGTCTGACATAAGGTCTACGAGTACTCCTAGCTCAATGACGATCATGAGAGCTAACCATTGTTGTTTCCATCTTCATTGACCTAAACACTAATTGATGTGAACACCATCTAGCTGACGCCAACCCTTATACCTCCCTGTTACCTTATCTCTCCACTCTCGCGACCACCTTATATCTCCCTTTAGCCATGACAACGCACACCTCCACCATGAATGGATCCACCGTGACATAGTCTCCTTTTTGCAAGCAGGGGTATTCAAACATGGGACGTCGTATCAATACAACTTGTAACAATAATGAATTTTTCATTGCACTAGGAGGTCAACCCCTTATATTCATAATTTTAACCTCAATTATTATATTTTAAAAATTAAATAAAAATATATCAAAACAAGAGCTCAGTTGAGCAAGAGTCCCTACCTCGTGTGAGGATTGGACAGTAGGTGAGGAACATGCAATTTTTCCTCTGTTCTTGAGTGATCTTACATCACGATGATGAACTATTGCATTTATTTTTTCTTGTCTATTATTTTCATCATCCAGAGAATCAACTATGTAACATTTCTGATACAAAAATGGATCTTTTTGGAATATAATTAATATAATTAGGATATCTGAAACAATAATTTTATTATAAATAAAATATATATAATACATTTAAAATCATGATAATTGTAATATTTTTATTATTAAAAAGTATTAAACTAATTTATTTTTAAAATAAAAAATTAAATGTAAATAAAAAATATAACATAAAAGGTTGCATAAATTATCTTTCCAAAATAAAATTTATTATTAGTTTATAGATAGTATCAATTTATTTTTGATTCAATACAAAGTATTACAAAGAAAAAATATTTTTTAATCATTTGTAAAATTAATATTAAACAAAATTATGAAACTTTTAAGAAGAAAAAGTATAATATCATAATTAACTTTATATGAAAGCTAACCAACTTAAATACAAATAATAATTATTTTTAACCAAGTTTTGCACTCATTTGGGAGAGTAAATAAAAGTAATCAAATAAGAAAAGGGAGATTAGAAGATGCATAGAACCTTCTGGGACCTCATTTTTAAATATTTGGCTATATGGAATACCTTTGTAACTATCATAGAGACTAAACAACACTTAATCACTAAGGCATAAGTTCAATCACAGTAAAATCAATTTATGAATGTCTCTAACAAAAAAATAGATTAGAAAGTTCAAAATAAAAGCTCTACTTGATATCTTGAGACTATTTATTTTCTACTAAAAATAATTGATATGGAGGTTGTTGATAAGCCCTTAGAGATGTTAAGAAGACCAAGAAACTATTAATAATCAAATCGGCAAGCTTAAAAACTTAACATTTTACAGACACAAAGGAACTATTATATGAATGTTGTCATTGACATTTTGGAGCATAGTGCGATCCATCAACAAAATAACCAAATATGATTTGTAATACACACATTACATAACTATCAACACAAGATATCTGAACATTGTTGATTGCCATACCTTTCCATTCCAGATTCACTTAGGAAAAATACATCTTATTATTTTAATAATTTAAGATTAAGCTATTAAAAATTAAGAGCACAATACGAGCAACCAAAGAAATATTTCTTTCATTGAGTAAAATAGTAGAATTTAATAAATTTTATTACAATCTAATTCAATATAATTGATAATTTTTAATACAACTACAATTTCTTAAAATCTAGATATATTAAAGATGTGAAGAGAAACTAAAAATAAATTAGTTTTATTAATAATGTTGAATTACAATTTGAATCATACACATCATAATTTGTAAAGTGGAAGAAATTACATATAAGAAAATATTAAATTAAAATATGTCTAAATAAAAATGCAATCCCTAGAATGAACATTTCAAATATATGCAAACATACAGTAGGGAACCTGAAAAATGAAGAATGAAGAATGAAGATGAAGTATGAGAAATCTAAGAGCATTGAGGAAAGTTGAGTCACATAGAAAAATAGTTTCACCCATCATCTTCACAATATAAATATCAGAAGGTTCGTCGTCAACATTCATCATCACAATGAATAAAATTATGAGTATCACAAATATTAATGGCGGTCATTAGCGACATCCTGTTATATTCTAGCCTTGGCCTAATTCTTAGTTGTACACTTGCACTAAGTACTCAGCTACTTAGAACAAAGTAAAAGATATAGATTTTTTTTTTATCTGTTCTTTCATCTTTATAGGTAGATAGTGATATTTTATTTTAGGCCTTGTTTCATGTATAGAGATGCAGAGATAAAAAGATAATTATGATACTAACACTCAAAAAATTATATTAACTAGTTACATTAGTCTACCTTAAAAATAGAGAAAGCAACTAATCAAAGTGAAAATGTGTTCCATTGTCGGATGTGGCATTGCTTGATAAGGTCGCAAGTGTGGTGGATGGACTTGGCCATGAAACACTTGAACAAGGGTTTGGAGACAACACTCCAAGAAATTCTCAACCATTAATGCTTGAAGAAAATTGTCCTTTCTTGGTTCTTGTCCAAAAGGTCATATCTTCTCAACCTCCTTAGAAGCACCTCACCTTGCACTACCCTTAAAAGGTATCTTAAGTTAGATACAAGTGTTAAACATTTTATTGAGGATAGATGTGGAGAACATGATGAGAAAAAAGAGAGGAAGGAGGTACACAAAGAAGAGGCAAGAGCCATGGTGCATGTCAATTGTAAGAGAAATGCAATTCAATTTTATGAAAAAGACATTTTTTTATAGTTTATATACAAAGATATTTCTCTGAAGTAATATATTATTTATTAAATCATAAGAAAATATGCAATAGAAAATCTAAGGCAAATGAAATTGCCTATAAACACAAACTTCAAAACTATTATCTCTAATAAAAAAAGAGAGCAGACTTCCATCAAAACATAATCAATGTAGAAGCTTATCAGATGTTGTATAACAAATACCCAAGAAAACAAATATTTTAAGAAGGTGAATTGTTTAACATGATGACTCAACAAGATTATGTTGTGAGCTGTAAGATTACAAAATATGTGTGAAACAGGTTTGCTGAAATTCCTTACAAACTTTGTGGAAAAAGTCATACTTGGTAATCTTTGGAGAAGGCTATTGGCAGTTGTTAAAGTATCCTCAACATCTTTTTACACCATGATGATGATGAGATGATTCTAGTATGTTAAAAATTGTGCATAAACTACTCCGCACTACTCCACATGTAGCTAGATCCCTTGAGGTATTTAAATGGAAAAATAATTGTATACCTTTCAGTTCTTTTATATCCAAAGACTTGGGTGTTTCTTTCATGAAGTTTTCATGGATACATTCTTATCAATCTATTGCAACATGTATCATTTTAATAAATATTTAAAATGCATATTATATATTCACACTAAATTGTACTATGGAAACAAAATTACATTGAATATGTCTCATACTCCTAAACAACCTCCATAGTCTAACTTATTGAATGATTAGGCTTCAAATCAAGTGAAAAGATGATTATCTACATAAAATTGTGCCACAAATGTATATGGAAATCACCTAATATATGAAAAATTACAAATCTAGGAAAAAAACATTTCCTATTAACACATTAAGCTTCACTAGAAGTCACTTAATGAAACATTACAAAGCTAGGGAAAAATTTGGATTGTTGATATTTCTTACTGACACATTGAGTTGACAATGAGATGTATGAAATGAAGAGAACACTTCTGATGAATCATGCGAGAATCACCTTGTATGGGTTGAGTAAAAACTGGCTTGCAAGTTATTTCATTTCCCTTGGCCAAGTAGTACTCCATAGTAGTGTATTTCTATTTAGACGAATCTACAAAAATATTATGTCAACAATTATGAGGATTACAGAACTGAGACCTACACAACATGATACATGCTTCAATATGTAAACTATAAACATCACAAAGTTATACCTCAATTTATTCTTAACACACATGATTTTTTTGTATGCATAAAACCCTATAACAAACTAGGCAACGTGACCATAATAAAGTACTATTTGATGTCTATATCAATTCTGATTTATTCAAGTTTAGGCCAATTAAAACATCTAGACAATGGGATGCATGGAATAAAAACAACTTTCAAAAATTTGCTAACCAAAAATTTACATATCTAAATAATATCAGTAGGCCTCATCTAGCAAGCCATTTTAAGGGAAGGTTTGATAAAAAATTACTCCAAAGTTGAGATGATTAAAATTAAGGCATTCTGGCAAATGTATCTTTGAAACTAATAAAATAAATAGTTTTAAGATCATAATCAATGGAATGCTCGAGATACAATAGCAGAGAAGAGATTACCTAACAGGGAAGCAGTGTCTCTTGATGATGATCAATGACAAAGACACCAGCCCTAATTATTGACTCCAATTTTATTCCTTCATTGTGATTACATATAGCGACCATGGAAGAAAAAGATCTAGAGGATCTAATTGTGGGAGTATACATTGTGAAATACTACTAAAATGAAATCAAGTCATCATCTTCCACCACGTAATGACATGTGGAAATCTAGATGATTAATGTTTATCATTTTGAAAGTTCCATCTGTAAATGACATGCAATATTTTATCAAATATGTCAATTAATTGGAAAAAGACTATGAAGAAAAATAGTTGTAGCCAATTAGAAAATAAAAATAATATAGTATAAAATTAATTAATATAATCAAACAAGTAATTTACCATATGCTAAAACTTTCCAGCACAATTTCTAAGAAAATATTAATCGTAACAATGCACATGAAAACTATAGTCTTTTGCCTTAACTACAGGGACTAATAAAATATTAGTTAATACAAATGTGGAATAATAATTCCCCCTATAAGTAACAACCTACAACAATAGATTATGAACCTCTCATCTTCCACTATGATACATAAGAAATTACTGAAAAACTCCATCCATTAATATCTAAAATCTTAATAACTTTAAACTCTTAATTTATATATATATATGATCAGTAAATAGCCAAGGCCTTGATAATATTAATAATAATAATAAATACAATAAAGTAATTCCCTTCAAACGGGCACTGGTAGGAAATAACGGAGAAGAAAACCTCTAGTCTTGCCTAGGACCATAGTCCTATATTATTACATAATTAAAAGGGGCGTACCCCAGTTGACTATTTCAATATTTTATTTTGAGTACAAGAAGATACATAATATAAAATTGATCAATCAAACTTCTTTGATGAAAATGAGAATTAAAAAATTCAACTAGATCTAGTATCTTAGGTAGGATCCACTTCTAAAGAAATGATTTCCTCCTATTAACCTACTGATCAAAAATAACACTTAACGAACACATTAATTTAGTTAGTAATAATATTAATAAATAAAATCCTCGAATTTATGGATTGAAGATAATAAAATTCTAAGTTTAACCAAATGGTACTGGATTGCTTGAATCCAACCTTCCTATTAATTGTTTCTTTCTATCTTTTCTATATGATCAGTATGATACATATATATTCAAAAGACATCTAAAGTCTAATAATAATTATTGAAAAAATCCAATACAATGTTAAGTGGATTTACTAATACTATAAATGTTATATTATTTAATTCTTATTTTCTAAATTATCCTTAGGTCTCATTTGGAAGATTTATCTAGTCATAATTAGAACAATAACTTGGATTTTGATTATTTATCTTACTTTATGCAGGACTACTTATTTGATCATTATATATTAAAATATTTTCACCATCTGTACCCTTATTTGCTAACTGATCTGCCTTTTTGTTTCCTTCCTTAAAAATTTGAAGGATCTGAAAATCTGAAAAATGATCTAGAATATTAAGCACTTCTTCCAATTTCGAGTTTAAAACCCAATTAGGCATCTTTCTCTTCCTAATGGCATTTAGGAGAATCTGAGAATTTCCTTCAATAATACTCTTAGGTAAACCTATATCTAAGCATATTTGAAGACCTTCTTGCAGGGCTTCTAATTCTGCTAAATTATTAGTAGTGGGTTCTATAGATTTAGCCCTTTTAGCAATCCACTTACCAACTCATTATTAATGATCATCCAATTCCTGCAGAACTAGGATTACCTCTTGAGGCTCCATCAAAGTTTAACTTGGCCCACCCAATCAATGGAGGGGTCCATCTACACTTTTCTCTAGCCTCTTTATTCTTCTTTTTATATACAAGTGGAGGATTAATTAGATTTACCCACTTCTTTTTCATTAATCCATCCTAGCTAGAAAATGATCCTTCCTCTATCTGGGATTTCCTAAGATGAGAATTTAAAGTCTCAACTATACAAGCCTCAATCTTTTTAATAATCTCTTCTGGCTGCATATCTTGATCACAAAAAATTCTTTTATTCCTTTCTTTCCACACTTCCCACATAAGGATAGATGGACAAATATTCCATAATTTACTATAAATACCACTACTACACTCTATTGGCCATCCCTTGAGGAAATCCACTTAGGATTTCGGCATGGGAGCGGTCCAACCCATCATATATCTAAGCCAATCCCAACAATATTTTGAATATGTGCAACTATATAAGATGTCATCAGAATCTTCACCATCTTGCTTACACAGTACACATCTAGATGGACCTTCAATACCCAGCTTTCAAAGTCTGTCGGCAGTTAGGATCCTTTTCTGAAATGCCAACCATAAAAAGAATCATGCCTTTGGCAAATAGGATGAATCCCAATAGAGTTTAAGTGGAATATTCACTTCTTCCCATCTTTGGGAATTAGTGATAGATCTATATCCTTGTTTGACACTATACTTGCCATCCTTTGTTGTTGCCCAAATGAGATTGTCTTTTCTATCTACTTGCTTTACTTTTCTTTTTTGGATTATCTTTTCAAATGCCTTTTTTACTGCTGGATCCATATCCAAATTTTCCATAGATTTCCATTCCCAATTAGAGACTCCATTAATAGTTTTCCTTGTTTTGTAATCACTGACCTTGCTCTCCCAAATTTTGATGAATTTCTCTTTACTATTCTTTGGTAATCTCATACTATCTACTGAGGGATAACCATCCCATGAATCTTCCCAAAATAAAGCTTCATCGCCCTTACCCACATCCCATGTGAGAAATTTACTAATAAGGGCTCGAGTTTTAGCTATAAAGTTCTAGCTTTCGAATCCTTTTGGAAGGGACCTCATTCTAAAGATTGAGTAGGGATCATTAGCATTAAGGTATTTTTTATACATGATTTTAGCCCATTTATGATCCCTTTCTTCAAAAAGGCGCTAGGTTAGTTTAGCCCCTAATGCTTCACTTTGCCAACTTAAATTTTTTATCCCTAAGCCTTCAAGCTCCTTTGGCTAACATATATTATCCCATTTTGTGAGAGCTAATTTTTTTGAATGATCAAAGTCATTCCAATGAAAATTTATAAGCTTTGCCTCAAACTTCTTATTGATGTGTTTAGATAGAGGAAGACATGATAATGGATATGTTGGGAGTGCAGACAAAACTGCTCTGATCTTAGTCACTTTCCCAGCTTTTGTCAGCCATTTGTCTTTCTAGCCTCCTATCCTTGCATCCAATTTTTCAAGAATCAAGCTCCACTCCTTTTTATATTTACTTCCTTTCTCTAACTCTATTCCTAAATATTTGCATGGAAATGTGCATCTTTTATACCCCAAAATGTTACAAATATGTTTTTCAATATCAGGTTTGGTGTTAGTAAAATAAATTTTAGATTTGGCTACATTAACTTTTTGATCAGATGCTTCCATATATAGTTGGATGATAGACTTGATATTTAGGGCTTCTTTTATGGTGCTTTCACTTGGCAGAATAGTGTCATTTGCATATTGTTGATGGGTAATATTGGGAATATTTTTAGTTACGGTGATACCATTTATTTTCCCCTTAGAATGAGCTTTGGTTATTGCTCTCCCAAAGGCTCTTGCCATAATAATATATATAAACGGGGATAAGGGATCTCATTGTCTTAAACCTCTTGAAGTTTCAAAAAAGCCTTTAAGTGTTCCATTAATGAGGACTGAAATTTTAGTTGTAGAAATACACTAGTAGATAAGATTAATCCATTGATGCGAGAATCCAAAGGCTTCTAAGGTTTTACATAAAAACCTCCAATCAACTATGTCGTATGCTTTCTGAATATCCAATTTCTTGAACATGTTTTCCACTTGATTCTTATTGGTTTAATTAATTATTTCTTGAATAATTAGTAATCCATCTATGATTGATCTGCCTAGGACAAAACTTGTTTGTTCTTCAGATATAAGCTGAGAAAGAATCAGTTTAAGCCGATTAGCTAAGATTTTAGATAAGATTTTATATATAGTATTACATAAAGCAATAGGTCTGAAGTCCCCTAGATTTTTAGGATCCCCTTTTTTAGGTATCAGGGTAAGAAAAGTAAAATTGATTTCAAATAATAATGATCCACCATTTCTTGAAGCTTCAATGGCTTTCCGGAGATCTAGACTGATTATATCCCAACATTTTTGGTAGAAGAAAGCTTGGAATCCGTCAGGTCCTGGAGATTTGTTAGGATTCATGTTGAATAACACTGATCTAACTTCTTCCATAGTGATGGGTTTGTTTAACATTCTATTTTCTTCTGGCGAGACCACTTTAGGTATAGCTTCAAGCATTGTTGTTTGAGCTACCATATTCGAGCTATCAAACTTATTTAAAATATTTTGAAAGTGACTCACGAAAATCTTAGCTATTTTATCAAGATTTTCTATGGTTATGCCCAAAGGATCTTTGGCTTTTATTATTCTGTTAATTGCTCTATTATGAAGTGTACTATTATGAAATTTTTGTGTGTTTCAATCTCCTTCTTCTAACCATTTTTCTCTTGACTTTTGTCTCCAAAAGATTTCTTCTTTTGCCAATATATTTTCTTGCTTAGCAAGTAATTCTTTTTCTAAATAAAAGCTATTATTATTCATCCCCTTTTTAATTACTTCGATATTTAGTTCTTTTAATCTTTCCTCAATATCTAATTTTTCCCTAAATATGTTATTGAAATATTCTTTATTCCATTTAAGTTTTTTTTTTTTTATCATTTTCATCTTGGAAACAAAGATATACATTTTAGAACCTTTAAAATTGCCTTGCTTCCACCAATCTCTAATAAGTTCCATAAAGTTTTTTGTCTAAAAACCACATTTTTTCGCACTTAAAAGGATTCCTAATAGGTTTATTTGGTTCAACTAAAACAATTCGAACAAAGTAGTGATCTGATCCTGCTATTGGTAGAATTGAGGATTGAGTGTTGAAATTAAAATCTCTGAGTTCTCCTTTGATAAAAAATCTATCCAATTTCTCAGCTATATAGGAGAAATCTTTCCTTTTATTGTTCTGATTGTATTTCCCATTATTTATACGAACATTAGTTAGATTATTACCTTCCACCCAATTTTTGAAATCCTTAGTTGCTTGGGTGGTTTGTTGTAAGCCTCCAAATTTTTCCTCTAAAAGAATGATTTCATTATTGTGTTCATTAATAAACGTACTAATTTCTTCCCATAGGATTTTTTTGTCTATATTGTAGATTAGACCATATACATTTACTAAGATGAACTATATGTTAGTTTTTAAGCTTTTTACTCTGCTGCTCATCCAGGAATTATTTGAATTTAATATACTAAGGGTAACTTTCCTAGGATTCCATATCATGCCTAAACCTCCTAAAGATCCTCTAGATTCTTGTAGGTTAACATTCCAGTTGCCTAATTTCTTATCTAGCTTGATTCCTTTTTCCTTATTCAATTTATTTTCTTGTAACATAATAATTTTAGATTCAAATTGTTTTAGGTTTTGTATTAGTAGTTGTTTCTTGCTAGGAGCATTTAAACCCCTAGCATTCCAAGTAGAGATCTTCATGCTGACTTGGGAAGGATCTTCCCCTTCCTTGGATTAAATAACTGATTGATCTTTTGCTTCTATTTTGCCTACCAATCCGCTTCTCTTAGTTCCTTAAAAGATTTCCTACCTCTTTTAGCTTTCAATTTACCACTTTTTCCAAATCTTTCTTGGGAATATGAAGTGAGCTATTATTAGTATTAGTGGGAGAGCTTGATCGAGTAGACTTGTTTTTTCTTGTTGTACCATCTTCAATATCTAGTTCCGCTATCCCTACTAAATCCAAAGTTGTCTTTAGGAGGTTTTTCTCATTAATGGCATTTCTCTGGTGCTCTCTATGATTTCTAATGTTTATAATAGGAAAGGTGTCTTCAAGATTTTTAGTAAGTTGAATATTTGTAAAAATAATTTTCCTCTCATCATTTAATCTAATTATTTCTAAAATTTTACCCTCAGTTCTAAGGCAATTTAAGTTATGTATAATTGTGTTTGTTATTACTTTAATAGGTTTAGATTCCATGATATTTACTTTATAGTTTATCAAGAGTCTGACATTATTACAGTATTTAAAAGATGCATCTATACCAATCAAATCACCCATAGAAAAACCTATCTTCTTGATAATTTCTATATGCATTAATTCTGGAGGAAGAGATTGAAGGGTTATCCAAGTTGGAATAAAAAAGTCTAGCCTTTCTTCCTTACAATCTGGAATCCACTCAATTAAACATCAAATCCTTTGAAGTAACAATAAGAAACATAAAGAAAATCTTTTTTAACATTTTCATTAATGCAATGCAGATACACTAATGTATCAGAATGATGAGAGATACTTACCTGGTTTTGGCAGAACTCCTTTACCTAGTTTATGAGATTGAACATTTCTGATTTAGACCCATTCTAGAATGCGAAGATACCAAAATTTTGGCATTCTTTCCATCAATCTTCACTGTTCTGATTACTAATAATAATGATCTTTTCTTTAGATTTTGGTGAGATGTGTTTAGGAACCATGGGTGGTTGTTTCTCAGGCAGAACAAGATGTTTTGAGGCGGGATTCCTGCAATGAGGTGGGATATAGATTTTAGGAGAAGGCAAAGGAGGGAGACTATTAAGTAGATTCGGGGGCTCTGATAAGGAATCTGATAGAAATCCTGTCTATTGGGAGAACAAAGTCTTTTTATTTTTATCTACATATTTGGTAAGGTTAAAGAAATGAATTTGTTTGTCAAGATTCAAAGTAGAGAAAAAGATCGGCCAAGAGCTGAAAAAACCCTACTTTGTAGTGTCCACCCCTAGTTTGCATTTTGTTATCATTTCTAAACTCTTTTAGGCTAGTTTTATGCTTGATGATTAGTAGCATTATTTTGAGATTATCAGACAGTATTTCAAATTCAGTTGATATATGATGAGATTACATGATACTCTATACTTCATGTATGTATGATGACTATTACAATGTTTCCAGTTATTGATGATGATTAGTTAGATGGTTTATTATACATGTTTTGTTATGGATACTTACCCCATACTACATGTGTATGGTGTGCGTGTATGTTTTCTTTATGTATGACATTTCTAATGTGGTTAAAGGAGTCATAGTCACCTGCTAGTCAGGATCTACATGATGCACCACTTCCTGCCATTGCCTATTTAGTTTAGAATATTATGTTTGTACATGTGTGGATTTTATGTAGATTGCAAGTACCGGGCATCGACTTCCCTGAATTGCCAGGATGAGCGTACCCTATTGCATTATTTCAATGGTAAGAGAGGGGAGATAGATTCTTAAGTCCAAATCCTAAACCTTTAAGCCATTTGTCCTAGAAAAATAGGACAAGTATCTGAGTTATTTTACATTCTAAATGTGTTGAATGACATTGATTCGTGATTATAACCCTTTAGTTTGATCTTGTATGTGTTTTTCTATGATGGGTTTTCGTATTTTGTTTTATGAGTCTTTGGTGATTTTCCTATTAATTAAGTCAAATTAAATTATTAAATTAATGATTTAATTTAATGGAAAATTATTATCGTATTTTTAATATTTAATTAATTGAGAAATTAATTAAATAGAAAGAATTAAATTTAAAGATAAAGTTATAAGTTTAATTTTAGGATGTGATACTATTTATTGAATTTAATAATAATATATTTAGAATTCATTTTTAAATAAATGCTAAATACTATTATTATTTAAGTTAATAAATATTTTATCAATTAAGAAGTTTGAAAATAAATTAAGAAGTGAAAAGATATTAATTTATTAAAAGTTTTAAGATTGCATAATGTGTGCATGAGATTAAAATTTAATAAATTAATTAAAAAGAGAAGTCAAGTGAAAATAAATAAAGATATTTTAAATGCATTAAACGTGCATGGAAAAGATAAAGATAATAAAGAGTTAAAGTCTAATAAGCAAGGAGTCCTCTCGGGTGATTGCACAATTGGTGCCCCGATTTTAGGAGAGAACTCATTATCAACAATTGAGGGTTCATTTCTGGAGGACAACGGATTTTGGAGAAGAAAATTTTGAAGAGAGAAGGTTTTGAGAGAAGAAATTTCTCTCACAAATCTTTTTGGGTGTTCGCAATTTTAGCATCAGAACAAGGTAGATTCTCGGTTTTGTTCACCCAGTTAAATTATGTTATTTAGATAATCTTGTCTTCTTTGTGATTGTTGATATTTGTATTCCAAAGATCGTTTATAATGAATCTTTCAATCTTTCATCTGAATATACTGGTATTCATATCATTTCTCTATCTATGTAAGGATTGAAATTATTAGAAAATCCTCGTTCTATAGATTTAGAAATAATTAGTTTTAAACTGGGAAGGGTTTTAAAAGAAATAAAAATTTTAAATTAAAAATTTGATTGGTTTGCTGTAATTTTTCTATCAGAGTACTAATAAGAATTTTGTTTAAAAAAATTACATAAAATAAAATTAGATTGGGAGGGGTTTTAATTCATTTATTAAATAACAAATTTTATATTAAAAAAAATTATTAAGAAAAAAAATTGGAATGGGGTGGGAAATCCCCACACCCCCCCCCCCGTACTCACCTGCCATTTATGGTTGCGGCAGCAGGTCGAACTTTCAGTCATAGCAGCAATCAAACTTGCCATCGCAAGTCCAAAGGCCAGCGGCCCTTTCTAAAATAAACGTCGATCATAGTTTGAAATTTGATTTTATTTATTAATTATTATTATTTTTAATTGTTTTATTTAAAAATAATATTATTAAATTATATATATATATATACATATATATATATACATATATATATATATACATATACATATACATATATACATATACATATACATATATACACATATACATATACATATACATATATACATATATATATATATATTATATATATAATATATATATATGTATATATGTATATGTATATGTATATGTATATGTATATGTATATGTGTATATATGTATATGTATATATATATGTATATATGTATATGTATATGTATATGTGTATATATGTATATGTGTATATATGTATATGTATATATATATATATATATATATATACATATATATGTATATATATATACATATATATGTATATATATCTATATACATATATATATATAGATATATATACATACATATATATATATAGATATATATACATACATACATATATATATATATGTATATATATGTATATATATTAAATTATATATATATATACGTATGTATATATATGTATATATATATATAATTTAATATATATACATATATATATATATACATACATATATACATATATATACATATACATATACATATATATATATCTGTAAACGGCCACAACCTTAGATCATTTTATTAAAAGTAAATTAAAGATACATAGCGTTACTCCATTCAAATGAGCACTGGTAGGAAAGAATAGAGAAGAAAACTTCTAGTCTTGCCCGGGACTTACGTCCTATATTATTACATTTTGATAGGGGCATACCCCAGATCTTTTAAATTACAGAAAATAACACATGGGCATTCCCATGGAAAATTTGTATAGCTAAAGACTCCTTCCATCTTATAAATAATAATGTCAAATGCTTGATTTCATCAATATACTTGTCTAAAAACATCTATCTCCAAAATAACATGAATCATTAGTTGGGTTAGTTAATCCAATTCACAAAATTAAACAAGGAAAACCATTAATGAAATATAATTACATTACCTTATCTTGTAAGGGGGTAATATTAAATATTAAACTCCTAGTTAACCAATGACATATTAGTTAATCCTATTATCCTAATATTGTGACTAGATTGAAATTTAAAGTTACTTAACTCAAAGAGTTATCTAAAACTGCCAAACTATCTTAGGAATGAAGCCACTAATCCCTGAATAGATTGATGCTTGGGCATCAATTCCTTCTTTACAGAACTTCAAAATAGCAATTTCCATTTTTTACATAAAGAGCTTTATGTAAGCAATAGAGGATATGCCAATCCCTCAAATCTAAAAAGATACTACTGTAATCAAATTCCAATCACTTTGTATGCTTACAATCCATACTTACGAGATTTACAGACTTAAAAAATAAAGAAACATCCAGCATTTGAATAAAGAAATTCCTACTATGATATCCCCTGTTCCAAGTTATAAATTGAAAATTTTAGTTGAGGAGCCCTATATGGAGCCCTAAATCATACTGATCAAAGATCCGATATAAAAACTATATACCATAGGGAAGTAGCCAGATACTTACACTAATTGCTAACTACAAACCAAAATCATGCATCCAGCCGGTCATATGGATTAACATGCTTCAAAGTTAAAAACCCTCAGATCAATTATGTAAAACTCTTCATACCTTATGTAGACTTCATAAACTCCTCCCAATTATTTGAGAATTAACCGCTACATGCTCATGAAATTCTGCAGAATGCTATTAAAACCCACCAATCTTGAAACAAGGAGAACCTACTATGAAATCTAATTTTGTGGAGTAAACTAAAGAAATGAATTGAGGTTCTCTGTATCCAACCATCAATCATACTAATCCAGGAACATTCTGAGTTCTAGTATGCAGTCTATTTTAACAAACATAAGTTAACTGTTAAGCACCCACCTATTAATAACAAAAATGAATCTCATGCTATCATCAACCCATACAAATTTAAAACTCCATTGACAGATAATCTCAAATTCTTAAGAAAAAATCTTTATCCATATGCTTCATTTCCTGAGAATCAAAATTAAGCATGCCATTATTGCTAAATACATGCAGGGCTTGAAGAATCTGGTCCCTTAAAAGTACCTAGTAGATTTTGAAATATATTTAATATATTAACATTATAAAAGTTTGAGTCTATACTATCAGAAATTTCACCACACCATTATACTATACTATATAACAAACCATAGACACACCTAGTAACCTACTACATACTAACTTGTGCATTTAGATACATATCAACTATTTCTTGTTACTAGATACAAAAAAGTAATTGAAGTCCTAAACTATTTTTTCAAAGTGACCATTATCACCTCTAAGACATTATCTGTATCATCCATGGCAACATTGGGAGGAAATTCAAAATACACTTTGGCTCTGTTCGTCTTTTCCAAGTTGAGGATGCTGAAATCCAAAGCGTTGAGGTCGTTCAAATCTACACCTGGCTGCACATATGCCTTGAACATGGTAAGACAATTGATAACCCATTCCATATTAACATCCACCCTAATCCTTCGCTAGCACAAGAGGAAGTTAATGCTGGCTTCCATGCGTGGTCATTCCTTATAAAAGGCCAGATTGTCCCTAACAATGACAGACTGACGACGGGGAGTAGTCTGTAATTTTGCCGCACCCAAAGGAAGGCCAATATATTTCTCCGGGAATGGGATTCTAAATTTTTCATCAATGCTAAAGACTGCTTTTTCTAACCCATGCCTCCACACATGGTTGAAGATATCCAAACAAAGCTTGACTATGTCTTCGCTTTCAATTTTTGCCCTAAACATGACACCTATGAAAGAGCCAATTATGGAGTTGTTGGTTCTCCAGGTTGCCTTATAGTTGAATACATCTTCCCCTATCGACCTACTAACAACAAAACAAGTCATATCATCTACAGATCTAAGGAGGCGACTCCACCTTTCAGGTTTAACTTTCCCTAGAAAGGCCATAGTCCTGTTCTCTGTCGCATGATAAACATATACATTTGAATCCATTGGTGCTAAGGAAAATAACATTGTGAAAGAAAATATTAAGCCCTGCAGCCCAAGAAAACCTCCAAATACTTCACTACCAGTCACCAGCTGTATCCCATCATAGTCTGGCCGAGGCTTGTGTAGCCCATAAATTATAATAAATGCTTCAAAGCGGCGATGATCTGAGACACTCATGTCAACTATTGATGACAGCTCACATGCTTCAGTGCCTTAACTCATTGTACTAAGACAACATATGATAAATTCCTCAATACCTGACTTGGCTATGATACCTTTCCAAAATCCTAAAGTTGGTTAATGGAGCGAATTTACATGATCTGAGTTGGAAGACACTAGGAAATCTCAGTCTAGCTAGACCAATGATAGGAAGGACTTAAGACTTTGTGTATATACCGAAATTGAAGGTGATATAATATGCAAATCAATATTAGATATAGCTTTATTCATTTATAAATGTATAATTACCTAACTTATATACCATAACACAAACTGGTGGTATGAGATTCGTGTAAGGAATATCTAAATTTATTAATTTATATGTTTATTAATTTTATTTTTTATATTTTTTAATCATTATTATTATAAATGTTATTTTGAAATTATTTCTATTTATTTATTTATTTTTAATTTTTAATTTATTTTTATTTATTTTTAAATATTTTTATGTCTTATTATCTATCTTAACAAATTATGCATCATGGTTTGTCCTAATAACAATATTACTGTAAAGGAGACGTAGCACTTATAAATACTATATTAACTTTATTAAATTTTTATTGATTAATTAATTTGATTAATTATTATTCATATTTTTAATATTATTATTTTTATTTTTAAAATTATTTTATTTGTTTATTTTGTTAATTTTTAATTTTTAATTTATTATTTTTAAATATTTTATGTTTATTTATCTATCTGAACAAATTATACATTATGGCTTGTCCTAATAATGGTATTGCTACAAAGAAGAAAGTTAAGCTAAATTATACACCAAGAGCGATTCCCCATCCGCACCCTTGTTAGCAAGCCCATCAGCTAGCGAGTTGTCTTCTCAAAAAATGTGACTAATTTGGATTTCCTCAAAATTTTCCAATAGTATTGGAACTTCTTGGAGCTTTGAGTTCAAGAACCAATTAGGGGTCTTTTTCTATCTAATAGCGTTCAAGATGATATGAGAGTCGCCTTCGATGAAAACTTTGGACAAGCTTAGTTCATAGCAGAGTTGTAAACCTTTCTCAAGAGCTTCTAATTCTGCCACGTTATTAGATGAGGGAGGAAGGGGAAGCTAGCTTTGCTATCCAGTGGCCACCCTCATCATTAATGATGCATCCTACACCAGTTGCTCCTGGGTTAGCTCTTGCAGCACCATCAAAGTTCAATTTATGCCATCCTGAAGGAGGAGGGGCCCATTTACAATTAGCCCTTGCCTCCTTATTACTTGCTGAGTATACCAGAGGTGGATTGATAAGATTAGACCAATTCTTCTTCATGAGTTAATCCTAAAAGGAGAATGGACCTTCTACATTTAAAGTCTTCCTAAGATTAGCATTTAGAACTTCCACAATTGATGCTTCTAGTTTAAGTAGAAATCTATCTATATTCAGCTCTTTGTCTTTAAAAATGTGTTGATTTCTTTCCTTCCATAGTTCCCATACCACTATGGATGGGCAAATATTCCAGATCTTGTTATAGACCCCACAGGCCAAATTCGTAGGCCATGAACAAAGAAGCCAGGGTTGACCATTCAAGTCGAGTCTTGAGCCATTCCTAGCAATATAGTGCAAAAGGGCAATTGAGGAAAAGATGATCTACATCTTCACTGCTATGTTTACACAGGACACACCAATGAGGGCCGATAATGCCAAATCTCAATAATCTATCCGTGGTCAGAACTCTATTTTGAAGGGCAAGCCATAAAAAGAAGCCAGCCTTAGGAAGACATGCCACATCCCAACACAATTTTATAGGAATCTCCATCGTGTTCCATTGCTAAGAGTGAATGATGGCCTTATACCCTTGTTTCACACTATATATTCCATCTTTTGATCCAACCCAAATAAGACTATCTGACCTTTCAAATTGGTTGATGTTTCTATTGGAGATAATCTTTTCAAAGGCTACGATTGAATCTGGATCAAAATCTAACCCATCCAAAGAGCACCACCTCCATCGCAGAACCCCATCTAACACCTCCTTAATCTTATAATCCCCTACCTTACTTTCCCACACAGATGTCAACCTAAGTTTAGGTTTATCAATGTTGGGGGAATATTGAATTGGGGGAAGCCCATCCCAAGAGTCTTCCCAAAACAGGGCTTTATCACCCGCTGCCACATCCCAAGTAAGAAATTTACTAATAATTTTCTGACATTTAGACATAAAATTCCAACACTCTGACCCTTTAAGAAATCTTTTCACCCTGAATAGCGACTCCGGATCTATCGGATTTAGATATTTATAATATAAGATCTTAGCCCATTTGTGATCATATTCTTGATATAACCTCCAAACAAGTTTAGCTCCCAAAGCCTCATTTTGCCACTGTGGCTTCTTAATCTCTAAACCCCCACACTCTTTTGGTTTACATAAATTGTCCCATTTAATAAGGGCAAGTTTCTTATCGTCTTCTTTATCTTTCCATAGAAAGTTCCTAAGTTTGGATTCAAATCTCTTGGACATCCAATTAGAGAGAGGTAGACAAGCCATAGGGAAAATTGGAATGGTTGAGAGGACCGATCTGATCTTAGTAATCTTACTAACCTTAGAGAGCCATTCATTTTTCCAGCTTCCAATCCACTTATCCCCCTTTCCAATCGTGTCTTGCCAAACTTTGCTATGCCTCGAGTTTTTTTCTAGGGAAATCCCCAAATACTTGCATGGGAACAATCCCTTTTTATATCCCATAATCCTACATATCCGATTCTCCATCTCTGGGGAGGTATTCAAGAAGAATATCTCATACTTTTCCTTGTTCACCTTCTGTCCTAAAGCATCCATGTAAGATTGTAATTAAAACCCAAAGCCTCTTGAACAGAGCTCTTGCCGGGTAAAATTGTAACATCTGCGTACTATTGATGGGTAATGTTGGGAAGATTTCTGGTTATAGAAATTTTGGAGATCTTTTGTCTTAGATATGCATCAGAGACTGCTTTAGCCATTAGAATGAAAAGAGAGGGAGGTAAGGGATCTCCTTGTCTAATACACCTAGAGTTTTTTAAAAAGCCTTTAGGCATCCCATTTATAAGAACAAAGATCTTAGGGGTGGAGATGAATTTGAAGATAAGGTTAACCCATTGATGTAAAAAATTGAAAGCTTCCAAAGCCTTGCAGAGAAAGCGCCAATCGACCATATCGTATGCCTTCTGTATGTCTAGCTTCATAAACATACATGCTTCCTTATCTATGGAAGCCGAATGAATGGTTTCTTGAATTATAAGAATGCCATCCAAGATAGATCTCCTTGGAACAAAACCTGTATGTTCTTTAGAGATCAGTTTTGGCATGATTACCTTGAGCCTATTAGCCAAAACTTTTGATAAAATTTTGTAAATGGTATTACACAAGGCTATAGGACTAAAGTCATCAGGGTGTTCCGGTCCATCCTTCTTAGGGATCAAGGTAAAGAAAGAGTAGTTGATTTCTGCCAGCAAGGAACCACCGTTCTGAGATGATTCAATCGCTCTCCATAGGTCTTCCCCTAATATGTCCCAACATTTTTGGAAGAAGAAGGCTTGGAAACCATCAGGCCCTGGAGATTTGTCTGGGTTCATGCTAAAGATCACAGTCTGAACCTCCTCCAAAGTTATTGGTCTGTTTAGATTTTTGTTGTCTTCAGGTGTAACCAATTTTGGAATGAATTTCAGCATTCTGCACTGGGCCTCCCTATTTGAACCTTCATAGTTGTTGAGTAAACTTTTAAAATGTGATACTGGCATGTCTGCTATTTCTTGTGGGTTCTTTGCACACAAACCCAGCAGTGTCGTGATACCAGTAATTTTCTTTAGGGATCGATTATAAATAGTTGAATTATGAAAAAACTTTGTGTTACGGTCTCCCTCATCCAACCATTTCTCCTTGGATTTCTGTTTCCAGAAGGTCTCTTTTTTTGAAAGGATATCTTCCTGTTTCATGAGAAGTTCTTTTTCTAATATATATTATCTCATAATTCATGCCATGTCTTATAATATCTTGATTCAGATTTTTAAGTTTTTCTTCAGTCTCCAACTTTTCTTTGAAAATATTGTTGAAGTGCTCTCTATTCCATCTTAAAATGTTTTCTTTCAACAGTTTGAGCTTAGAGATAAAAATGAACATTTTAGACCCTTCAAAGCTCGCTTGAGTCCACCATTTCCTAATGAGTTCAAGAAATTTCAGATCTTGAAACCACATCTTTTCACACTTGAAAGGGTTTTTGGGAGGTTTAGACGGTTCAAATATCTCCATACATATAGGGAAATGATCTGATCTTGCATAAGGCAGGATAGATGACTCGAAATCCTTATTATAAGAAGTGAGGTTACCTACTATAAAAAATCTCTCAAGCTTCTCCGCAATATAAGCATTATCCTTTCTTTTATTATTCCACATAAATATACCATTATTTAATGGGATTTCTAGCAAACTGTGTTTATTAAGCCATAATTTGAAATCTATAGATGAAAGTGAAAGATGTTGTGAACCTCCTATTTTTTCATCCAAACTTAGAATAGTGTTGAAATCACCTCCTAAAATAATCGAGCTATCTTTATGCTCTAATAAAATCATACTTAATTTGTCCCAAACAATTTTTTTCCTTGTTATACTGTTAGGACCATACAAATTAATAAGAATAAATTTTCTTATTAGATTTTAAGCTTTGTACACTAGCACACAACCAATTACTGCTACTCACTAGATGTTTCAAATCTACTTTCTTTGAGTTCCAAATAATTCCTAAACCACCCGAAGCACCTATTGCCTCTAAGAAGATTGAGTCCCAAAAACCTATCATCTTATTTAATTTAGTGCCTTCTAGCTTGTTTAATTTTGTTTGTTGTATTAAAATTATTTCTGAATTAAAACTCTTTAGGTATTATTTGATTAGCCTCTTTTTGCTAGGGGCGTTTAGTCCCCTGGCATTCCAAGTTGTAATCCTCATGGTGCCTTGGGAAGGCACTTCCCCTTCCCCATATATAGAAGCTCATCAAGTTTCCTCTGTTCCTTGGCTAGTCCTTCAGCCTCTCATAACTCCTTCAATGATTTCCTGCTCCTTTTTTCTTTAGGCTTGCCATAAATTGGAGAGCTCAGGCCTTCTTGATTCATCTATAATTCGATCTCTTGCTGATATACATCCAATTCCTATGCTGTTGGAGAGATGCAATTCTCTATTCTTTCAAACTCTTCAATTTCTAATTCCTTGCATATCTTATCCCTAAGGTCATCCTTCTCCAAATTGCCATGCTCTAGCTTTGTCAAATTCCCCATGCTTATCTTGTCCTTTTTGTGACTTATTTTTGGCTTGGTCCTAATTTGTTTGTCCTACTTCATTAGAATGTCCTCCATCTCAATCTTTAATATATCCCTTCAGAGATCCTCAATCGTGTAATCTTCTCCTCCCAATTTGATAACCTTTTGTACCAGCTTCTCTTTTTGAGAGGTAGTGCTACTGTCTATGTTATCAAAATCAAAGACCTGTATAAGTTCCTCTGCTAGCTACTCTAGACTATACTCATTAACCTCTGACGCTCCCATCTCTGGAGTAGAATTTAGATCCTTGTTTAGAAATTGCTGAAATTCTTTGACAATAGATCCTTTTGGATTTCTATTCTCAAACCGTGTTTCTGCCCAGTCCTCTACTGGAGTAAAAGGTGAGGTGGGCTGATCATCGGGTGTCTACTAGAATTTAGAGGCTCTTTTGAAGCCTTTGATTCTTGGAGTGGATTGCTCTGCCTCAGGGGTTATATCAATTGCCAACTGTTGAACATCTTGTTTTCCTATCCTTGATGATAATTCTTCCGTCCTAACCTTGGGTGAGGAGAACAGAAGATCATTTTCTACCTCACCTAGATCATGGAACTCTATTGATTATGAAGCTCTGATTTGTGACTCTCCTTGTTTATCAGTTCCTTTGCTCCTTGTGGACTCCTTCAGATTTACCTGTGTTGAGGAACCCTCTTTAATATTTATTTTCGAATGATTCCTCCTTCTTCCATCACTCATTCCATTGCAACCTTCTTTGTGGTCTGAACGAGCATTGTATATCAATGTTTCTTGCTCTGAAATTTTACCTGTGATTCTTGTAAATGATGAAGCACGCTCCTTTAGGACATTAACTGCTATATCCTTGATTATTTGCTGCTTTTGTGAGGTGTCAAGTTTTCCAATCTTATTTTTCTTTGCCTCCTTACCATGTTTATCTGCATCCTTTTTCTTATTTCCTTTCTGCCTCTTTGAGGATATTCCATCCAAGCCCATCTCTATATACTCTTTAGGATTAGAAACTATTACAGATTTAAGCCTTATTTTTCTTGGTGAAACCATATTTGTGGCTTTGGACTTCGTCCCCCCTTTCTGATCATCATAAATTTGGTATTTTGCTGGGGAGTCTTGTTCTTCTAATGCTCTAAGTCTTTTGTTCTTCATTGCTCTCATCCAAGGAAATTTGCTTCTAAAATCTGAGGTAAGGGGAAGGATTTTGGGCATGATTTTATGAAGTTCATCAAATCTTAATATACCCACTATTTTCCCTTTGTATTTCTAAAAATTAATATCATATGATGTTTTGTTGGCTATAAATTTTTTCTTAAATTCAATTGGATGGTTAAAACTAACATTGATTAGCACCTTGACATTATTACAGTAATAGAAATATGCATCGATACCTTTGACCTCTCCTACCACAGACCCTATAGATTTAATGATATTTTCATGACAAAGCTCCAGAGGGAGAGAAGGCAAAATAAACTAGGAAGGTAGAGAGCATTCTACTTGTTCTATATTAAAATTGTGAAACCAATCTATAAATTTAACACAGTGACCATTAAAAAAACATTCAGATACTAAGAGAAACTCTTTTTTAACGGACTCATCAAAACATTGTAAAAATAGAGTATTATCTGAGAAAGAGGAGATACTTACCTGATCCTCACAATTCTCCTCCAGCCAGTCAAATAACAGAGGGAACTCTTTCCATGTTCCATTCCATATAGCAAAGATTCCTCCCTTTAGACATTTATTCCAGGTGGCTTTGACTTCTTTGTTTGAAATTCTAACAGCCTCATCCTCCGTTTTGCGAAGGGTTGATCTTGGAGGCAGGCTAGAGTTAACTGTAGGTGGTTTGTTATTACATCTACAATGCGAGGGGATGTAAGGGCCCAAAGAATCTGACCTAGAGGAAGCCTATCCACCCGAGGTGTTGCCGGGTGTAATGGTTTCGGTGAAATAGGCGAAGATTTGCAATTCTTCGAACGAGCATTTCTTGTTAAATTAAAAATGCAGATTTGATTGTCTAATTTTTCTACGGTGAAGAACTGATGCTTTGGACTTTCAATTACCTCTGTATGAGAGGAAGGGATCTTCAAAATGGGGTCCTGAGTAGTGTTTTCTTTCTTTTGACCTTCATGCCCTTTGATCCGTTGTTGGCTGCGAGGCTCTTCTACGATCTAATTAAAAATTTCAAACTTATTTCCTGTGTTTACTTCGAATCTTCCATCTTGTGTGGTTTGGGGTCCCTTCTGGCGCCATTTTCGGGCGTTGGCTTGAAAATATTTCTGCCAATTGTTCCCCTAGCCATTGGAGTTCCCATTCCATTTTTTTTGCAGGAATTTCCTTCGTGAATTTTTTGTGGGCTGGAGAGAGATCAACATTTTTGCACATATGTAGAGCAGAGCTAATCTTGACTTTATTAAATCTATTTTGGAGCAGAATATTATTAAATTTATTAATAAACTTATTTAATTAATATTAATTAATTAAATGATATTTATATATTTATTTATATATATAATTATTAATTAATTAAATTAAATTTAAATATGTTTATTTAATAATGGAAGTTATTTATTAGAGTTATAAATTTATTTAATTATTAATAATTTTGATTTAAAAAAAATTGTAAATTATTTTATTTAAAAATCAATGAGAATTATTTTAATAATTTAAATAAATGAATAATTATCCTTAGATTATTTTTTTGGAAATTGACTTTAAATAATGGGGGCAATTCTATATTCGAGTCAAATAAATGAATGGGTTAATTTGTAGGGTAAACTGAGAATCTCATTTACTTGAAAACATACATTGAAACAAAAACTGAAACCTTACATTTAACTCAACTATATGTTTTCAATATCAAACCAAACTATGAAACCTACACTTGTTATCTATATGTTGTCTATGTTTTGGTTTTGGATTAACCTAGCTTTGACCAGTCTTAAGATGTTACTAGAAGCTTGGGGGTTCTGTGAGTGTGATGTTATGATGACTTGATCCTCGATCTTTTATACCCAACCATGGTAATGTGTTTGGTATGCTCTATGATGAGTTTGAATATATTGTTTGTTATTGCTTTCCAATGTTCTTGTGTGAGGCTGAGGTGAATGCATGACCTAATTGACTTAACCATTTTTAGTCTCGATCAGTTGTATTTGGATTGCTTTCCAGTCACTTTTATAGGACTAAGGTGTTTGGTATGATTTGTTCTTGGTGACGTCATGCTACGACATATTCGACTTAACCATTTGAGTCTTCGATCAATATTTTTGGGATGCTTTCCAATTGCTCATAGAGAACTGATGTGTTATTGTGAATTATCTTTTGATGCTTTTCAGTCACTTGTATAGGACTGAGGTGATTTTACTATGATTCTTTGAGTTGTGCTTTTATGAGCCTAGGGTAGGCTATCTATATGTGATGTTGGGAAGTGGCTTGTAATGGAGGTCAGGGCCCTAAGTGGTTCCCAGGGTAACCCATTGTAAGTTGTTTAATAAGTGAAAACACTACACTAAATGGGAATAAAAGGAACCTAATAAGAGTCTTTGTATGTTCTCGGCCATCCCTCGAGTGCTAGTACAGACTAGGATGGGAGTAGAGAGAATGCTTGGTTGCAACCTTGCATCCGTAGTATGCCTTGTTAGTATGAGAGGATACTAGTGGCCACATAGGGATCACTAGGGGGTTGTGGTCCTGAGAGATTCCTAGGGTAACTCTACCATGATTCGTGTGATGACACTTGCCCGCTTACATAGTAGATTCCCTATGTGTCTTTGTGTGCCTCTGGGTATAGATGTCGATTTATCTTGGAACCTTTGAGTTAGATTACTTTTAGGATTTCTTGGACTTAGAGAGTACTTTTGATATTTGGATTGATATCCTATTTGAGACTTGAGACTATCTCCTCAGCGCGGTGGGAGTGGTCCATTTAGGTTCCACGTAGTCAGGTGGTAGTGCTTTTTACTCTTACCATTGAGATTCTTCTGTTGATGGCGTGGTTGGAGTTTCCTTGTTACATTTCCTTTTATTCTATCTTAGTATCATTATGATGGATGGTTTTATCTTAACATGGATGTTTATATCTTTATGATGGATGGTTTCTTTTATTGTATTGTACTTTGTATCATGGATCCCTAGAGGATGATGTAATTCTATTTTTATAAATGTATATTCTTTTAGCCTTTCATACCCTATGACATGTACAATGGATGATTGCGCATTCCAAATTTTATTGCCAAGTGGCATTTAGAACAAATGTATATTATTTAAATGGACTTTGGACTTTTAATTATTCTTTCATATGGATGTGGTATTTTTTAGACTTAGTATTAATTATATTTAAATGTGATTCAATGTCTTGGGATCCTTAAGGAATGTAACCTGTTATGTATGCTTATAGATGATTGTATGTTATTGCTTCCGCTACTTTATGTTTGATGTGTATGTTATTCTTTCTTGTTTAAAAATAAAATAAAAATGTTTGACAAACTTAGTAAAACTTTAGGTTAATTCTTTTGGATCCCTTGGCGGGGCGTTACATGCTTCGACTTCAGAATTACTCGGGCATTGCTATTTTCCTTGGATTTTGACGGAATCAGAGACTTTGTCTTCTCTGCACCTCTTGCCAACTTCTCTTCTTGAATGACCCCAATTTTTAGGACATTTGATCGCTTCTTGACCGACTGAATCAGGCTATTTGTCTTATCTAAGACAAAGAACGAATTCGTTGTTTTGATAGCATAAATGCATGTTGTGGGATGAGAGTATTTGCAGGAAGGAGGATCACTGCATGTTCCAGCCTGTTTTTCCTTTCCTTTGCTAGGGTTTTGGTATGAATGCGAAGCCATTTGCAAGTTAGGTCTTATTCATGCCCTTGTGTTTAATTGATTTTTTCGTTTGTTGTAGTATTTCACATATTTCACACCTTTAGTTTCTGCTCTAGATGCCATTGAATTTCGCTAACCTATAAGATTCTTGAGCTTGATATTAGCTTGCGCTCTGTTGATGAAAAATATGGCATTGGAAGAGTCTAGGCGTATTGCCTATGAATAAAGGTCCACGACCTTTCTGAAATCCTCATCCACAAAGGCTTCGTTAGTCTTTTTCGCTAGATCTTTGGCCATTTCTCTTCACTTTCACAACTCTTAATTCATATATAAGAATATACTACAAATTTACATTTAAAGATTTGATATATTTATAATTATAATTTTAAAAAACTAATATGCATAAAATTAAGATGCTTAAAGACATTAAATTCTCCCAATTGATATTATTCAATTTTAAGTTTACTTGTTATTTCATATCTACTAATATTTTTTATTTATTGATATATCTTATAATTTGAATACACATGTGAACCTATTAAAATTAATCAAAACAAATTCGTATTCATATTAATTTTGGATTCTAATTAAATATGGCATTGGAAGAGTCTAGGCGTATTGCCTATGAATAAAGGTCCACGACCTTTCTGAAATCCTCATCCACAAAGGCTTCGTTAGTCTTTTTCGCTAGATCTTCGACCATTTCTCTTCACTTTCACAACTCTTAATTCATATATAAGAATATACTACAAATTTACATTTAAAGATTTGATATATTTATAATTATAATTTTAAAAAACTAATATGCATAAAATTAAGATGCTTAAAGACATTAAATTCTCCCAATTGATATTATTCAATTTTAAGTTTACTTGTTATTTCATATCTACTAATATTTTTTATTTATTGATATATCTTATAATTTGAATACACATGTGAACCTATTAAAATTAATCAAAACAAATTCGTATTCATATTAATTTTGGATTCTAATTAAGATAGATACACTATTAAATGTGCATTTAGAGTGCTCGGCGGCCCTTCAAAATGCCTATAGGAATGTAGGATAAAAATAGTTGTTTAGGAAATATGGCGATTTCCAAGGAAAACTAAGTTCCTATAGGCCATAAGCCATCAAGGAAGCGCTCTCATTCAACAGGCCATCACAACCGCTAGTTTTTTTTGGACTAGTATAAACTTCTAACTAAAACTGTAAATAATGCAAGGAAGAAATTTCTGTTTTCTCTTGTTTCAGAAAGTTAAACCACGATAGTGAAGATTCTGAGTTCTATTCCGCCCTCCCATAATCGAAACTCTACAATTACAGACTATTCTGCAGTCTTGTGCAACATAACAGGAGCTAAACATGGGAGAAGAGGAAATTGAAGGGGACAAGCAGGAGCAGATTGTGACCCCATGGGAAGTTGCAGCTTCTAAGGAAGGCGGCCGAATTGACTATGATAAACTCATTGTTCAATTCGGTTGTCAGAAGCTCGATCAATCGATCGTGCAGAGAGTTGAAAAACTAACCGGCAAGCCTGCCCATGTTTTCCTTCGCCGTGGTGTTTTCTTCGCTCACCGGTATTTCTGTCTTTCTTCCAAACACTTTGCATTAATACCGATAAGTTAGTAAAACACTTTGTATCAATATTCAAAAAATAGTAATGTAGGGCAGTTTAATGATACCCTAATATTTATTTTTCTCAATATTAAATAGTAAAATTCGTCAACAATACAATGGTCGTGATGTTTTAATAATTTGGGATTCTAATTTTTTGCCTTTGATTGCTTTGGGCCATCTCAAAATGCCTCGCTTGGTTGATTATCTAAGAACAATCCTGCTTCTGCAAAGCCTGTAGATTTTATTGTTATAGGAGATCAATGACGTTTGATAATGACTTCCCCCTCCATACAAAAAATTAAATGAACCATGGAGGAAACTTTGGTGAAGGTTTTGCAAATGGGGTTGCAAGCTTTGGATTTAACAATGGAGGAAACTCCATAGTTAAGCGCGCTCAGGCTGGAGTAGTACTGGGATGGGTGACCTCCCGGGAAGTCCCGGTGCTTCACCCCTGTGAGCATCACCTAAATCCAATGAGTGCTAAGTGTTCCATTTATTCATCATGAGAGATGGATTTATGTTGAATCACTACTCATGAAACATGGGTCAATGAGTTTGACTGAAAAATCACACAGTTAAATCCTGATAGCAATATCAAAAATTTGACTAGCTGTGGAAATTATCTCCTACTTATCAATTGATGAGCTTAAGGGGCTTTCTAATGAATGGTTCATAAGGCACAACACTTTGAAGGTTTTGCAAATGGGGTTGCAAGCTTTGGGTTTAACCATGGAGGAGACTCCATAGTTAAGTGCGCTCAGGCTGGAGTAGTACTGGGATGGGTGACCTCTCGGGAAGTCCCGGTGCTTCACCCTTGTGAGCATCACCTAGATCCAGTGAGTGCTCTCGGGAAGTCCCGGTGCTTCACCCTTGTGAGTATCACCTAGATCCAGTGAGTGCTAAGTGTTCCATTTATTCTCATGAGAGATGGATTCATGTTGAATCACTACTCATGAAACATGGGTCAATGAGTTTGACTGAAAAATCACACAGTTAAATCCTGATAGCAATATAAAAAATTTGACTAGTTGTGGAAATTATCTCCTACTTATCAATAAATGAACCATGCCAAGAACAACATTCTGGCATGCTATATAATTTTTAAAGCCTAAAGAGATTGTCCTGTAATCCTCTTAGGCTATAAATCTCTCGACTTCCAGCAAACTTGCCTTGAGAACAGATAATCACTATTTAAATCCAGAATTAGTAATGACCCTGAAATTAAACCAGCTAAATATAAATCAGTGAAATTTCTAGGGCATATCAGCAAGAATTAGTGAGCATATCCAATTATTTTTGCTTAATAAGGATTTAATCAATGTTTATTGTTTAAGTTATTTGTTAATTTTTGCTTCAATGACGTGATTTTAGCTCCAAAACTCTTTTTTCTCTTGCTTATGATTGCAAATTAAGTGAATGTGTTTTTAGAGTCTCATCAGTCATTTTTTAGTATAAAGTAATTTTTGTTACTTTAATTTTTTGATTTCTGTGGTTGATTTTGTTGATTATTTACACCTGCCTCGAGGTTAATTGAATTTTCACAAATTTTAACGTGTTTCATAAATCCAACTACAAGAATGTAATTAAACACTACTCAAAGTGGTAAAATCATGTGCAATAGGGGAAAATATGTAATAGATGAGTGCGGTCAATAATTGCTATAGTGTAGTGTAACAATGGTCCTTTTTTTTATTACTTTTACTCATTACTTGTAGTTGTAATGTTAAGCACTAGTAATTGTTACATTTGTAGTTAAAACATGCACACAAATCCATTTTTCACAAGGCACATAATTTCTGATCCTTCTTCAATTCTGAAGCTCCAGGGTGGCACAGCTGAAAAGCGATAACAAGTCCTGGTTTACACTTGTCATTTGAATTTTCTTAAAAATTTACAAAGACTAAAGAACAAGACAAATCAGAACATGTTCAGCATTGATTATAATCCACAGAAAATAAGTCTGTAAAGTAGTTCATAGGTCAGGCAAGAGGCTTTTCAAGATGACTGCTGAATGCCCAGTTAGTAACTGTTGTATTCCTGAAGAAGATATAACATTGTGGTATTATGTTAAGCGGTATGTACTTTCTATTCACTTCTTTTATTGCAGAAGAGTCTAATAGTGCACTCACACCTACTACCTGACAAAATAGGTTTCCCACTATTTTTTGATTGATCTCCTTACTATTCTCCAGGCTTTCCGTCCAGTCACATTCTGGGAGGAGTATGACAGAGGTTGTCGAGATCATTTTCACATCATCTTAAATACCAAAGGTTACAACTGAATGCGATGCTTCCCTAACTAACGACCCAGCTTTAATTCCACCAAAAGCCTAGAGAACTATAATGAAGGATATGTGGAAAAATATCTATATAGACTTACATTTGGCATAAAATCTGGCAATAACATTAGCTAAATGTTTTGAAAATTGTGCCAATTGAGCGATGAACGTTATGTGTCATCTATTATTCCAGTCAAATGTATCTTCCTTTCAAAGGCTATATAGCCATCCAGTACGACAGCCCAGTTCAAGAGTTTGCAACTGAACATAAAGCAACAAACCTGTATATTGCTCATCCAGCAGTGAAAGCAAGCTCTGTACCAACTCAGTGGGCTAAACTGATAAACATGAGTGAACCCTGTTTAATGCAAATCAAGCCATGAGTGCTTAACATGCACGATGTCTTGGAGGGTCCAAATTTCTGAAAGCTACCATTTTTGTTTGTAGCAAAATGTATCTGCTCAAATATCCAAGGCTATACAGATACCCAGTTCTAAAGCTCCCAATTTAAGACTTCATAGTATGAAACGCCAAATCTGCATTCTGCACATTCAACAGGGGAAACAAGCTCCAAAGCCACAACTCACTAAGGAAAATGGCAGACAAAAATGATCTCTCTTTCAAAATTCTGAGCTCTAATATCGACATACATTTGGAGGATGCGAATAGCAGATACCAAGTTAAATTTACACCCACTGACTGCACTTGTACAGAAATCTTTAACGTGTTATGAACATCTTAATTTCTGCAAAGCAATAATAATTGTAGTTCTCGAAACTACATATTGTTGAGTTATTTTCACTGACACCTCTTATGCCTTAAATATAATGCCAAGGGAACACAAAACCAGTGAAGGATCCTGAGTGAAAATTATAGCCACACAACATATTTGGTTTCCCTCAACAACTCGTCATCTCCTTTAGAATGTAATGGTAGATCAATCACAGTCAAACACAATTCAAACTTGGGAAAAAGAGACTTTAATTTATAATGTATAGAAATCTATATCTTGATAGTTTTTTTCACCATTTGATGTTGCTAGAAAGTCGAAGAGTGTGCAATTCCCATCTGTCCACCCATATGATAATATGGTTTATCAATACATGTGACTCTGCCTTCTTTGTTCTTCCACAATTTTCTTTGCATTTGCCACTAGTTGCTGGAGTAACATCCCACTTATGTGGAGTAGGTGTCTTGTACCCCTTCTCGTTATGTTGAAAGGAAGATTATTTTGCACCAGACTGTTGAATCTTGAACCAGAATATATATAAATGCAAAGATTTGAAACACAAAACACAACAGCAGAGGACACAAAATCTATCCTGGGAAAACCCACCACATGAGGGTGAAAAACCCATCCCTCAAAAATATTGATCTTTTATTGAGTTCTCAAAACAGGCTACAAAAATATCTTGCTTATGATTGATGACTATCAACAATCAATCAGGAATTCTTATTAAGACCTAGGTTGATTCCGTTATTGAACAGCTTGGGGAGTTGGAGACTACTAAAGATAAACAAACAAAGCTTGTCGCCAAGCAGAATTCCCTTTTACCTGAAATTGAACAACATTTTAAATCCTTGGCCTCCATTTGCAACAACACCGGCCCCACTCCTCTTTCGGGAGTCTAAAAGTTGGTCTAGGGGAAACTCAATGAGGAACGAGTGAGGCGGGCCCATGATCTCAACCAGAGGGTCCGAGACCTTTCTCACACCACAACATATCGTATTACTATTGGACAGTCTTTCCTATGTGATCAACTTGGCCTTGTAAATATTGCATTGGACAGATGTTGGTTCGGCCTAAATGACACCTTCTTCCTTCATTTTCTCTCTGTATTTGATAGGTTGAGCTCTCTTAGGGCGAAGAGGAAGTTATTCCCTCTTCCCACTAAGATCTATTTTGATGAGGATCTCACAAGATCTCAAGCATCGGATTTGAAACATTCTAGAGATCTGGTGGCAGAGGTGAGGGGCAAGGGGAAATAGGCAGCTATCCATAATCTCAGGGCATTTATTCATGATTCACCTCCTCGTGGTTGGAATTAGAGACCAGCTTTCATAGCCAAATGACATTCTCGCCAGCAATTGGGCAAGATTAAGCCCTCTACCGGTTCTCTTCTTGTTAATTGCTGGAATGACAATGGTACTCTTTGGTCTTTGCTTGGTCTCCTCCATGATGTTGTGGGCTTTGTTGACATTTTGGCCATTACTAAGACTCATGAGAGCCCTACCTATCCTCTCCCTGGATTCGTTGGTTACCAGTGGTTATCTGTTTGTAGGGAGGAGGTTCGGGCCTTAGGCAAGGTGTGCACGGTTTAGGTGGCCTTTTAAGTGTTACCTCAGTAGTTCATTTTGACACATCTTCTAGATTCATGTGGATCCGTGTTAGCTATACTAGCTGCCATCTCAGAGACATCTTCATGTTTGTTTGCTACTTTCCATTGGCCTCCTCTTCGTACGCTATGCACAGTCTTGAAGTCAAAAACCCTTTTTTGGACTTGCATGAGTGCATCTCCAAGTTCTCTGTCTTGGGTGACATCATCATTCTCGGTGACTTTAATGCACATACTCTCTAGGTTCCTCTTCATAACTACGGTATGGACTTGATTTGCACTATTGAGACTGATCTCGACAGTTTCAACCTTCAATGCCTCTCCAAAGATTATTGTGGTCCGCTCTTGAGTTATGGCTGCCACCTCCTCCAGTTCTACGAGTCCTTTGACTTAGTGATCCTAAACGGTCTCTCTTGCTACCTTGGTTTTGAGCTTTTCACATGTTGGCCCCACTGTGCTGGTGTGAGTGTTGTGGATTATGCCCTCGCTTGTGCTCCTTTCATCTCTTCCATCAACCATTTTATCATCACCTGCCTCCTTCTTGCCGATCATGCCCTCCTCAGCATCTCTATCCGCTTCTCCTCTCAACCCCTTGCCCCACTCTCCACTCCTTGCCCGCAGTTTTAAGCCCCCATACCTCTTTCTCGTTCCCTAAGAGTGATCGTGACCTCTTTATCATCCATCTTAGACGACTTATCCCCCGAAATCGCTTCTCTGATATTGGCTAGGCTTCTTCCATGTTCAACATTTTGGTTGTGGCGATTTTGAAGTTGGCTCTCCTTTCCATCCCCCACCACACCTCTCCTTCCCCTTTCTGCACGGTGCGTCGAAAAACTTGCCGCATGAACCAGTGGTTTGACAATGATTGCAAGGACTTGCACTGCTCCCTGCATTCGACCTTCGTTGCCCACTCTCCTTTCTACTCCTAGTTGCAGCACTTATGTTATCGCTTTCTGTGCCACATGAAGCATGTGTACATTGCCTTACAGTATAGATCCCTTTGTGACACACTTACTCATTGTTTGAAGATGTTCTGGGGCACCTTCCCCCCGCCGCCCCCCCCCCCCCCAATCTCTTGCCTTCCATGCCCCTACTCTCTACGACATTCCTAGCAAACCCCCCATTCACCCCTTCCCTCTGCTGTTACTTGTTTACCCCCTCCGTCATTTTTGAGGTTGTCAGATCTTTGAGATGTAGTAGAGCGGCAGATGAGGAAGGATTCTAGGCAAAGCTCCTCAAGCTTGGTATTGAGGTTTTGGGGTCCTACCTCCTTGTGCTCTTTAATAGAGTTGTTTGCACAAGCTTCCCGCACTCTTGGTCGAGGCATGTGATCTATCTGATTAATAAATTGGAGTTGGTTTCAGACACCGGTAACTACAAGACCATCATGATTGGGCATACCTCTGCCAAACTCTAGGCCACAATGTTGAATACTATCCTTTCCAGAGAGATTGACAGGAGACATTGTAGGGTGAGAGATTTGTTGTCTTGCATTTTGTCACCACAAAATGTAGGTACCAACACGATGCTTTTTTAACTTACTTTTGTATTTCTTTGAGATAGTTCATTATTTATTTAATTGGCTAATATTATCAATCAATCGAACTCAAATTGTATAATGAATCCTTTTATTGAAGGCTTTCGTCAAGTCCTTTTCATTTTTTATTTTATTAAACTTATGCTTGTTTTTTGAAGCCTTCAATGTCCTTTTTTGCATTTTTGAGTGAGTTTTTAGTTGCTTTTAGTCTTTTGGTCTCATCCAATCCCTTGTTTTCAGTTTTCCTTTCGATTTGGTATATTTTAGGGCTTAATCGGACTTGGCAGTCAAAAGATATGACCATTTAGGTGCCCAAAAGGTGGACTCTCCAGATGCAATTGCATATTTGAAATACAATGTTATATTTTAATGTTGACATTCACTTTTTGAAAAATATAACATAAATTGACTTTATGCTATGCTTTTAAATTTTGGAAAGAGCTTCAGCAGAGAAAAACTCAAATAGAGAATAACATAACAGGAACCAAATGGCTGGAATATGCCAAGACTCTCTACGAATGTGATCTGGAGAATGTAGAACCATGGAAACAGAGACTACAGGGGAGTTATTCAGCGAAAAGGATATTATTCAAGGCATAAGGAGGTTAGCTACTGGTAAAGTGCAAGATATAGATGGGCTACAAGCGGAATACTTAAAATGGGGTGCTGAAATCCTTACATCACACATCACTAAGATTTTCAACAGTGTCAATAGAGAAGGTTTCCCTGTAAAATGGACAACAAGTGTGGTGATCCCACTCCACAAAAGTGGAGATATAAGCAATCCTTCTAATTACCGAACCATCATGATCAATCCACTATTTGGCAAGTTATTTGGCAGCTTGGTAGAACAAAAAATCAGCAATTGGGCTGAAACAGAAGGCAAACGTGCAAAAGGGCAAGCGGGCTTTAGACTGAAACACTCTACTATAGATCACGGCATCACTCTCAGACATTTGATAGAGAAAGTTTGGGACACTCCGGGGAACGAGGCTGTTTGTTGTTTTGTGGACTTTAAATTAGCATTCGACACAGTGCCACGTAATAAACTATGGGATAGAATGGTAGAGCTGGAAGTCCCTAAAGAACTTAGGTCAGCGGTTTACAGATTATATGAGCAGGTCAAAGCTAAAATCAGAATGACAGAAGGGCTATCAGAAGATTTTGACAGCAACATCGGGGTTAAGCAAGGGTGTCCGCTTTCTCCAACATTATTCGGGCTCTATATTGACAAGTTAGAAGAGTGGATAAACAAGACCAATGGTGAGGGGGTGCAGCTGGCCCACTTCGTGATAAGATTGCTCTTATATGCAGATGATCTCATAATTCTTGCTAGAACAGCTAAAGGTTTGAAAGAGCACTTGAAAGCACTAGAAATTTTTTGTCATGAAGTAGGAATGCAAGTTAACACTAGCAAAACCAAAATTATGATATTCTCACTAAAGAAGAATAGGGGCATACAAGACAAGTTTTTGTTTGAAAATAGCCCCCTTGAGATTGTGGAAGAGTACAAATACTTGGGCATCGATTTTCATAACAAACTCAATTGGGATACTTGCAGATCGAAAAGGATCCAAGGGGGCTGGAAGGTGTTATACTCTTTACAAAACAAGTGCAAGAACACAGAATTATGGGATTGGACGACCATGAAAACTCTGTCTGGTTTGCTGGTCACTTCGATTATTCTATACGGATGTGAAGTGTGAGGCAGTAGTATGTCTGAACAGAAATGGCGGCAAGTAGAAAGAATTCAAAAACACTTCATCACATGCAATCTTAAAGTCAAGACCACAGTTCCGTATGAAATCCTTTTGGCGGAGGTGGGTTCCTTTCCATTAGAAGCCGTCGCATTGATCCGGATGCTAAGCTATTTAAAGAAAACCAAAGGTTTGGAAACACATTGTTGGCCCAAGTTGGTAATAGAGGAAAAACTTGTGAGGCGGAAAAGCACATGGATGAAGCAAAATGACAAATGGATGCAAAAATGGGATATTAACATCCAAACTTGCCTGGATAACATTAAAGAAATAAAGAAGTTTGTCAATGAAAAATTTTGCAATATTCTGTGGACAAGACACATAGGGCGGGAAAAATCTTATTACATTAAAGAATTTAATCCCACTTCTAGTCATGATGAAAAGGCCTTTATAAGGGCACCTATTAACTGGAAAGCAAAAATGTTGATGGCACAACTTAGAACTAGTTCACATCAGCTGCGATGTGAAACTGGTAGATGGCAAGTTCCAAAGGAAGAGTGGGCAGACAGAACATGTTTATTCTGTAATACGGGAATAGTTGAGACAGAGCAACACTTTGTCAAAACTGGCTTACAACGACATCAGATCTGATTATACAAAAATACTGCAGAACAAGGACTTCAACTATTTATTCAAGGAAGATCAAGTGAAGAGAACAGCGGATTTGATTATCAAAATTCAGAGAAGGAGAGACAAGTTAACCAAAACTTTGCAACTGACTAGTTTCGTTCCTGACTCGGGAGGGTGATTGCATGGGTCCCATAGACTACTTTAGTCTCGTGGACGTCATTAAAATCTATCATATCATTTAAGTTACTTTATCACTTAAGTAACTATAGAGCTCTTTATGTTATAGTTTCATGTTGAGTTGCTTTTAAAATTTTTCACTTAATATAGTTTGATTTATTTTTGAAAGCTACTTTATGTTTTATTTCAAAACATCTAAATGATTTGAATAATATTTGGACATGATAAATTAAACTATAGTGTCAATGTTATTTTTGACCTAATTAAGTGATATTTTTTCAAAAATCAATTAAGCATGTGCTTAATTGGTCTTTTAAAGTTGTGCAAACTCGACTTTCATGTTAAATGCATGTTTACATGTAAATGCAAGAAACATGAACACCAAATGCAAGAATATGATTTGACACTCAAAAATGCCTCTTCCTAGACAAATTTCATGACTTGGAATGGAGAAATCTGGGCTTTTCTTCGTAGATCCATCTTTGCCAAATCAAAGACTAATATCCTCATGGAGTCAATACCCTCCTATGATTTATTCACCCTTTGGTATTTTTATGTTGCATCATAAGATATGCCTGCATCTACGAAGTCCAAAGGAAAGATTAAGTACCACTATGATAAGGAGTTAGCTGATGCATCCGCACCTACATCTCTCGTCTCATCCCCTTTGGATCAAGTACCCAACACAGAGATTGGACACGTTGATATAGCTGATTTCTTACAAAGGGTCGAAGCTCCATTTAATAGAGAGATGAGACGCATCAAGAGAAGTAAGATTCATCTAGTGTCTACTTTTCCTATGGCTGCCTTGGAACCTGAATTTGTCTTAGGATGTGCTCGACATTTCAGTCCTAAGACCAAAACAATCAAGAATGCAGATGGTAAGATTATCATTAGCCTAGATCTAGAGGTTATTGAACAGATTTTTAGAGTTCCTTAGAGTGCAAAGTGCGTAGACCTGTCAAAAGAGACGTCTCTAGAGTTATGGAATGAGAAGAAGTTGGATTATCAAAGGTATATGAATGCATACTGGTTGGATGTCAAAATGAGCAATTTTTGCACATGTCCCAAGACAATACACAAATCTGACATCAAGCTAGAATGTAAAGATTTGATTACTCTCCTTAGGAGAGTATGTGGCCTTAAGGAATCCAGTGACTTTGAACCATGGATATACAAGTTCATCTTTTAGATCTTTGATAACGAAGAACTCATTTTCTAGGGAGAGCTTATCTGTACAACATTATGTGAACAATTGCTTAATGTGTGGATGTCAGCGCCATTTCACATGAATTCATACTTGGTTTACATTGCTGCATCCATGGGATCCTTCTTAGGACTTTCCACCAAAGGGGATAGGCTTCAAGTTCCTATTCGGAACTATCATGATCAAATCACATTGACACAGAGAAAATATCATTATAGGAGAGTCCAAGATGCATTTTTTGGACATTTCAAGTGTCAATTTGATAAAGAGCTGGTAATCAGAAGAGTATTAGATGAAGCTTGGAATCGGGTAAATCAGTATGGTTGCATCTTTTTGCAGTTTCTAACTTTCACTTATTTGAGAGTGTTACATCCCAAATTTTGACCTAATTTAAAATATAGCCATTAAGGTTCACATGAAGTTAGTTGACAGTTAAATTTGTTATAATTCTGCGAAATGGTAAGATAGTTGTTATAATTATTTATCATGAATTCATAGAATTGAATAGGTAGTTAGCCGTTATGATTATTTATGATTAAATAACTTGTTATGGTAATATGATTTAACTGTGGAGAATTTCCTTGTAGGGAGCACGTCGAAGGGGGGAAGCATTGTCAGAAAAGAATTAGGCACAGGGCATCACCATCACTGGACAAATGGGTTGAGGACCTAGCGACTTGAACATTAGGATACAATCGATAAAACCATTAAATAAATAATTTAAAACATAAAATAATTTAATTGAATTATAAAATGTATCTCAAAGGATTTAATATGACCTTTCACCTTATTATTATAATAGATATATCTATATACGTACATATAGTTATAAAAATGAAATGGCACCATTATATTGTAATAATTTAATAAAGTGATGTCACCCCATTAATATATTTACACGTACATATATAAATATAAAATTATTATAATGTTGGAATTATAACTTTCCAACTCTTCTTCGATCCTTTTAATTCTTTTCTTTTTGAAATCGATTTAAACACTTGGCAATTTGAATTTGCATATAATCTTTTAAACCGGTGGAAGCCAAGAAGTCATGGCATGTTCCTTTATATGAAAGTTGTGAGAGGAGTTGGGCACCATATTCCTTTCTCTCGACTTATTTCTGCTTTGCGTTTCAAACTTCATTGCTCCATACCCGACTTCTCCTCATCTTATTTACTGTCGATACCTGCAATACCGTCCATTGAAGCCTTGATCAAGCAGTTCAAGTTACTGCTCCTTGCTGTGCAAGCATTCCGGCTAAAGATCAGAGGCTATATGCTCTACAAGTAACGTCTCAAAACAATTGGAGAGAACCGATCAGATTTCAAGTTCATCAGAACAATATCAAATTCTTATCAGGTCATGAGTTATCCTTCCAAAGTTTTTAAAAAACAATTCTATAGCAGCCGGCTAGGAACGGGAACCTCTTTTCTTTATGTCTATAATCATGTTATTTAACTTGCTGAATAATCCCTGTGATTTATAATGAACTTTCTTCTTACTTTAATTTTATCCAGTTGAATAGTATCTCTTATGGGAGAGTTTTCCAATAGACTTTGGAATTAGATGATTTTTAATTTTGCAAGTTTTAAAGAATATAATCTCTCAAATCAGATTGTGAATAGCTGGAAGTATATAATCAATCATGATCCAAGCATAGCTGTATGCTTCTTATCATTTCTTATTGGTTACCGATTTCCATAATAGTTAAACTGTAGTTATAATCATCGGATAGAACCTCTTGAGAAAGAGTTATTGAAGATGCAATAAAATCACGATTTAAATATACAATTTGGAAATAAGAGTCAATAATATTTCCGCTAGTTTTCAAGAACATATTCTTTCAAGTCACAGTTTGTGATAAGATGGAAAACATATAATATTCTTTTATTAGTCAAGGATCAATAGAAAAAGTGGGTTGCTTTGAGATTCAAACACCTGGGACTCACTCGGCAGTATAGCTAAGGAAAAGGGTGAAGAGGTGAGAGAAAGAAATCTGCAATAAAATGAAACATAATAAGTTATGACATAACAATGTTTAACATTTTTAAAAGGAATCATTTAATAGCTTATGCATGATCATGTTTATTGTATTCACCTGCTGTCAAGTCGAGTGGTGTGATTTGATACTAGGATGCTTAGTGGATGACAATATGTTCTCTGTCTATTCCGGGTAGGGAGGGCCTTTCTTGTTAGAGTTTGTGTGGGGATAAGTTGTGGTCTGAGGTTGGGTGGTTAAGCCCTTGACAATGTTTCACCTCTCCACAAGTTGTCGCATGTGCGTCAGACAAAGATAAGCTATGCATTCAATTGTTTGTCGGAAATAGGTTTTTTTTTTTTTTTTTATGAAGTATATGCAAGAAGGTAAGATTAATTGAGTTATATCATCGTTGCAGTTATTTTACACTTAGTTGCAAGAGATAGATTTATCTGATGGATTGTTATATTAGTCTTTCATTTATATGAATATTGAATATGAGCATATCTTCTAATCTAAAGTTATTGCCATAGTTAAGAAATTGGAAGGAAAGGAATGATATAGTGGTATCTGAAGCCCTAATTGATTCAGTGTATTTGGAGCCCTAAATGATACAGTGGTATCTGAAACCCTAATTGATTCAGTGGTATCTGGAGCCCTAAATGATACAGTTGTATCTGAAGCCCTAATTGATACAGAGATATTTGAAGCCCTAATTGATTCAGTGGTATTTGAAGCCCTAATTGATACAGTGGTATCTGATGCCCTAAATGATCCAATGGTAATCGATGCCCTAATTGATACAATGGTATGTGATGCCCTAATTGACATAGTGGTGTTTAATGGTAATCGTCATTTGATTCTGATATAGTGGTATTGGATGGTAGTTGTTATTTGATATTGTTATAGTGGTATTTGTGGACTAACCTGGGTGGTTGCAGAAGCATCCCTACAATGATTTCTTGGTTCAAATTCCACGGTATGTGGATTTTAATTTTTATAGTAAATTCATTGATGGTGTTTTAAGTTCTTAGTTAAGAAATTTTGTTTAACTGATTTTAACCATCAATCTCTTTCACATGAATGAAATTGTTTTAACTATTTTCCTATGAAAATGAAGTAATAACTGTATTTCTTTGAGTATGTTAGTTGTTAATTAAGACCCAGAAATAGTGTATGTTACAGATAGTTGGTTATTTCAAGGGAGAACCATACACATTACCAAGATATGCTACTGATAAGATAATTCTGATGGAGTTGGCCAGACAACTCATGGAAGTGCAATTATATCAAAATACTGAGCACAGGCCAGGTTGCGGTATTACCACAACCAAACCCTTGGTGTTTGGTCAATTTATGCTCAATTCAGTCTACAAGGCAAAACTATGGACGTAGGACTTCAGCTCATAACATTGAAGAAATTCAAAGCTAGGTTCGATTTTGACTACTGTGGAATGCGTTCAAAGATCAAGAGAGCATTCAACCATGTTCATCGCATAGAGGACATATGGATTGACTTGCGCACAAAGCTGGACATCATGAAGATGGACTATTGCAGGCTCACATTGCAACAAATCATTGACCTCAACATGGTTGAGAGTTCACCCAATTTTTAGATGAAGGATAATGGCGACATTCTGGATCCAGAATATCATCAAGATGGCTTTGACAAGCATTGTCCTTTTCCCATTCATTGGCAACAAAAAGAAGATATTTCTATCTTTGATAGATTCCACTCCATCCTGACAAATACTAACAAATGGCTGAAAATCAATCGTCTTAAGAGACTGCATCCTAAACTCTAGGTAGATTGTGATCATTTTGGATGAGTTGGAAGAACATCTCGGGTGGAGAGCACAAGCAAAGATGGTGTGTCTTGCTTAGTTCCAACTAAATCTCTCAAGTTTAAGCTCAAAGGCGGAAAGGGATCAAAACCACCTTTAGAATCCTCTCAAGCGCCCGTGTAGGCTCAAGAATTTGAGGAAGAAACCGAAGAAGAATCTGACGAAGAAGATGAAGGAGAGATCATCATCATATCTCCTCCACGACCAACAAATGCTCAAGTTCCATTTACTCAGGAAATACCTTTCTTGGATGATATTGACAAAGATGTGGATTCATTCTCTACCATTTTTACATCTACCATCCCTGCTTCAGAAGTGAACATGTTGGCACTCCCCATCTCTTTGGCAACTCTTCCTATTCTCACAACTAAGCAGTGTGAGAATTTGGAAAATGTGTTTGAAGATTTTTCAACTATCACGGAAGGTCAGGTTTCCCAACTTTATACCTCAATGGCTGGTTTCGAAATATTTATGACAAAATCTTCTCATCAGGCACCTATGAATTCAGCCGTGCAAACTGAAGCATGCATAGTCACAACATAAATACACTTAGGATCAATGTCTATGGTAGCCACTATCCTTGTGTCAACAGATGAGTTTGGTAAACAATCACGAGTGGGGTGTTTGGAGGACGCCCAAGATGACCTTGCCAATGTATCTAAAAACAATCATGAACTTTGGGAGAAGAAGAATTAGCTTAAGTGGGAAGTTACTCATTTAAATGAGGGCATCCGTCAGCAATCTTCACAACATATAGTCACCACGTCTCAAACATCTCAGGAAAAATGGATAATTGAAGCGAAAAAGACTTGGTTTAGAGAAGCTGTCTCTAAAAGAGTTCAGGCCATCAAAGAAGCGGTCATTTTTTTTGAATGTATCAGAGGTGTTGAAGAGATGTCACATGACCTGATTACTTGTTTGAATCAAGAAGCTGATACCTTGAAAGAGATTTTGTGTGATTATGATTAAATGGCTAATGCTGATCTAGATGACATAATTGCACGTGAGGTCATTCCATCTTCAAAAATGTTCTATAGATGTCAGGGACTCATGTTTCACAAAAAAGAGACGCTGAGAAAACTTCTGACAAAGTTGCAGGTAACCTTAGAAGACTATCAATCAATTGAAACAAAGATCATGTGCAATTTGGAACAAATGAGATGCAATGTTCTTACTGAACATGACAACTTGGTCTCGGAAGAGGAAATGACCTCAAAGTATACAAATAGAGTCAATGTTGAGCTTGATTTTAAAGAATTTGGATCGCACACAATGAACAGGTTCACTGCATATAAATCAGTAGCAAAGCGCCTATGGGATTCTCTTTCAGCAAATTACAAGGTTGTAAAATCAGCATACACCAATACAACTAGAATTGAAGCTATATCAAAGACAATAAAGATCTCAGATCTTCCCATAGTGCGTGACTGCATTACCAAGTATAAGGCCCTTCAGAATCAAAATAATCCAGGATTGTTCCATTTCTTCTGTCTTCTTGTTTCTTTATTTTTCATGTTTGTATTTGGAGAGGATGAATTGCATGAGATGCAATTACATGTAATTCGATTTACATGTCCTTCAGACATGTAAGCCAATAATTCTTCTCACCTGGTTAAACTAGGTCAAATCTGGTTGAGTTGCTCCCACTTTTTCTCACTTCTTTTTGCTATAGAAGGAATGCCCCTTTCATTGTAAAATCCATCTTTTATTGTATGCAAGAAAGCTCTAAAGAACTGTGCAAGCATAACTTTGATTGAGCAGTACTATTTTGATGAAAAGTGAACACAAAGAAGCAATTGGAATTGAAACTTTGATTGAGTGCAATTGTGATAAGCGCAAATTAGAAGCTTTGACTCTAATTTGCGTCTGTCTTTTTTGATTCATATTATTATTGTATGGTTTAAATAATTGAGCATAAAGAGTTAAGAAACAATCAGAGCCAAAGTTGTGATTGGGAGCAATTGTGGTAATATATAGACTAGAAGCTTTGATTGTAGCTTATATTACCTTTTCAATTCATAGAAAATAGTTAGAATTCCCTACTTCTGGAAGTCTTTGTGCCCTAATGGTAGTGACTTTTCTTATAAATTAGATAAACAAGACTTGGAGCCAAATCGGTACACTTTTAGTCAGGCTTTGAGTTGGTGTTGGTTTATCGGCATCACCGTTTCCAACTATTAGATAGAAGTGTAGTTTAGAGATTTAATCTTTCTCATTACTCGCTCCACGGGTAAGTGGATTCTTTCTTGAAAAAAAAGAGGAAAGAATATTGGTAACACCCCTTACAAAATCTCTCAACTTCTTGGTTACCTTAAGTTGATCCAAGGAATGGTGAGAAGGGGGAGCCTTCCCATAAAAGTAGGAGAAACCTTGTCTCATATGCTGTGCTGGTCTACCTATTTTGCGATTGAATTTTAACAAACTGTCGGTTGCAAAATATCTAACCTGTTGTCCTGCATTTTGTCACCACAAAATGTAGGTAACAATACAAAACTTTTTCAACTTAGTTTTGTTTTGCTCCGAGTTTAGTTCATTATTTAATTGGTTGACATTGATCAACCAATTGACCCCAATTGATATAATGAATCCTTTACTAAAGGCTTTCGTCAAGTTCTATGCTTGACTTTTGAAGCCTTCAAAGTCCATTTTTTTGGTTCTTAAGTGTGTGTTTGTTTGCTTTTGGTCTTCTGATTTTGCTCAAATCATTGCTTTCGGTTTTCCCTTCGATTTGGTCTATCTTAGGGTTTAATGGGACTTGGCAATCAAAAGATATGACCAAATAAGTGCCCAAAAATTGGACTCTCCAGATGCAATGGCATGATTTAAAAAAAATCATGTTATATTTTAATGTTGACATTCACTTTTTGAAAAATATAACATAAATTCACTTTATGTTAAGTTTTTAAGTTACTTCATCACTTAAGTGACTATAGAGCACTTTATATTATATTTTCATGTTGAGTTGCTTTTAAATTTTTTCACTTAAGTGACTTTATTTACTATATAGTTTGATTTATCTTTTTAGTTACTTTATGTTTTATTTAAAACATCTAAGCTAGATATTACTTTTTGAAATGATATTTGCACATAGTAATTAAACTATATAGTGCAAATGTTTTTTTTGACCCAATTAAGTGATATTTCCTCAAAAATCAATTAGACATGCGCTCAATTGATCACTTAAGTTGTACATATACATGTTTTTCAACCTATTTACATGTTTACATGTAAATGCCTCTAGAGACCACAATTTTGCACTAGAAAGGCATTTTGAAATACTTAAACATGTAAATGCATGGAATTTAAAACATGCAATAAATCTCCTAGAATGCGACTTGCATCTAAAGGCCTCTTTAAAACATGCAGTAACCCTCCAAGAGTGCGATTTTGCACTACATGCTTCTTTTTGACAAATTTTAAAACATTTAATGTCCCTCCTAGAATGCAATTTGCATCTAGACTACTCCAAGAATGCGATTTGTATAAGAAACCAATTACTTTGCATTTTAAATATGTAATGAGGCTTATCGAGTGTGATTTGCCTCTTGCCTTCATTTCCATGCATTTTAAAACATGCAAACTGCCTTATAGAGTGCGATTTGCCTTTGAAACACATGCAAATGCATCTTAAGACCATGAATTTGCAAAAGAGGGCAAAATTTTTCATGTTCTTGATCTCCAAGAACATGGTTTTGCTAAGAAACTCCAGATCCGCCCATGATATGGCTTGAAATCCATGAGACCAAGGTCTTTTTTGCCTCTTTATGCATTCTTATGCCCTAGACGTTGAATCTCATGCAAAAAGCGTTTCATTTCATGGTGTTTTGAGATTACGTTTTTGCAAAAAGCACCCAGATTTGTGGCAATATTGATCATGTTTTTGCTCAAATATCAATCGTTTTGAGGTTTTGAGCCTTATACTTGCTATCAAAGAACACGTTTTTGCCATTCATTGTCAAAAACGACCCATGTCATGGCATTTCAAGGACACATTTTTGGCAAAAAAAGGTCCCTCTATTTGATATTTAGCAAAAGCGACTTGTGTATTGGGGGTTTTAGAGCACCTTTTTTGCATATCCATGCAAAAATGCCCATTCATTGCTCATTAATGTCCATCACTTGCAAAGTTGAAGGAGTCAATATAGTTCTTGTGGATTTGAATTTGGAGAACTTTTTTTCAAACTTATCAATCCTCCACATTTGGCTCTTTGATCACCAAGTAAGTTGAAGTTTTCAATTCCTTCCTATTTCACTGCATCTTTTCATTAATCCTTGTACATTTGTCCCAAGATGTGCCATGAAAAGTGCAATTTTTCTTTAAATAAGATGAGAACTTCCATTTTTGAGTGTTTAGAATTTCCCCAAATTCTAAGTTTGAATTTGCTTAAGAGAGCAACTTTGTTCTTGTCATGTTTGAGTCAAAGACCAAAGCTATGTTTTCGTTTTGTGTTTAGTTTGTTGGTTGTTTTGCTAGCTGTTTTGTTTTTCTTCTTTTCGAAGAAGTTGCAAGTTCTTTGCAAAGAACACAAGATCATTTCACTTTTCACCTTTTAATGCAAGTGCATTGTTTCATTCCACATCCATCGTTACATGTCATAGCACATTGCATCTCATTCTCCATATGCGTTTACATGTAATCTCATCCCTCATCCGCACTTACATGTAATCTCATTCTTCATTCTCATTTACATGCGTTTCCATCCTTCGAACCTAATTGCATGTTTGCATAAAAATAACGATTACATGTAATTGCATCCAAAGAACCCGATTTTGGTTAAAGGTCACTCTTTAAAAGCCAAAACTCTCATTTGCACGCATTCTCACGTGCTTAGCCTACACCTCTCAAAGCATTTATATAAGAACTCGTCTTTCACCCACATTTATTCCATCTCTCTAAATCTCATTTCAGCCCTTTGCATATGCTTATTATTTCCATTCAAAGCCATTGCATAATACCTTTGAATCCGTACTCCGAGTATATTGTCCCTTATAGATCCATTGTTGCTGGTCAAGAATCACTGTCTTTACGGAATCAATATCCTTTGATGATGTGTTCACATTTTGGAATTTTCATGTTGCAACACAAGATATGCCCTCATCCACGAAATCCAAAGGAAATATGAAGCACCAATTTGACAAAGAGTTAGCTCATGCAATTGCATCTCAAGTTTCATCACCTCTAGATAATGTTTTTGACATAGGGATCAGGCATGTTGACATGGCTCATGTTATACAAAGGGTCGAAGCTCCTTCAAATCATGAAATGAGATGCATCAAGAAAAGTAATATTCATTTGGTGTCTACTTTCCCTATGGCTACCTTGGAACTAGAATTCATCTTAGGATGTGCACGACACTTCAGTCCAAAGACCAAGACAATCAAAGATGCAGATGAAAAGGTTGTCATTAGCCTTGACCTAGAGGTTATTGAACAAATCTTTAAAGTTCCTCAAAATGTAGAGTGCGTGGATTTGTCAAAGGAGAAATCTTTGGAGTTGTGGAATGAGAAGAAGGTAGATTATTAGAAGTATAAAAATGCATATTGGCTGAAGGTCAGAAGAAACAATATTTCAAGATGGCCCAAAACTATTCACTGATCTAACTTCTATCCAGAGTGTAAGGACTTGATTACTCTCCTTAGCAAGACATGCAATCTCGAATATTCCAGTGACTTCGAGCCATGGATGTACAAATTCATTTTCCAAATCTTTGATAATGAAGAACCTATCTTTTGGGGAGATCTTATCAGTACCACACTTTGTGAACAATTGCTCAATGTGGGAACCTTAGCACCATTTGACATGAACTCCTACTTGGTCTACATTGCTGCATCCATGGGATCTTTCTTAGGGCTGTCAACCAAAGGAGATCGGCTTCAAGTTCCTATTTGGGAATATTATGATCAAATCATCTTGGCGCATAGCAAATACCACTATAGGAGAGTCCAAGATGCTTTAACTGGACATTTCAGGTGTCGGTTTAATAAACAACCGGTAATTAGGAGAGTATCAAATGAAGCTTGGAATAGGGTAAATCAATTTGGTGCTATCTTTTTGCTGTTTCCAACTTTCACTTATTGGAGAGTTGGCTATTTCAAAGGAGAACCATATACTCTGTTGAGATATGCTACTGATAAAATCATATTGATGGAATTAGCCAGACAACTCATGGAAGTGCAATCGTATCAAAATACTCAACATAAGCTAGGATTTGGTATCACTACAGCCAAGCCTTTGGTAATTGGTTAGTATATGATCAATTTAGTCTACAAGGCGAAAAATATGGAGGCAGAACTTCAACTTATCACATTGTAAGAAGTTTAAGGCTAGGTATGATTTTGATTATCGAGGAATGCACTCAATGATCAAAAGAGCATTCACCCATGTTGATCGCATAGAGGACATGTGGGTTGACTCGTGCACAGAACTGGACATCATGAGGATGGACTACTACAAACTCACATTGCAGCAGATCATTGATCTTAACATGCTTGAAATCCCATCCAATCTTCAGATTGAAGATGATGGCAATATTCTTGATCCAGAATACCATCGTACTGGTTTTGACAAGTAGTGCCCTTTTCCCATACATTGGTAGTAGAAAGAAGGCGTATCTATCTTTGATAGATTTCAATCTATCTTGACAAATACCAACAAATGGTTAAAAATCAAAGGCCTAAAGAGGATGACTCCTAAGCTCGTGGTAGATTGTGGTAGTTTTGGACCACTTGAAAGGAAATTCCAACTAGAAATTTTAAGCAAAGATGGTGCATCTTACTCCATTTCAGCTAAATCCCTCAAGTTTAAGTTGAAAGGCGGGAAGGGGTCTAAAATCACCTCCAAAACTCTCACAAAAATCTTTGCAAGCTCAAGAACTTGATGAGGAGGAATCTGGAGAAGAACTTGATGACTAGGATGAAGAGGAAGGAGAGGTTATAATCATTTCCCCTCCACATCAAGGTCCATCCATTCAGGAAACACCTCTACTGGGTGTCATAGATGATGTCGTGGATTCTTTCTCCACTGTTTTCACACCTATCATCCCTACCTCAGAAATAAACACATTAGCACTTCCTATCTCTTCAACAACTCCTATTCTCACAACTGAGCAATGCAAGAATTTGGGAAACATGTTTGAAGATTTCCCAACGCTCATGGAAGGTCAAGTTTCTTAACTTGATACTTTGATGAACTCTTTTGAAGAATTCATGAGAAGATCTTTTCATTAGGCACCTCTCGTACATCTGTGCGGACTGAAGCATGCTCAGTCACAACGGAGATACAATCAAAATGAATGTCAATGGTTGGCACTACCTGATTCAGCCGATGAAGGTTTTAGTTTGCCTGCATGGTTGGGCAAGATCACTATGAAGAGAAGGAAGGTTGTACTGCCCCTAGATAATCTTCCTATCAGCAAAACTAATTGTAGTTAGAGGTTTCATCTTGCCCATTACTTTGCTTCGCAGGTAAGTGGATTCTTTTCTAAAAGCTAAGAAGAAAGAATATTGGTAATACCATTTCAAAATCTCTCAACTTCTTGCTTACCTTGAGTTTATCCAGGGAACGGTGAGAAGGGGGAGCCTTCCCTTTAAGGTAGGAGAGATTCTGTCTCACACGTTGTGTCTGGTCTACCTATTTTGTGATTGAATTTTACCCAAAACTGTCGGTTACAAAATATCTACCCAAAATACCCAACAAGATCGACTAGTTTTCGGGCACATTTTCAGACCATAGATCGTATCTTGATGTTCCAAACTATCATTGGTGAGGCTTGACACCGCTCAGTGAAAGTCTACTGTTGTTTTGTAGACTTTCGCAAGGCGTTTGATTCTATCCCTTGGGTGACGCTTTTTTAGAGGCTTAGAGACATTGTGATTTCAGTGACATTACTGACAACGATCATGAGGTTTTATGATACTGTTGTGGGCAGATTTAGGACACTGGAGGGATTTTTAGATCAGATTCAGAACACCATTGGGGTGAAGTAGGGCTGCCCTCTTCCTCCTACTTTGTTCGATATTTACATTAATGAGTTGGAGGCTTTCATCCATGATTCCTCACTCCCCGACGACGATTGTTAATTGCATCAAGTCATGATCTCTTCTCTTATTTGTCGATGATGTGGTTCTTTTGGCCTGTTCTCCCGAGGGGCTTCAAAGGCTTCTGGATGGGTTGGCTTCTTTTTGTGATCAACGTCATGTTGTTGTGAACCTGAGTAAGACTCGAGTTATGGTCTTCAACTCCTAGAAGGCCTCTCAACTCCACTTTTACTTCGAGGGCTAGGTGATTGAGATTGTCTCTTCATACACTTATCTTGGGATCAAGTTCTCTAGTCCCCATTTTAGCTTGAGACCCGCTATTCAACCTAGGGTTAATAAGGGTTGGGTTCCCTTGCCATGTTGGAGAAGTAGTGCCTTAGTCATCTCTTTCAGGACACCACTTCCAAATTGTCCCTCTTGGACTCTTTGGTTAGATTGATAGTTTTATATGGTTCTATAGTTTGGGACTCCTCCCTCCTTGTCTTTGATTGGTTGTTGATTGAGTGGGTCCATACGCTCTTCCTTAGGTGTATCATCAGATGCTACTGTTCCACTTCATATAGTATTATCTTAGTTGAGTTTGGGGCTCACCCCTTTAGACTTGGTGCCATAGAGGACCATATTTGTCACTTGTGTACCTTAGTGGAGATGGAAACAAAGACCCACTTTATTTTCCGTTGTCCCATCTATTATGAGATCAAAGTGATGTTTCACTGTCTTTTCAAAGATTGCAGGTCCTTATCATGAGCAAGCATGCTATGTATCCAAGCAGAGAGGTAGGGTGTAGATAAGCAAAGAACGAAGAACATCAAAAGAACAAAGAACTATTATCACACAGGGTCATGAAGGTGAGGACCATGACAAATATAGGCCAGAAAAGCATGTAGGGTGTGCACCAAGTTGTTTGACATTAGAGATAGTATCCAAGCAAATAAATGATAAGAATAAAATTTGTGTAGAATATAGTTTATTTAGTCTCACGGTTGAGAGAGAAGACTTAATTAATTCTAAGAATTGATAATTGATAAAATCATGCATAAGCTATAGATGGATTTTTCAGATAACTTGTTCGATTGGTTTGTGATTAAGCATTTACCAATGATATTTAAATTGCATTGTGGTCAAGCAAAGGATTTTTAACAAACCGATTCTTAAGTTTTAAAGATGGTTTCCTTGCATATTAATCTAGCAAGACAAACTGTAACAAGGAAATGACTATTTGGAATGATATTATATGATTTCATACATGAAGATTGGCTATCCTCAAAATCAAGACTGGCTCACCCACGGGCTTGGGCTGCTCTGTTTACTGGGTGAAATTAGAGTAGAGTTATTTCTAATAGGAAGTTCATTTCTTCAATTTGTTTCCTTTCACATTTTATAAGTTTATATTTGGAAATTTGTAGATGGCTTTGTTTCTAGAACATTACAGTTTCCGTTCTGATTTGTTGAGGCTCATAAAAGTGGTACTAGAGGATTGGTTTTACCAGCCTGCAAAGTGATAATAACAGATCCAAATTGGATTTAAAGCAATGAAGAAATGAAAAGTTCTAAACCAGGCTCTGGAAGAAAGGCTCCTGTCTCTGTTACAAAATATGGATGATGATTTGAGAGAAATGACAATGTAATGACTACTGGATAATGTGCACATTAGATCTTTTTCCTCTCATTACTCTTTACCTAGGTCTGCAATGTAATGTCCCCAATTGGGCACTCCATAAAATATATTTGAATGATTATTCCCTTGTGATTTATTACAATATATATCTCTCCTTTTTTAGAGTCTTGCCTTTTGGAAGACAGCATGATATTGTTTTACTAATAATAGATGTATACTGATATTTTTGTTAACTAATTAACCAATCTATTTATTTATTATTTTATTCTATATTCCATATTATGATTACTATTATTTATTATAATCTTATTATGTATATATAATATTATTTATGAAATATTATATTTATATTTGAAACAACAATAATCTTATTATATATGATAATATTATGTATTTATTATTTAAATAATAATATCATTTACTAATATTATGATTATATCAGTTATTTGAATTCTTTATTTATAATATATTAATATACTTACATATTATATTATCATTTTTAAATACTTCAATAATATATTATAAATAGAGTATGTTGATTTTTTTAATTCAATTATTATTTGTATTTCAAATTGGGGACATCAAAAAAGAGACATGACATGAAGTATTCAGTCATTGAAATAGACTCAAATGAAACTATCATTTTGAGTTTCAACAATTTCACCCTGTCATTCAGTGCATTCAAGATGATGAAGCTAATGTTGATGGAAATTTATCAGTTCACCATGATGTGGTTTACATTGCTTCTCATTCCGAAGCAAAGAAAAATAAAATGGTTAAGAAAAATGGGAAGGTCATCTAACTTTGAGCATCATATGAGACATGAGAAATTCCTGCAATAAATATTATAGTTTCAGCCTACAAATTTTACATATCTGGTTGAAATGGTATGTAAATTCTTTGCCAATGATACCATTGACATGTCTAGTTTACTATTTTTTTTCAAGAAATTTCTGAAACTGTGTGAGTTTAGAAATTGCCAACATTGAGAAATTGTAGCACAAATATATTCCAATGATATATATTATTGACAAGATGGAATCATTTTCCAAAGCATTTAGGCTTACAAGAAAATGATATACCAAATGATGTAAGGTACTTGCAATTTTGAATTTGGATGTTGAAGAATCAAAAGAAGTACTAATGATTAGTACAAACAAAGTTGTAGGTCAACTGCATGTTACAAGTGTGCTTGCCATTGCACCAAAAGATTGACCTGTCGATGCATGATATAACCACTATACTTATAGAGTCCATAGGAGGTGGTTAAACAATGTCAGAAATCCTGTGAGGGACCTTGATGCAGTACCAATAACCCCCCTTGCCCCTGAAGTGTTACTCGCTGTAGAACCGCATCACTCACGGAGGATATTCGAACTTGTGACCAAGCTCTCATTTCACTTGTTACAAGTGTGGTTGCCATCGCAACAAACAATCGACCTATTAGTGCCCGATACAACCGCTATACTTATAGAATTCACAAGAGGTGGTAAAACCATGTCACGAATCTCGTAAGGGATGCTAGTTCACTACCAACAGTGTACTTCTCACATTGATCAAGTAGTGATGATTGGAAAAGAAAAGGTGTTCCTCGAGATGAATTTATGCAAGTAAATAAGTAAAGTGTAAAATTATGTCCAGAGTTTGATTGTGCAAAGGTTTTATGTGATCGTTGGAACATGTCAAATTTATGCAACAAATTCTAGGATCCATTAGTGAAAGTTGGTGAGCCAAGAACTTCTATCATCCAGTGTTATATAATTGTACAAATAGGTGAAAAGTACTTCTGTCTGGTAGTGATCTAATCTTGTTTGAAGTTTCATTTTCATCTTCAAGACAAATGGCCTTCAAATAGAAATAGAAATCTAAGGAACCCACTCTTTCTACATTATTTGGTGCAACTGAAAGATTTGCCTCTTCTAATCACAATGATGGGCTACCAATCAAATCACACAAGGTGAATACTAATGACCATAATACATGTCACAAGTACATAATAAGAGTCAAATTTTAGATTGATTTCCACAGAAAAAAGGAAAATAGATATTAGTACTAATATCTATGCAGGAAGAATAAAATGGTATTAGAGATAATAATTCCCAGTATTTATAAGATAAGATAGATTTTGTTCCAGTTCAGTTGATTGTGTGGTTAATAGAGAAATTTTAACTTACATTAGGATTTTAAAACACATTAATCCATGCAAATGCAACGAATATATTTGGTATAGGAATTTTTAGACTGCTTTGTGATTCAATTAATGTAAGTTTTATTTGATTGTTTATAATGAAACAAAGGCTGGTTATCTTAAATTGCTTCCTGGTCAACAATATATATTTCTTTCTTACAAAAGGTTTTGTTGTCTATGAACAAGGGAAGACAAGTTGTGGTAAGGTTGTGATGACCCCATATGGACTTATGACCAATATAAATATAAATATATATTGAACATAATTATATGATGAATAAAATATTATTTGATATCATTAATCAATAATATGATATTATAACTGTTGTTAAAAGTAACAATAACAACTGATAATCAAATAAGCGAATATAAATTTAATAATAAAAATGTATATAAAGGATGTCTGATTTGATTAATTACTAAAATTGAATTGATAACAATCAAAATAATAATTATATTTAAATACATGAACCATACCTATAATAGTAACAATCTAAACTAATATTATTGTACTGCACTAACTTTAAATTCTAAACTAATTTAAAGTTACTGCCCAAATTCTTCTTGGGGCAATATGAGGACATGACGTTTCTAAGGGGTCACATCACCTATTTATTAGATGAGACTCGTGTACATAGAGGAAAAAGAAATAAATTAAGCATACAACAAGCGAATAAAGGAGGAAAAACAAAAAACCAGCAAAAGCATGGTCATTGCATGATAGAAAGGTAAGAAAAGTGGTTTTCTAATAAGAAGAAATGTTGCAGCAAAAATGGTGATTTTTGTACTTAAACCCACCCATAATAATGAAGGTACGTAATTATTCTTCCTTCCCTTTGTTTGCAAAAAGAGGGGTAAAAATTTATTAAGACAGAAAGGAATACAACAAGGAGAGCTCAACAAGGAGCTCGATCCTGAGCAACAAGATCATCAAATTCTTGCACCATCTCAAAGGACAGTTGCCCCCTATCCCTAATATTCCAACCCGGATCATGACTAGAAGCCCATTTGGCTAAACAATCAGCAGGTCTATTCCATTCTCGCGGAATATACTTGAACCTAATGAACTGAAAAGAGGAAGAGAAGAAAAGAATCTGCTTAACAACAGTGGCCAGCTGCCAACTAACATCCTCAAGCTCTTGCGAAGAAAGCATGTTCACCACCACCTGGGAATCAGACTCACAAATAATCTTACTCGATCCCCACAAGCAACACTGTTCCACAGCATATAAAATAGCTTGAGCTTCCATGAGATTGTTAGTATAATCACCCTTATGAATTGAGAAGAAAAATTTAACATTCCCAAAACTACAACGAGCCACTCCGCCAATAGCAGCCGGACCAGGATTCCCACGAGAAGAACCATCAGTGTTAATTTTCAGAACTCCACAGGGAGGAGGAGTCCAGTGCCCATCCCGGTTAACCCGACCCTTCCTCTGATGGTGAAGTTGCCTGGACATAGAAGGAAACCTATGAGCCGCAACCCCATCCTGCAGATGAAAATTGAGGCGATTACAGATAGCAAGATCAACCGGATCCATACCCCCATCAAGCTCACACTTCACAAGAATAGTTTCCTGGAGAGAATGTGATATTTTCCACCAAAGATGCAAAACACCAAGCCGAACATCTTGGAATATGCGACGATTCCTCTCCAACCAGATATGCCAAAGCATGAAAGATGGGCCAGCAATCCAAGCAGCATGGAGAGAAGAAGACTTGGAGGGAGCACTACCCAAGTGAGCCCAGAATTCAGGCAAAGAGGAAGCATGCCGACAAGAGCAACCCCAAGCGCTCCACCAAAGGTGCCATATCTGAGTAGAATAGGAGCAATGGAAGAACAGATGGGAGACAGACTCCTCTCCATTACCACACAAAACACAATAAGAGGGGCCCTGAAATCCACGTTTACAAAGATTATCCCAGGTAAGACAACGGTTGTGAGCCACTAGCCACATGAAAAAATTGCACTTGGACCAAGAAACTTTATTCCAGACTTGCTTCCACCAAGGGACCTTAGCATCCCCAAATAATTGTCTAGTTATCTCCTGATACCCAACAGAGACATGATATTTACCAGACAAGGTACCGCCCCAAGCCAATACATCTGGACCAAGCAAAGAGGAACACTCTCTAGAGGCCAGAATTTGAGAAAGCTCCTGACGATCCATGTCTGTACCTCCAGGAGGCCAATCAGAGGAATGCTTCCATCTATAACCAACAACAGGTCCCAATTGATAAGGAGTCTTGTAATGAGCCACTTTATCCCATCCAGCGGCAAGAAAAGAGTCACAAAGAGGTTGAAGATGAGGGTATATGGATAAAATGGAAGGGAATCCATCCCAAGCATCAGACCAAAACAAAGCCTGAGAACCTCCTTTACATATCCAGAACAGACCCCTCTTCACCAACATCGCACCTGTCTTCAAAGTATGCTAAACCATTGAGCCACGAGCTTCAAGAGGAAGTGCAGAAACAGAGCAAGGATCAGCACCATGAAAATATTTATGAGTGATAATACAAGCCCAAAGTTGATGCTGTCCAGAGCACCATCGCCAATAAAGTTTAGCAGCCAAAGCTTGTCTACTCAATAGAGCAGAACGAAGACCAAGACCACCCTCCTTTTTAGGCCTACAAACAGTTGCCCAATTAACCAAGCTCCATTTAGTTCTACGCAAATTACCACTCCGAAGGAATTGTCGAGAAAGAGCATCAAACTCCTTGAGAAAGTAAATAGGTGCAGCATGAACCATGCTTCTATAAGTAGGAAGAGCTTGGATAACAGCTTGAAGAAGAGTAACCCGGGCAGCAGTAGAAAGCCATCTATGAGTCCAATGATTTACCTTATCCTGAAGCTTGGTAATCAAATTTTGCCAGAAGAGACGTGGCTGCCTGGAAACAGCAATAGGAATGCCAAGATAAGTCAAAGGAAGTGAACCTATCTGAAACCGTAGGATACCAACAATCCTGTGCTGAATAGAATCAGGAGTGTTAAAAAAGTAAATGAAAGATTTGTGCTCATTAACTTTCTGGCCTGAAGCTGCCAAATAAACGTCCAAAGCATGTCGAAAGGCTTCAGCTTCCTTGATCCTAGCAAGACCGGCAAGAGCAGAATCATCAACAAATTGAAGATGGGAAAGAGAAGGTAAGCCATTACCCCACCGCCAGCCTTGAATAGAATTCTGGGACACCTGATGCTTAATGAATCTGCCCAAGCCTTCAGCCATGATGATGAATAGATATGGGGAGAGAGGGTCACCTTGGCGGAGGCCTCTAGAAGCACCAAATAGTTGTGAAGGTTGACCATTAATAAGAATAGAAAAAGAGGCAGAAGTAACGCAAGTCATAATCCAACTCACCCAGTCAGAGCTAAATCCAAAAGAAAGAAGAATACTCCTTAGGAAGCTCCATTTAACTCTATCGTAGGCCTTAGCCATATCCAGCTTAACAAACATGGCTCTCTCCCTTGAAGTAGCCATAGAGTGAATAGCCTTAGTAGCAATAACCACCCCATCCAAAATTTGTCTTCCAGCAACAAAACCACCTTGTTCTTCTGAGATAATAATGGGAAGCCACCTTTTCAGTCTCTCAGCAATCAGCTTAGTAATAACTTTGTAGACCACATTACATAAGGCAATTGGTCTAAAAAACTCCAATTGATTAGCACCCTCTCTCTTAGGAATAAGAGTCAAGAATGTAGAGTTCAAAGCTCGAAGCATCTGCTTGCTAGCATAGGATTCTTTAACCACCTCCAACAAATCATGATTAATGATGTCCCAAAATTCCTGAAAGAATTCAACTGGAAAACCATCAGGACCAGGAGCCTTCCCCTTAGGCATGCCAAAGACCACTGCCTCCAGCTCTTCCAAAGAGATAGGACGCATGAGATAATCATTCATTTCCTGAGTGATAAGGGAAGGAATACAGGACAAAATAATATTTTCTTCATTATCAGCAGGAGGAGAGTCCTCAGAGAAGAGGGTAGAGAAGTACGAAATAGCCTCCTGGAACAACGCTGGCAAGGAATTCAGTTGGATACCTTGAGAATTAACCAAAGAAGAGATAGTGCTCTGATTCTGGCGAGATTGCACTGTTTTATGGAAAAAGGCAGTGTTTCGATCACCTTCCTGGAGCCAATCAACTCGAGCCTTTTGCTTTCAAAAAATTTCCTCTCGAAGTTCCCATTCTTCTAGAGCTCTAGAAGCAAGGGATTTAGCCTGGCCAAGATCCTCCGAGAAACCTCGATCTTTAATCTCCCTTGTGATGACATCAAGATTTTCTTGAGCAAGCCTCTTCATAAAGTGAAGATTCCCAAAGCATTCCCTATTCCATATCTTGAGCTGCCTTTTAACATATTGAAGCCTTTTAGAAAATGAGAACATTGCAGTACCATATGCAGGGGCACCATCTTTCCACCAACAAAAAACAAAATCATGAAGAGAGGAGTCACGAAGCCACATCAACTGGAACTTAAAAGGAGGATGCTTCAGAACATAAGCCCCTATAGCGGAAAATTTGATTGGCCAATGATCTGAACCCCTCCAATCAAGGATTTCTGAAGAGATAGTAAGGGTGCCACTAAGCCAGAAGCAAGAAACAAGAAATCTATCCAGGCGTTCTGAGATAGCAGCAACACCAGTCCTGCGATTATTCCAGGTATAGAGGCCATTAGAAGGCTTAACATCAGAGAGATGCAAAAGAGATATGTGTTGCCGAAGAAGAGCAGAAGAAGGCCCCAATCTAGCCAAACCACCATGCTTCTCTTCCAGACTTAAAACTGAATTGAAGTCCCCTGCTAACACCCAAGGATGATAAGGATGACAATTTCTAACATATTGAATATGTTCCCAAAGTTCCTCCTTTCCCACAAGATCAACAGGTGCATACACATTAGTAACCATGATTACCTCTCCTGAGTCTAGAGCAGAAGCTACCATAGAGAGAGCTGAGCGAGAAGACATCCAGCCAAGAGGAGAAATTTTTTGAGGATCCCAAAATATAGCTAAACCACCAGCACTGCCTGTTGCCCCAACACACTGGCATTGGCCACGAGACCAAATACTAGAGGCATGTTGGACCATAGACTCCACAGAGAGCTTAGTCTCTTGGATACAAAAAACATTAGGACTATGATCAACCACCAAGTTATGAATAGCCTTTTGTCTAGGGATGCTATTCAACCCCCTTACATTCCATGAGAGAATAATCATCATTGGGTAGATTTGGGAAAATGAGAATCCAAAGGTTTCACTGGACCAGACTCAATCAATATATCTCCTGTGAGTTTAATCTTCTCTTGGTCTGTTTTGCGCCCACTCCTTAGAGGGGGAGAAGAAGAAGCCCGCTTAAAGGGTCGAGGCAGCAACCCCAAGGGGAGAGGAGATCCCTTGCCCTTACCTGATGGTAGCACATCCTTAACCAAGTCAGCCAAAACAACATCATCATCTTCCAACACTGCAGGAGTCACCAGAGCCGCTGTCACAGGAGCTACAGGAACCTCACAATTCTGATATACTACAACTTGAGATGCCCACAAGCATCATTAGGAACAAATCTCTCATTTGGGCAAGCTGGATCAGAAGAGATAGGAGGAGGAATACCCTCCTCTAGAACCATACTATCCAGCACCTCAAAATGGTTAAAACCTGAATCAGATAATCTTTCTTTCAAAGGCCTCTTTTGACCACGTCCCTTAGCTCGAGGACGAATAGGGGTAAATCCATCCTTATCCTGCATTGGAGCCTTACCCTTACCTGTAGCATCTTGTGGATTCATCCCCTTGGTAGTATTAACCATTTGAGATTGTCCTTTCCTTGTAGTATCTGCCAAACCACCAGCATTTCCAGCTGTAGACCGATCCACTCCTTTGAAACTCGAGTTACGGGGGCACTGCCGCAGTAAATGACCATACTCATGACAAATCCGGCAACGGAAAGGGAGGGATTCATAATCTAACTGCTGCACCCAAGAAGAATCCCCCAGACAAATTTCCAAAGAATCTGGTAATGGGTTATTCAAATTAATTTCAACACAAGTTCTAGCAAAAGAAATAGCCTTTTTATCGAGGGTTTGATGTGCGATCGCAGCTGGCTTCCCCAACAAAGCAGCAATTTGTCGAAGGATGTCTTCACGCCAAAATTCCAAGGGAAGACGAGGCAAGCGAACCCAAACTGGCACTGTTGAAGGGAGATCCTCAGCAGAATTAAAACCTGAATGCCAAGGTTTGACAAATAACCCTACATTGTTGTAGAAATAAGGGCCTCCTTCAAAAACACGATCACGATCAGACATGCAAGAGAATACAACAAAAAAATAACTATTCCCTGCCAACATAATCTCCATATCGCCTTCCACCTGCCAAGAGCGGCGGATCCATGCCTCAAGAGCGGATAGGGAAATCCGGATTCCAAGAAATTTGCATATCAAAGCATGCTTGGTCCAATAATCAATGTCCTCCATTACAGCCGTTGGAGGAATAACCAGAACAGGGCGATCATGGCTACGCGGAAGACAACCATTAACTTTTTTCAGCTTGGAGCTCTCCCTTGAATAAAACGATTCAGATTGCATTGCATGCATAGTTGGAGAAGAACCATCTGTTCTCACCAACGGAGAAGAAATCCCAGGCCCTGCCATGCAAACAATAAAACCCCCAATCCAAAATTGACTGCAGAAGATCTCCAAAAACACCGACGCAAATTATGTCCAGTAGCTAACAATCCAAACAGAACAGAAAAATAGTAAAGATCAAACACCAAGAACAGGCTAGGGAAAAACCCTAGCCCAGCCGGCAGCCCTTCCTTCCCTTTGTTTGACTTTGGTATGAAAAAGTATTTAAATTGAAATTCATAAAATGTTGATATTACATTGATGTAAGATAAACTAAATTATTTTAAGGCTATTTTTCCTTTTAATTAGAACAAATATATGAATAGATTAATTAATAATTATTTATAAAGGTAGTCCATTGCATATAATAATTATTAAAGTACACAAGCATAAATCAATAATTAATAGTTATGCACTATGTATATTGGGATGATAATAAATATATAGAGCACATATATTACATTAGGAAAAAAAGATGAATCTAAATATAATCCATTTGTTAAATATATCTATATAATTTTTTTTTTGATCGGTAAGAGGCCGAAGCCAAGGTTAATTATTATTATTTGTTATGATTATTTATTACAATTATTAGTTAATCTCGAGTAGTTTTGAACCCATATGAATGGATTAATTAATATTTATTTATAAAGGTAGTCCATTGCATATAATAATAATTAAAGTACACAGGCATAAATCAATAATTAATAGTTGTGCACTATGTATATTGGGATGATAATAAATATATAGAGCACATATATTACATTAGGAAAATAAGATGAATCTAAATATAATCAATTTGTTATATATATATATATATATATTTTGATCGGTAAGAGGCCGAAGCCAAGGTTAATTATTATTATTTGTTATGATTATTTATTACAATTATTAATTAATCTCGAGTAGTTTCGAACCCAAGACCTCCCAGATAAGAGGCTCACAATTTACCGTTGTGTTGTAGGCTCTTGCCTATATCTATATAAATATTATTACTTCTATATTATTTGTGAGATTTATATATGTGTAAGGGAGAAATATTTATAATATTAAAAGTAATTGTTGAAAGAAAACTATACTCTTAAATTGGATTAATTTAAAAATTATTTTTCATTTTCTTAATTTTTGATTATGGTATCTTTAAATAAAAAATGAATGACAAATACTAAACCTTATCTTAATAAAGGTGCATGTTGAATTTATCCCAAAAATAGAAATAAACAGCAATAAGGCAAACCAAATCGGATACAAGGGACACACAGAAATACGTTGGGAAAACCCTTCGAGAATGAAGGGAAAAACCCAACCACACAACAAAACAATCATTTTATTGATAATAAACTTCAAGTGTACAATATCCTTTGCTTATGCAAATATATAACAATAGGAGAGACTCTTCACATTATAACCGAAGGTCTCTTGAGATTCCCATAACTCCTATAATTAATTATAACTCTTCGGATATTCATGCCTCAATGCATGTGTATGACACATGTTATTTACATTTAATATTACAAATTAAACTTAAGTGTCCTTTTCAGCTGAAGATGACAATAACGATAATAACGTCCAGATTTCGAGAGATAAAAATCTCTATTGCAGTTACAAACTTTAACACTCCCTCTTAGCAAGAGAGAGATCTTTAGCTGAACAGTCACACAAAGTTGCAACCAAAAAATGTCAATGATAAGTTCTGATCATACGAATTGAAAACATAATTCATGGAGTTACTCAACATGAAAACTTGCAACAATTACTTATATTCATGGAATCACTCAACATGAAACCCTGTAACAATCAATCATATTCATGGAATCACTCAATATGAAAACCTACAACAATTACTTATATTCATGGAATCACTCAACATATGAAACCCTGTAACAATCAATCATATTCATGGAATCACTCAACATGAAAACTTGTAACAATTACTCATTGTTAGTAATCATAGAATCACTCAACATGACAACTGTAACAATTACTCATTGTTAATAATTATGGAATCACTCAACTTGAAAGATTTGTAAGACTCACAGCTAAGTCTTTAATCACGGACTCTCTCAACTTGAATTGTCATGGAATATCTCAACATGACATCCAACTCACATCACAGAATCTCTCAAGGTGATGACATCATGGAATCTCTCAACATGATGTTCACTATCGCATAGTGAAAGAGTTATCATAGCTGATCTTACAATCTTATTGTTGATTTCACACATAAAATCATAATTGAAACTCTTTTCCAACACAAGTCTCAAAAATCTACTATACCAAAGCATGTAAAACATCACAATCTTTGGCGATTGGGATTAAAATCCGTCTTCATACATGCATATAAGATTCTTTTGAATCTAACAGAAGGAGATTTTGATCATTGCGGACTCTTGGAGAAATATTCTTCTTGCTTGAAGGTGTATCAAATAAGTCCAATATAAAGTGAATATGCATGTGAACGTCACTGCTCATTAGGAATGAGAAAAGACATGGCAATAACTGCTTTGCCATTGTTGTAAAAAGAAAATCCGACTAATTTGATGGTTCCACCTACGATTTCTTTCACCACTAATCTGACGTGAGGACACAAAAGAATTTGCTCAGTTGTTACACAAGCGGTGATCATAGAAGGATTAGCAAAATGGTAGTCATTCTCAACACTTGTTGCAGGAGAATGAGTTTTAGCACAAACAATCCACCTTCTATAAATCGTTGACCCAATCATCAGGCTCCATACTCGATGGCATGTGGGAATGCAAATGCAGAAGAGTTATTTTCATAAAAGAAACCATAATACACTCTGTAGCTGATAGCATTAAATATCCCACTCTCAACAAAACTAGAATCATAATACTCTCCAGAAAACCACATTTGTAGAATACATATCACACATTCTAACCGCAACGCACGATAATGACTATAGAACGCCTTTACAACTCGCTCATTCTTTGAAAGCCAATTTTACACAAGAATTTCCGTTTTCCATAATCCGTCACTAGCAATGGTGACTAAAGAGCACGATGTCTTTTCATTTTCTTAGAATAAGCATCAATGACAGAGATCATAAAATTTTCTAAAGCGGCGACTCTAACAACTTCCAACAATAATGCCTTTTCTGGGCAATGTCCAAACTTGCTGACGGTTACATAATAAAGGGCATAACTTTCTCACAAGCCTTTTCAAAAGCGAAGATCTCATGTTGAAGCCATGTCATTCGATGATAGGCACAAGCAACACCTCTAGGAATATACCATGGGCTAAACTTAAGAATAAGCTCTCAAGGAATGAAGTCGAACAACAATATCAGAGAAGTTATATTTGGCAGAATCTCCTCGCCTCTCCTCGACGGAACCGTTCTCCATAGAAATATGATAATACAGAGCATATGAATGAGAACTTTTATCAAATTTTTTGATAGACGGAGGGAGTGGAATAATACGATCCTAATAGTAACTCCCGATCATGGATGGTCTATGTATATGTATCTTGATCATGCACTGTTTGAGTATGAGAATCCCGATCATGCATGTTCATATTGCTTTCCACGTTGTTGAAGCAACCTGCTCCTCCTCATAATGTCTATGGTTTCTTTCATCCACTCAGGGAAGCGCAATAGGTTGCAATAGAAAAAACAGATAATTTGGTATTTGTGCATTACAACTTGTGCCTTCTTTTGCACAAGAGTAAAGTATACAAAGAAGTGGGATGTAGGTGCAGAGGTTGTGGACTTGGATGCTTCCATTGCTCAGCTTACACTAGATGATTTTGAAGGATTTGATGCCGATACCATTGTTGCTGCTGCTGCTGATTCCATTGGCCTTAGCTTTATTGTTGAGTCAACTAATGCTGGATAAGAACAAGATGAAGAAGAAGAAGAAGATGAAGATTGAAGAACTTAGAATATTAATAAATTTTTATTCCATTAGTTGAACAATGAACGTGAAACAATGATACTTGAACTTGATGCTATGATATATTTTTAATGTTTTGAATTTTTGATGTTGAACTTGTTATTTGAACTATATGATGGTATGATCACTATGATTACAAGTTTATGGTGTTTTTGTTGTTAAAATGTCTTTATGCTACTATGCTACATTCTAATTTTAACTCATGCTTCATATATGTATAGATATATTTTATTTTTTATTTTATTTTTTTTGTACTAAGAAACCCAGAAAAACCAAAACCCCTTTCCAAAATTTTGACGAACTTGCGAACCGGTTCTCAAACTTTGAACTTGGAACCAAACTCGAACTGGTAAGTTAGGTCATGACTGATGTGCTTGGTGCTGATTAATACACAGGTTATTCCCATAATTGTCTGTGTTTGACCGGACTTTTGAAAAAATCTGGCTCAATAACACATGGGTTGTAATGCCCCCTACTTAATTTCATAGCAGGAAAAAGATATTCGCTCCTTGCAAATTGCTATGTATAGGCAACCACTTTGTCTATGAAGGGAAAACAAAGTCAATCAAGGTTCACTACATTTCCCAAGGGAAAACAGTTTCCCAATAGGTTTGTGTGGTTTTTCAGGGAGCAATGGCAGTTTAAGGAATATCTAATATTAATGCAGGGGAGGAGGTACATCCCCTGGAGGCAAAGGGCATAAAAGAGAGTTCAAGCAAGGAGAATTGAGGAAGGATATCAAATAATATTAATACATCTGGTTTGTAGACTGTGCCTTAACAGCATGAGGTCAGAACCTCTCCAGGCCTGAAAATTAAAGGGGAAAAGTTGTTTTCTATTTCCTTGCTAGGTTGGTGGACAAAAGCCCCTGACTTAGGCAGATTTGAAATTGTTTACCTAAGACATCCAGTTGCATTAAATGTTGCAGATGTAAAGAAAATCAATAATTGTAGAAGAAGAAATATCTATCTTATCAAATTTATGGATTTTATTATATTTAAGGGAAAATTTAGGAAAATCTAAATTAGACATGACATGGGTTATTCTCAATTTTTTCTTGGTTACCAGACCTTTGAAAATCTGATGTACCATTTTCACTTGGCATGGCCTAGGTGCCTGGCAATGATCGACAATTTATGCGACTGTGAATGGATTCATACCTTGAAATAATAAACTATAGATTCGGGAGGAATCCATTTAATACAGTCAATTTTATGCTACTGCGAATGGATTCATAACTTGAAATAATAAACTATAGATTCAGGAGGAATACATTGAATACAATCAATGATACTCATTATTTAGAAGTTATGTTAAATGCTGAAGTCTCAAATTAAAGGCCCTTCAGTGTGAGTAGATCATGATGGTTGACTTTTTCTGAACTGTTCAAATTATTGACATGTTTCTGTCCTTGGATATATTCGTATTTCTCTGTCTGGTGGTTGCATTTTGTTTCATCAAATGTGCTATTAGTGATCATATCATAAGTGGGTTCCAAATTCCCAATAGATGACCCATTGAGTACAAGCTAACAAAATATGTCTTGATTATAAGATGGTTTCCACAAGGCTGTGGAATCAGAGATTCAAAAGCCATGCTAGTTTACTAATTGATTCGATAATTAGTTGCAAATTTGGAATGCTAGGTTGTAGTAATGGTTGGTGTATAATTTTGAAGTTATTTATCTTCTGTAACTTATGTTGATTGCTCAATTGTACATCCCTTTGTTGTCTTTTTGAGCAATTTGTTAATATGTTTACCTCACCAAAACATGTTTATTTAAATCATATTGTAAAATTTGTAATTAATTGCATCTCTGTGGTTTATGTTCTAGTTGCAGTTTCCTTGTTAAGCATATGGGGATTCTTTGTAGCAATTGTGGCAGGACATGGACTTAAAAACACATTTGATTTTTAATGAAACAAGAAAAAAATATGTATGGAAGTCACATCTCTTGGGCTTTCTACTGTTCATTAATTTTAACTTCCGCAGACCTTTGTTTTCATCACATATCCAGGGAGTTTGATAAAATTCTTGATGCCTTTGAGAAAGGGGAAAATTTCTACCTTTATACAGGCAGAGGACCATCATCAGAAGCTTTGCATCTGGGACATCTAATTCCATTTATGTTTACAAAGTACACATCTCATATCCTCATTAATTTGGACTTTTATCAATTCTAATTGTATGTCAAATTGATTATGCTGTAAATATTAATTACATCAAACATTGGTAAAAGAATTACATTTGGGTTCCTTACTGTTAATGTGCATATTGTGTACAGGTATTTACAAGATGCATTTAGAGTACCACTTGTGATCCAGCTCACTGATGATGAGAAGTGCATGTGGAAGAATCTTACAGTTGAAGAAAGCCAAAGGCTCGCAAGGGAAAATGCCAAAGATATAATTGCTTGTGGCTTTGACATTTCTCGAACATTCATCTTTTCTGATTTTGACTATGTTGGGGGGTGAGTATATATTTGGTCCATAATATAATTTTATGCTTAATATGAATTTTGCGAAATGTCTGTCATGGGTCTTCATGTAGGGTTGTTTTGTTTCTTACCACATTGAATTCTTAGAAAGCCGCTTGTCTTCTATCCCCACTGTTTGCAAACACTCATATCGTCTATCCTCCTTGGAGATTGTTTATTTATTTAGAAGTTGAGCATTTAGATTAAATTTGGAAAAGAAAATGTACATTATGATCGTTGCATTGTGCAAAGATCCTAACAGACTTCTGTAATAAATAACCACTTTAAGCAGCAGTATTTCCAAAATATAGCTATTTTTGTCCTATGCCACAGCTAGTCCAATCTGCATGGAATATGAAGCTGGACAAACATAGAGAAAAACTTGAAAAAAGCAGCTTGTATTTGCTAAAGATGGGCTTATGAATTTGCCTATGATTGGAGAGAAGACAAATGGCCTTTTTCGCTGATATATGTGAGCAGAGGTTAATGAAGGTCTTTAAATTGGGGGTTGGTGTTGTGCTTCATGTAGCATGATTAGTGCTAGGGGATTTCTATTTGGGTGGTAATGACCTTTATAAAGTAAACTCAAACGTGGACACCATTATTATTGCTATGCTCTATGATGTTGGGGAGTTTTGAGAATATGATGCCCTCATTGACAAGGAAATTAATTTGTCAAAAATGGTGTGGAGGGATGAAGGACTTAGGCATTTGTGTTGTTCTTGGACATGCATTGATTATAGATGGGGTGATGCGACTTTGCCTTGGCGAGGAGGATGACCCCTTGTAGGCTTTTGCATTTGGGGAATTAGTATGGATGTGGTGGCAAGGCACAATTAGGTCACAAAGGGAATTAGTTTTCTTTAAATTTGTGTTGAGAGGGTGGCGTTGGGAGATGCTTAGTGGGATAACACTCTGGTAGAGGAAGGCAAGTGACACAGTGCAAGGCAGGAGAATCCCCGCAGAAGATGTCCTAACCCCCAACAAATAATCACATAGCGGAATATAAACAATAACACAGAGATTTAGATCCAGAATAACACCAATTCTCATAATAGAATCATAAGGTTGACATCCAACATGCTCAACTGTAAGGCCTTCTGGGTTATGACCAAATACAAAGCAATTACAGTAGTAATTTTGCAAGACCTCGCAAGATCCAATTAGTAGCTAGTTCTGAACTACAATTTGGTAGAGAACTTCAAGAAGAATCTAAACTTGTGCTCGCAAGCCACCAAGCAACCTTCAAGTTTCCCAAGCCACACTCAGCTACTAGCTTTGCCCAGTTTTGCTCTTCTCAGCTACTCAATGCTGAACTGAATAATGATTCAAGAATCCACAAGACCCTCTAGTTATACCCAACTAAGCCATAAGTCGGCCTAGCAAGTTACAAATTAAGTAAACCCCTACATTAAATACATATTTGAGTCACAAGTCGGCCTGCAACAAATATTAAATACACAATGCCGTAGTCAGCTTACAACACCCATTAAATGCACCTAGGATAAAGATCCAAGGCCCAAATAAGTTCACACACATCTCTAGATTGATCCATGTCACGATCACATGCTACGTGCATTAAATGCACCAAGTTGTCCGATCAAATCCACAAGTACTCCATTCGACAAGCCAAACTATTGAGCATCAACAAAACTCCAAGCATTGCCGAGCAACAATACATGCCGAGCAACACAGTAGCAATCAAACACCATAGGATATGCCGAACTCCTTTAGAGACCGAGCACACAAGGCATTCCCGAGCATAGTCTATGCCTTGCTCCTTCAAAGACTGAGCCCCTCAACCAACACTACAACCAAGAACTGCTCAATAGCAACCGAGCAAACCTCTTCTTCGTCCGAGTCCTCCAACTCCAAGCTCAAAACAACTCCATCACACAGGATTGGCAACTTCCCTAGGATGCTGTGCTTCTGCATCAAACACCCCAGGAGCGAAAGAGCGAAAAGATGTTCTTAATTCAGCTAGAAGAACATCTTGCGGGCAGCGGTAGTCAGCACATAAATCCCGAACTAGTTCTTCACATACATATGCTCCAAGTTATCAACTTGCACACTCTTGCCTTTACTCCACTTCTTTCAATCTTTTCCAGCAACAGTCACATGGTTGCTCTGCTTCTGTACATCCTATTCTCAGTGTAGTATAGGTCTGTTTTCCATGCTGATCTCTAACCCTCTCAGAATCCTTCAACTCAACTCGACCCCCAAAGCTCAGGTTCCTCCTACTGAGTTCCTCATTCTGCAAAGGAATTAGTGAAGACTTCCTCCACCTTTCTCAACTGTAAATATATTCTTGACACAATCATGCACAACTCTGCAATCACATTGCCAAGGTCGACCAAGCAATATGTGACAACTACTCATGTCCACAATATCACACAACACTTGATCCTTATACTGCCCAATTTGAAAATCAACAAGACACTGCTTCCTCACTTCCAAAGCATGTTCATCTTGTAATCAACCAATCCTATAAGGACAAGAATGTCTTACTCGCTTCAAACCAAGTTTTTGAACTGTCTCCTCAACAACAAGGTTATAAGTACTGCCACCATCCACAATAACATTGCAGATTTTACTAGCAGACTTACAACAAGTCATGAACAAATTACTCCTTTGACAAGGTTCCTATACCCTTTTACCAAACAGTACTAGCCGAGCCACTAAGTTCTCTCCTTGCCTCTTAGGTTCATTGACCGAGTCTTCAGCCTCATTCACAACAACTCTTCTATCACCAGCCTTCTGGGAACATTCATAAACTCTATGTCTTTCTTCACCAGAACGAAAACAACTACCTTTAATGGCAACCTTACCCGTCCTCTTTCTCGGCTCAATAGGTTTTGGTTCATCTTCTGCACTCAATTTATCCTTTGCCAAGTGATCTTGCTTCTCCTTCCATCTGGAACTACCTTGATGTCTTCAACTTATCTTTTGCCTTTGGCGCATACTGATAAGCATCCTCAACCGAATCAATCTTCAACATACCAACCTCATCTTGAATATTAAATCTCAAACCATTAATGTACCGAGCCACCTTCTCCTTAGACAATTCTTTATGTCCAGACCGAATTGTTAACTTATAAAACTCCTCGGTGTAAGCCTTGACAGACATATCCTTCTGTTTTAGATTCTGCAATCTCTTAAACAACTCAAGTTCATAATCAGCAAGAATGAACGTAGCCTTCAGTTTAGTCACCATCAATCTCCAGCGAGTGATCTTCATTTCACCTTCTTCTTCCCTATCTCTCTACAATTCTTTCCACCATAAAGTAGCATGTCCTTTCAACTTAGTTTGTGCCAACCTCACTCTGAGCGGATCTCCAATATCCTCTAACTCAAAGTAGTCTTCCAATTTGCCAATCCAATCAATCAGGTCTTCAGGATTCAAAGTACCTGAGAAATTAGAAACATCCATCTTGTGCTTCAGCTTCAATTGAGATCTAGATCTATCCAATTGACCATTTCTATCTTCCATAGGTCTATCCATTCGATCAGTTTCGTCTTCGCCACTAGATCTAGCAACTTCAAAGTCTTTAGGAGCTTCCTCATAACTATCTTTAGTACCCACATTCCTAGGTACACCAGCAAGAGCTCTCATGATCTCATTCTTCATCAATTCCATCTCAGATCTGAAATTTGTTTTAACCTTCTCTGAGGTCCTTGCTTCCACAACATCGCAGAGGTCTTCAATCGCCCTAGGCTCCAATCTACTCGGAGGCATCTTTCAAGATCTTCGTAAGCCCAAATTTAGAAATCACCACCCAGATCAACCTTCAGCTTCACAAGGTCAACCTTCAACTCTAATAATCTCGAACCAAGTCAAACCTTCGCTTTGATACCACCTGACGTAGTGCAAGGCAAGAGAATCCCCACAGGAGATGTCCTAGCCCCTAGTAAATAATTACACAGCGGAATACAAACAATAACACAAAGATTTAGATCCAGAATAACACCAATTCTCACAATAGAATCATAACATTTACATCCAACATGCCCAGTTGTAAGACCTCCTGGGTTACGGTCAAATACATAGCAATTATAGTAGTAAATTTGCAAGACCTTGCAAGCTCCAACCACTAGCTAGTCCAAAACCACAATCTGGTAGAGAAGTCCAAGAAGAATCTAAACTTGTGCTCGCAAGCCACCAAGCAACCGTCTTGTTTTCCAAGCCACACTCGGCTACTAGCTTTGCCCAACTTTGCTCCTCTCAGCAACTCCATGCTGAACTGAATAACAATTCAAGACTCCACAAGATCCTCTACGTATACCCAACTAGGCCATGAGTCGGCCTAGCAAGTTACAAATTAAATAAACCCCTACATTAAATACATATTTGAGCCATAAGTCGGCTTGCAACAGATATTAAATACACAATGCCTTAGTCGGATCACAACACCCATTAAATGCACCTAGGATAAAGATCCAGGCCCCAAATAACTCCACATACACATCTCCAGATTGATCCACACCTCGATCACATGCTACCTACATTAAATGCACTAAGTCATCCGATCAAATCCGCAAGAACTCCATTTTGCAAGCCAAATTGTCGAGCGTCGCAAAACTCCAAGCATTGCCAAGCAACAATACTTGCCTAGCAATGAAGTATAAGCCGAGCAACACAGTAGCAATTGAAGAATATAGTATATGTTGAACTCCTTCAGAGACCGAGCACGCAAGGCATTGCCGAGCAACAATCTATGTCGAGCTCCTTCAAAGACCGAGCCCCTTGGCCAACACTACAACCAAGAACTGCTCAAAACAACTCCAAGTCCTTCAACTCCAAGCTCAAAACAACTCCATCATGTAGGCTTGCCAACTTCCCTAGGATGCTCCTACATTAGCGAGGAAGGTGATTAGTTAGATGATGACACATGGGATGAAGAGAAGGATGGTGTGTCAAAGGTTGTTGTATTGGTGATGAGGTTGGGTGAGTCTCAGCCTAGGGTGGGTTTTGCCTCCCATTTTTTGATATATGTTGACTTTGGCTATGTAAATGCTAGCATATGTTATGTTGGTCTTGTCTCTAGTCTATTGGCCTTATGCTGCATATGCCCATTGTGTTCTACTATGTCTCAGTCAGTAGCAGTTTTGGTGTGGGTCTTTGAGTTATGGTTTTACTTTTGTTACTAGGGCTGTTATGTTTTTTGGTGGCATACTAATGTGCCCCTTACATGGGGTCTGTATTGATAGTGTAAAATCTCTTGAAGTTAACATACATGTGTGTGGACCTATTAGTGCCACATTATTAGATTAAAAAAGGATCCTAGACTTGAAATAAAGATGAGTAAAATACCTATAATTGATATTGTACACTAATCGTTAAACTTTGTTTAGCAAAACTGCATTATCATACCAAATAAGGTGGACCCAAATAAGCCAAATATTTGAAGGCAAAATAATTAATATTTTGCTAAATTCAAGCTATTGCTTCTTTCTAACAATGTCAATCCAAAATCTCCTCAATAACTACAAGGAAGGTTCTTTAGAAGGTTATTCTACAACAATAATAGATCTTCTTTCTTACTTTTAACTCTTTTCATTTAGTGCGACACAACACCTTGTTAGATTCTCAATCACAGTGTATGGCAATGGTTATTGGTCCTTGCAAAGTATTTATTGACTCTTTGTGGAAATTTGGTTACCTACATAAGTACCAAAAGGTGTAATGGTTTTCTTTTGACTGTTTTCAAGGAGATCTGTTTCTTCCTACTGGAGCTTCAATGCTGTTGGTTTTCTACTGATGGTTGTAACTTATAAATAACTATATGTGGTTGAGACATGGACATTGGAGTTGAGACATTTTAATAAAAAATTCTTGGACTTCCTTGTTGTTAAGTACCTCTTATCTATTCCTAGTTGAATATTTAATATCCTTGCCTTGGGTAAAGTACAGATGCCTTTGTGGAATTCTTTCTCCCTTTCTTGATTATGTACCACTAGTTGTTCATGTTTAGATTCATCTAAACTAGCAAGCCCATTTTCCTTCGCTAGATTCCTATTTAGACAACTTATATTAATTCTTTAATGCTATCATGGTCATCATCTTATTGAATTTTTATCTTCTCTTTTTGATTTGCTGGAGATTTTCTTTGTTACTTACCAATACCTCTTTCTTTAAATCCTGTATGGAATAGTTAATATCCATACCATGGATAAAGAATGGATTCCTTTATGGAATTCCCTCCCCCTTTCTTGATTATGTACCTCTAGTTGTTCTTGTTTAGATTTATGCAAAGTGGTAAGCTCATTTTTTTCGATAGATTCCCATTCAGACAACTTTTTCCATTAATTCCTTGAAGCTGTCATGGTCATCATCTTTTGAATTTTCATCATCTCTCCTTGATTTGCTGGAGATTTTCTTTACAACTTGGCTATCTGATTGCATCTTGGGATTTTTCTACTTATTGAACAACAATTTCTTGATTACTTGGTGGGTGTTTCTCCATAAGAAACATACAATCCTTTCTCAATAAAAGGCATCCTTTCACTTCTCCAGTACTTCTTTGGGTGTTCAAACTTGTATGGGTTTGTAATTCTCTATTTTTGTAGAAGCTCTTTGTATACCCTTCTTGGAATATTGGAGTTTCCAAACACATATCCAAGTTTCCTACACTCGTAGCATCTAATTGGTAAGCTATCATAGTCAATTTCTTGTCTCCATACTCCCTAGGGTGAGTTGATATAGATTGAATGAATGATGGCTTTGCAAATGTGAAGGAAAAGTTCACTGACCTCATGACCAGTTAAAGTCTCAAGGGATGAACTGTTCTTTGCGCCACCTCACTCAACTAGTGCTCTAGTGAGCTAGGAGATCAAGACAACTAAATGATAGAGAGATTTAAGAAAAATCAAGACACTAGATGCAAGAAAACTAAATAACTTTATGCAACTAATAGATAATGGTATTTCAACTGTAAAAAATGAAAATATTGGTTACAAAAACCGAACACCAAAACCTACGAGCTCACTACCTTTGACACCAATGCAAGTTGTAGATGGCAATGTAGATACAAGACATTAGCTTGACGCACATTTGTCCTGTATGAACATAGTACATATTCCAAGGCATAAATCGAAAGAAAAGAAAAATAACAATACTAACAAAAATATAAAAAGTGAAGTGCGGAAATACTGAGAACAAGTTAACTACACAAGTAGAGATAAAGTGAAATGACAAAGGTGATGGGAAAGATTTACAACGCAAATAAGTCGGAGAAGATGTTGATGAAGCCTACTTGTAGCTCCACTCCTTTCTCCTATAAAGTTGCACAAACTAAAATAAGGAAAGTGGTTGTAGGCCACGTGGGAGCTTGCCGTAGTCGAACCCTCATTTTGGTGTTTCCACCTCCAAGGACAACCACATAGATACTTGATGATAGATATTTGAAAATAATAAAAACTACAATAGATAACAAATGATAATATTGTGATAAGAATGTTATGACATGCCCAACGGAAATACTAGGTGAGAGCCTGAGAGAGTCCTCCGAGATTCACAAAACTAGAAGCTTAATAGGGTGAAGGTAGATGAACCAAACAATGGAGACACAATGTTGCAAAGATGGATAAATCGTATGCCAAAAATGAGGCTCTAGAATGGAGTTTAAACATGCAAGGTTGAAATTAGGCGTTGGTGGTGGAATTGGGTGTTAGAATGCAAAGGTGGCAATTTGTAATGCCTTAATGACACTTTGCAGATTCGCAGGACGAGTGTGTGGCTAACGAATATCTTCACGTTGCACACACATCTAGACCATCCAAGCCATGTGGCCAAGATTTGGAGCAGGTGGTTGACAAAGAAGATTGGAGGGGTGCAAAGGATGATATAGAATTTCAAATTTCAAGCTAAGTTCGGAACAAGGTGTGATGACAAATTACATAGGGATGCAAATTTATGGCATTACAGTTTGCCCCAACTTTAGCAAGCATATCATAATAGAGAATGAGAGCAAAAATAGAGAGAACTTACTTGACTTACCTGCAAGGTTTTCATCCTAATAGGGTTGCCCCTAGTGAGAAAACCTGGAGTTGTTGAGTCATATCGAGCATGCAAGATGAAGACATCTTGTGGATAAAGACCATTGCTGGTGCATTAGTATGGGTGGTAAGTTGTGTTGTGACAGATAGCCATATGATAGGGTGATTTTGATAGTGCGATGATGTGAGTAGAAAAAGCTAGATAATTGCATTATAGGGCAGCTTTAGATTGTGCACCTACATGAGTAGCAAAAGCTAGATAGTTACGATGGGGCAACTTAAGACATGCATCTACACGAGTAACAAAAGCTAGATAGTTGTGTGATAGGGCAACTTAGATCATGCCAATACATGCAACAAAACCTAGATAAGCTTACAATAGAGTGAGATTGGATAAGATAGTGGATTACCCACCCAAAGGCAAATGAGGTAGTGGATTGGTTTCCTCAAAGGCAAACAAGATAGTGGATTAGTTCCCACAAAGGCAAACATAAAGATAAAAAGTTTTGAATTTCCCTAGAAAAACCTTTGATGTAGAGACACCATGATAATTAGAAAATAAGACAAATAGATAAAATAGATATAACAACCCCCATTTGAATGGACTTTGCTACTTAGAGGGGAGCAAAGGACATTCTAAGGGGGGTGACATGTCAACATATGAGATGTTTCATGGAATGTCTGTTCCTAACAGGAGACAAATGATCATGGCCATCAAGACCAAGAAAGGGGTAAATATATGCAATATCTGTCTTCTTAGGGGTATTACATCATAAACAACATGCTTGGATGTGAAGAATAACACATGAAGATAGAAAAATAAAAATAAAAATTAGGGCCAACATGGAAGGAAAGCCTACACACCCTCGACCCTTTGCATCATCCCCAAATGTTGAAATTCAAGACACGAGAAATAGAAGAAAAAGACAACAAAAATAGATGTACAATAAACAACTCTCAATTTCCAAGTACCAACAGAGTACAAGGGTCCTTCGGAGGGGAACGACATTAAAAGACAAGCATTGGGAACACATGCAAACATGCTTTAATCTAAAGATGTAGAAGTGGTTTCTACCTTCATAGGTTGTCCACTAGCAGATCATTGCCCTCAATCTTCATCATATGGGGAGGGAGGTTGAGATTGCAATGATACGATCGCTATTACAGTCCTAGGCTGCCCATGAATAGCTAGATCCAAGTATGAGGCAACCTCGACATTTTCATCGAAGAGCGCCATTGAGGGAAGTGAGAGAGATCACATCTGAAGATCGCCATCATTGCCAAACTATCCTCAATCAATTCAAACAAACAAGCCTCATAGCTTGCAAGCGATCCATGCTGAGGTGTAGATATAGAAGATGCGCCACCAACATCTACAGAAAGGGGTGACGATGAACCCGGGAGAAGTTGGAGCAAACTTGTGACAAGGAACTCCGACACAAGATCTTCCTCTTAAAGGATGGAGGTGAAGCCCTCTGATCCACTGGAGCAACCATAAGCACCCTAGGAAAGTTAAGATGGCAGTTAGGGGATGGACTCGGTGTGGGCTAGGTGGCTATCACTGCACTAGATAGCATCTTGGTGTGCAACATGTTCATGTGTGTAGAGAACAATGGGATATCTAGTAAGGAGGTGATAAGTGGCAGCTCTTGTGAAGAAGAGATAAGATTTGGATTGGCTTGGCTCGAGGTCTTATGGTCACACTCAGAGCAAAGGGAAGTGAGATAGAGGAAGTCATAGGGAAAAAGGCTAGAGCAACTGTGATGGGAGTGAGAGCAGGGCTGAGAACATAAGTGGGAGTGATAGATAGTTTCCAAGGATGCACTCTCTGCTTTTGCAATGGTCACACATGCCTCATAGCTTGCAAGCGACCCATGTTGAGGTACAGATGTAAAAGATGCCCCACCGACCTTTGCAAAACGGGTGGAGTCAGACTTGGGAGAAGCCGAAACTTCTTCCTCCACTACAAGAATAGAAATGAAAAGAGGATTTGCCAGAGTAGACTTGTGACGAGAGAACTCCAACATAGGATCTTTCTCTTAAAGGATGGAGGTAAAGCCCTTTGATAGACTGTAACAAGCTTAAGTACCCTAGGAAAGTTAGGATGGTGATTAGGGGATGGTGTTGGTGTGGGCAGGGTGAACATCATTGCGCTAGATACCATTTGGGTGTGCAACATATTCACGAGCATAGAGAACAATGGGATATCTAGTAAGGACGTGATAAGTGACAACTCTTGTAATGGAGAGATGAAGACTTGGACCTACTTGGCACAATGCCCAATGATCACTCTCAAAGTAGGGGAAGTGAGATGGAGGAGGTCATAGGGCGAAAGGTTGGAGCAATTGAGAGGGGAATGGGAGCAGGGCTAGGAGTAGAAGTGAGACAACAGACACAGGTTGCAAAGATGCACTCTTTGTGCTTGCAGCGGTCTCATGTATCGAGGCCCTCTCTTGTCAATGGCTGTGACAACCATGCTCATGCACCGGTTGGTTTTGATGTATGTCAAGGTTGGGTTGAGAATCCTATGAGGGCCTAGAGGCATCTTTTTCCATAAGAGTGGTCATTGATGCAATTGTCAACAAAGAAGAGAGTTGTTGACAAAGAAGAGGGCCCATTGATGGAGTAGGAGGTATCACCGACATAGCAACTATTGGCCCAGTTACAACCACCCTTACTCTTTATCCTATGGGTAGCATGAGTAACTCAGGATGCCCTCAAAGGTTGAGGAGTAGGTGATAAAGGAGAGGGTATGGTGTTAGGTGACTTCCTACCCTTGCCATAAATAGAAGGGCAAGGTATGTTTGTAATGATTGGGATAGGCAAAGGTGTACGAACCTTGGGTTTAGGCAACATGGGTGCCTTTCCTTTGTTTGCACTGGGTACAAATAGGGGAACAAAAGATATCGCTCAAGGTTGTGATACCTAAGGTGGACGAGGAGGCTTTCCATGGGATACATTGTAATGTCCCCTTCGAGAGGCTTACCCTTAATTCCCTTTTAATTACCACCTTAAGGTTTAGAATTTTGTGGATAACTTATAAATATGTTTAATATGCCAAAAAGAATAATACAATGTCTATCCCTTAACACTATATATATATATATATATATATATATATATATATATATATATATATATATATTCACCCATTGATATAGAAGTTCTCTGAAACAATGATATGTATATCAGAGCCAACATATTTAATTGAATATCCTTCTCATAATATCCATATGCCACATTATGTCTTCAATGGTCCCTTAATTTTATTCTTTCCTCTATACTTCCCTACACATATCCAATGCTCTTATTTCATTTGGTTTCCAAATTTTCTTTTTCCTTTTGGGTTAATCCTCGAATCCCAATTCCACAATATTACTCTTGATTCTTGAATGACGTAAATTGTTATGTCATGGGAATGTTGATGTCAAATTAGGGTGATCAGACCACACTTAATCATTTCCTATCCTTTATTCATGCATTACCTTCTTACATATTTTAAATTGTCTTCTCCATTATCAATGGCATTTTTATTAAAATCCCCACCTTTTCTATTAGATCCGTTCACCATGTATTTCCTTGTCCCAATGCTCTTATCTTCCCTTGGACTTTGTTATTAGCTTCCTTTTAAATTATCCCCCACATTGGCAATGCCCTTGAGGGTGTGTATGTACCATTTGATCTTTGTTTCGAATTCCTCTTTTTGATCACCTTTCTACTCATATCCTTTTTGCTTACCCCCCATTACCAACTCCCTACTCTCCGCAACTAAGTACCTCCTACTCCTTTACCATTAAGGTGGCGATTGAATATAGGTTGAGCATTAAAGTGATGACGTGGCATATCATGTGGACCCCCCAATGGCACTAAAGTCATCTCGACTGTACTTTCCTTGTCTTATTTTTATGAAAATTGTGATGTCTTTCTAATGTTTGCCATGCTTAGTCTCCTTAGGAGTTTTCACGTTTTTCTTTATATATATATATATATCTTATGCACTTCTTATATTGTTTTCGCCTTCGTATATTACTTTTACCATTAGGAGGGCATGTATATATATGTGCCAAAGGGGACTGGCGTGATGTATTATGTAGAATTTATTTTATTGTGTAATCAATTTTATAATAACAAGGTTATTTGGTTAATATGAGATTTATATTGGGATTATATATTATTATTAATGTTTATAATTAGATAATAACTAGATCTTACGATTATCTTGAATATGATATAAATTAATGATTGAATTGAATAAAAAAGATTATAAATTATATATTATAAATATATATTTATATAGTTGTTGATAATGTTATTATCATTCATATATATAAGATATATTAATGGTGATATTATATGTATATTTTAATCATACGATATATTACTATTATATATATTTTTATTTAATATTTTAATTATCTAAAATTGTGGGATTCTATTTTTTCTTTTTTTTTTTTGGGGGGGGGGGGGGGGGGTCATGAGACACATTCTTGTCCCGAATCCTCGACAAAGAAGGGACAAAGGATGAAGCATGTTGGGCCTCATGGGAAGGTGGGATAGGAGGAGGAGATTAGCTACTGTAGTTTTAAGATTTAGTTCCTTGGCCTTGTATTTTGGTAAGCCAGAAAAGAAGCATCCTACTGGGGATGCAGGAGCCCAACTAGAATAGGCCGGAAATGATCAATGAGAAAACCCTCATGCCACACATAAGGACAATAGTAGTGTCCCAGATCTTGTAAATAATGCCTTCATGAGGAAACTTCAAGCACTTATGCACACTCAAAGGGATGACTCCCATGGATACAAGCCAGGGGATACCTAATTTTGAAGAGGTCTAATTTTGAAATGACAACAAATTTTGAAAAGGACTTGAGTCCTACTTACACCATCCAGGCGGTGGATCCCAAAGGGGGAAGTGATAGCCCATAATGCAAAACAAAAATCATACCTTGTACAATTCAAATCATTGACAAAGAGCATCTTCTCGATTATAAGGTCAATCCGACATGTTGGATCAACCATGATGCCCCTAATAAAGGCAACCATTGATCAATGCTAGGATATAGAGGGGAGAGGGCTCTCCATTAGATGCTTCATCTAGAGGGGTGAAAGTGATGCTACTTTTAGATACTCTCTAGGTAAGTGTCGAAATTGGAGTGATCGTCACCATCTCCACAAAGGGACTTCCACTCGAAAAGGGAAAGGTTTGATGTTGAAGGCATTAGTTCATGTCCGACTCGCCAAAATGTTAAGGAAAAGTTCACCAACCTCAAGACCAGCTAAAGTCTCGAAGGATGAATCATCCCTTATGCCACCTCACTTAATCAATTCTCTGGTGAGTTAGGGGATTTAGACAACTAAATGATAACGATATTTAAGACAAGTCAACACATTGTATGCAAGAAAGCTAATTAAAATTATGCTACTAAGAGATAATAATATTTTGACAATAGAAAATGAAAATACCAGTCACAGAGAACGAACACCGAAACCTCTAAGCTCACTGCCCTAGACACCAACACGGGTCGCGAATGGTAGCGTGGTTACAAAATGTGAATGTAATGTGTGTTCATCTTGTATGGATAGAGTATAGATTCGAAGGCACAAATTCCAAGAAAAGTGAAATAACAATGCTAACTAAAGTCTAGAAAGTAAAGTGCAAAAATATCAAGAATAGGTAAAATACACAAGTATAGATAAAGTGGGATGACAATGGTGATGGGAAAGGCTTATAAACCAAAGAAGACCGAGAAGATGTCCATTAAACCCACAAGTAATTCTACTCCTTTCTCCAACAAACTTGTACACACTAAAATATGGAAAATGGTTAAGGGTTGTGTAGGAGCTTGCCACTGTCAAACCTTTGTTTTGGTGTTTCCACCTTTGCGGACAGCCAGATAGATAACCAAAAATGATAGTAGACAACAATAGATCACACATGATAACAAGATTGTGATTAGAATGTCATAATATGCTCAAGGAAAATCCAAGGTGAGAGGGTGAGAGACTCCCCTCTAAGAATCTCAAAGTTAGAAGCTCGATAGAGTGAAGGTATATGAGCCAAATAATGGAGACACACCATTGCAAAGATGGAGGCTGAATGTAAGCCATCCCAATGGAAAATGGCGATGAAGCCATGCAAAAGTCAAAACTTGTGGCTGGAGAGCAAAGTCAGTGAAGAAGACCAAAATAAGGCTCCAAATGGAGTTCGAACACGTTGGGTCAAATTTGGGTATTAGTGGGCAATGGGATTGGGTGTTACATTGCAAGTTTGGCAGTTTTTAATGCCTCAACAACACTCTGTACATCTACAATTTAGGGGACATGTGCGTGCATCTTTTTCTCTTTAATTGAAACCATGTAATGTCCCCTTCTCCGCACGAGCTATTTTGGCGCCTAGTTGGTCTATCTTTCCATCCGGATAGGCTAACGGCATGTGATTTAGGATGCCAGCCAGTCATAGGAGTTTTGGTTTCAGTGGAGGAGATTTTAAATGGGAAATTCTAAGGTTAAAGTCACTTTATTTTATTGAGTTGAAATATAAAGTACTTTATAGTTTAAAGTCACTTTACGACAAAATGATTTAAGTGACTAAAAGACAAAATAGTCTTTTATCTCACATTGCTAAGATGTTTGTATCTCTCCACACTTCGAGGTTATTAAAGAAAGCATTTGCATTGGGATTGGTACCATGAGATATGTTATTCAAAATTCCAGAAGGGTTGGTTTAATGTGACTTGGCATGTCTTGAGGACGAAACCCCTTGAGAAAAGAGTGAGACTGGACGCAAACCCAGGGACTCACACTTCATTGTGGACTAAATATTCGGTTAGTTATATTGAATATTTGAAAGTAAAAGACTGGAGTTTCAAACGTAGGAGGAAGGAAATGTGTTTCTGAAGAGGGCAGTTTGTGGTAGCAACATTTAGATCGGAGCAGCAGACGTAAGCTATTTAACAGGCAAGAAAGTGATCTTTTCATAATCGAAACAAGGTAAATCTCAGTGTGAACTTTTCTCTCCATGCTCACGGGTTGGTCTATCTTAGTCGGCTTCCACTAGCATTCTTCGCAGCAGGGATCAACGTAGAATTTAAGAGCAGTAGTTGGTAACATAACCATGTCCCATAACAGATACACAACACAATACTCCTCAAGACAAAGGTAAAAGGCAAGAAAGAATAGCAGGAACAGTTTATGTGGACTAGCGGTGACTGCAGGAAGGTTCATCAGTAGCAGCAGTGGCCTCTCACGTCAACACCACACTGTTCTCCAATTGTCGGCAGTTTCCAGTGATGAAAATCGGGTCTGTGTGTAAGCATGTCTTCTACTAGCAGACGCGTGTATTCTGCAATTCTCTAATATATAGTCATTTCCCAGTTTGCATCTATATAGTTTTTGGGTAGATTCCCCCCATCTTGTATTGCAATCTACAACTATTTATGCAACAACAAATATGAGTTTCGAAATGCCTGAATCTCATTTATGAATGGCCATTATCTTTGTAAAGTTTAGTAAATTTGGTACTACATCTTTACGTTTAGCTCACAACAGTTAGGTGTCTATCAACTGTTTGTTAAAATGTGTGGTTAAATGAATCCATTTCATTAAGGAAGTAAAAAGATGAATATTGCAGTAGTGTAACAACAATACCGTGCTCAAGACCTTTGTTTGCAAGACAACCATTTGACAGAATTCTTGCCAGTCAAAGCATATTTTATGATCAAATCTAGCAGAGGATATTACAGTGGTATCAGAGCCATAGGTCCTGCCATCTTGTGGGAAAATTTACTACATAATAGGTTGGAATAAATAATGAAAAATGACAGCGAGGTATGTGGAAGAAACCTTATAAATTCAGTCAACCCCAATTGGAACAAGCAGAGTCTTCAGAGCAGATTCACATTGAGTATAGTTATTCAATGGATGAGGAGTTAATTTTTGGAACAGGTGAATAGGCTAAACAGGCTAAACAGGTTGACCAAATTGAACAGGCAGAAAAGGCAAGCGACATTCAAATGGCTTGTAATGAAATTGACCCGGATCGAGAAGTAAGGGAAACTTTGCAGGCCATCAGAGATGGACAGAACAACATTGCTAATGTACTTCAGTAGCTTGCAGAGCAGTTAGCTCCGACTCACAGGGCAGCTCCGAGTCATTACAGTGGAGGTGGTAGTGTGGTAGGATCACCCCGAGTTATTAGGGCCCTTACACGAAACACAAACATGCTTTTAATGCCCGTTTTTAATGCAGAGGAAGAGGTAGCAACACCAGTGGCACCAAACTTATTGCCAGAAAACGTTATGGTGATGTATTATGAATGTGATTTGTTTCCTGACCTAGTTAAGCAAAATATGTCCTTTATTCAATACTTAAATAAAAAACGGGAGACAGAAAGACAACAGCAGGATAGGAGACCTAGAGCACCAAACACGGACATAAAGCATGCTATGAACAAACTATCTCTCCCTACTTTTAATTGCAGGAGTAAGACATTTGTGAGAGCTTTGATTCACAGGCTAGACACTTACCTAACACTTAAACCTATGTCAGAGATAGAAGCCATCAGATTTGCTACGATGCATTTAGAGGGAGCGGCATATGATTTGTGGCATTATGGGTTGGTTACCTAGGATCATGGTCTTATTACGTCCCTGAGACTTTCAGCTCTAAGCTGATTACTCGCTTTGACAAGAAGGATATAGAGGTCTATTATAGGGATTTGACACAGTTACAACAGGGTGGATTTCTGAATGATCGGATTTCGGTGATGGTTCCAGATATGTCAGAATAGCGTAAGGTAATGCTGTTCATCAAGAGTTTACAGGATAGATATAGAGGTTTGGTTAAGGTACTTAAACCAAACACTTTGGATGATGCTATTAAGATCCCACACAATCTAGAGTCACCCTCTTCGATATTACAACCTCTTAAGAAAACGTATAAGGGGACCACTTCATTCCAAAAGAACAAAAACCAGCATAAGGCTATACCTCCTAGGATGGACTTTGAGATGTGGAATGAACTTAGGAGGAAGAAGCTATGCTTTACTTGCAGAGAGCCATGGACACCAAATCATAGATGCCTTGGCAAAGGCAAGATACATTATGTAGAGGTACTTTCAAAGGAGGATAATGAGCAACAGGAGGGCAGATATGTTGATGATAGTGACGAGGAAGAGAATGAGGATTGACCACCTAGAGAGAGGAAGAAGGAAGGCACCTAGGGACAACCTCCTATCATAGCATCACTTTCTAGCGATCCCATGAGACACCCCTTTCTTTTGAAAGGAATTGTTAGAGGACAGTGTAATATATGTCTCTTGGATACAGGTGCCTCGCATAACTTCATAAGCTCATGATGGGTTACTAAGAGGAAGTTATAGATTGACGACATACTCGAGTTTGAGGTTAGAGTGGTAGGAGGTGAGAGATTGAGATGTGCAGGGAATGTGTCAGGACTTCCAATTCATTTTGATGATTTCCTTCTTGAGGTAGATTTTTATGTGGTTGACTTGGATGGGTTAGATGCCATGTTGGGTAGACAGTGGTTGCAAACTATTGGCAGGTACACAGTTGATCATGATAAGATGCAACTGGAATTCTTATAGGATGGCAGACAGGTGATCCTTAAGGCTATGCCGGAGGGAGAGCCCAAGTTAATTTCAGCCCACAACAAAGAGCTTGGGTTAAGTGGTTGTATCTAGGGGAGTACTATTACAACTCCTACCACATGTCCATTAAGATGTATCCATTTCGAGCTCTCTATGGCAGCGAGCCCTTGTCATTTGTAGACCTGGCTTTGCAGGACAACAGGGCACCACTAGCCGGGGATTGGATACAGGATCAACAGGATATCCTTAGATCTCTTCGGGAGAACATTCTACGGGCCCAGAATTAACAGAAGATGTATGCTGATCGTTGGTGGATTGAGCGGAGTTTTGAGTTGGGTGACGTGGTTTATCTCTGTCTCCAACCATACAGGTAGAGTTCCTTGAAGAAGAGTGGGTCTCAAAAACTTCAGCCAAGATTTTTTTGGTCCATATCACATTACGAGGAGGGTTGGTGAGGTCACCTATGAGTTAGATTTACCTGATGAAAGCAAAGTTCATAACATGTTCCACATTTCATGTCTCAAGAAAGTGATGGGCCAGCATATAGTACCCTCCATAGAGTTGCCTCCGCTCGATAAGGAAGAGAAGCTTGTATTAGTTCTAGCATAGGTGATAGAGGTCAAAGAGAGGAAGCTGCGTAATAGGTCCATCAAGGAATATTTGATTTGTTGGAAGGATTTACCTTATGAGGATGCCACTTGGGAAAGCGAGTCAATCCTACAACATCCGACATTGAGATTGCTTGAGGGCAAGCAATCTGGGGAAGGGAGGACCATAATGTCCCCTTCTCCGCGCTAGCTATTTTGGCGCCTAGTTGGTGTTAATGTTTGGTAGCTTCTGTCAGATAACTCTATGGTTATTCATATAATTATATATGTGATATAATATTATGTGAGATATAAGCTTATTATTTGATATATATATATATATATATATATATATATAAGTTTGTATTATTAATTATCTATTTATTGAATAGACATGTCTATTCATTCACCTATGCTCAATATAAATGAGAGGATGTTGCATATGGAAAAGATATACCTTATTACAGGCAATGCTTAGTACCGTTGCAGCAACGATCCGAGAAAACTAACAGTTGGTCTATCTTTCCATCCGGATAGGCTAACGGCATGTGATTTAAGATGCCATCCAGTCACAAAAGTTTTGGTTTCAATGGAGTAGGTTTTAAATGGAAAATTCTAAGGTTAAAGTCACTTTATTCTATTGAGTTGAAATATAAAGTATTTTATAGTTTAAAATCACTTTAAGACAAAATGACTTAAGTGACTAAAAGACAAAATAGTTTTTTATCCCACATTGCTAAGATGTTTGTATCTCTCCACACTTTGAGGTTATTAAAGAAAGCATTTGCATTGGGATTGGTACCATGAGATGTTATGTTATTCAGAATTCCAAAAGGGTTGGTTTAATGTACTTGGCATTTTCTTGAGGACAAAACCCCTTGAGAAAAGAGTGAGACTAGATGCAAACCCAGGGACTCACACTTCATTCTGGACTAACTATTCGGTTAGTTATATTGAATATCTGAAAGTAAAAGACTGGAGTTTCAAACGTAGGAGGAAGGAAACGTGTTTCTGAGGAGGGCAGTCTGTGGTAGCAACATTCAGATCAGAGCAGCAGACGTAAGCTATTTAACAGGCAAGAAAGTGATCTTTTCATAACCGAAACAAGGTAAATCTCAGTGTGAACTTTGCTCTCCATGCTCACGGGTTGGTCTATCTTAGTCGGCTTCCACTAGCAGTCTTCACAGCAGGGATCGGCATAGAATTTGAGAGCAGTAGTTTGTAACATAACCACGCCCCATAGCAGATACACAGCAGAGTACTCCTCAGGACAAAGGTAACAGGCAAGAAAGAATAGCAGGAGCAGTTTATGTGGACTGGTGGTGACTGCAGGAAGGTTCATCAGCGGCAGCAGTGGCCTCTCACGTCAACACCACACTCTTCTCCAACTGTCGGCAGTTTCCAGTGATGAAAATTGGGTCTGTGTGTAAGCACATCTTCTACTAGCAGACACGTATGTATTCTGCAATCCTCTAATGCATAGTCGTTTCCCAGTTCGCATCTATATAGTTTTTGGGTAGATTCCCCATATCTTGTTGCATTGCAATCTACAACTATTTATGCAGCAGCAAATAGGAGTTTCGAAATGCCTGAATCTCATTTATGAATGGCCATCATCTTTGTAAAACTTTAGTTAAATTGGTACTGCATCTTTACTTTTTACTCACAGCAGTCAGGTGTCTATCAACTGTTTGTTAAAAGGTTTGGTTAAATGAATCCATTTCCTTAAGGAAGTAAAAAGATGAATATTGCAGGAGTGTAACAACAGTGCCGTGCTCAAGACCTTTGTTTGCAAGACAACCATTTGACAGAATTCCTGCCAGTCAAAGTATATTTTCTGATCAAATCCAGCAGAGGATATTAAAAACCATGACCAGCTTTTGTTCTACATGTTTGATAGTCTTTGGGTCAAAAGGGGTCATAGGGAAAGGAAATTCAGAATCTCTCACTATGATAGTCTTCTTGGTGGAGTTTGCCTGTACTAGGTTAGACAACTTGCCCAGGTATTCTATCTTGCGTTCCCTCATGGGATAAAGCTAAACACAAGCTATGCTGTAGTTTTCTTCAAATTCAAATGAGTTAAAATCTATTGTAATAATGCAGTTAAAAAAAGGATGTGATATGGAAGCAGACATGGCTGGGCTCCATTCAATTGGTGTTTTTCATTAGGAAGGTGATAATGCACTTTGATCATTACACTCTTGAAATTCTGCACTGATTTTGCGATCCAGATCCGATTATTTCAGCCAATATGAGCCTTTTTTGTTAAATCCACAATCTTTTATCAGTTTCATCCATTGTGAAGCCCAGTTTGCACTTTATCCATTCTTAGGTAATGGTTAAACCCTTTTCTGGTTGGAAGACTTGCTCATCTGATGCATGTTGATGCACAAGTTTATATCAGATCGTCTTTTGAGACTTGATGGGATTAATAAGCTATGCAAGATCTCAGTTTGGAGAGGGCAGACTTGTTGGGGAGGTCATTAAATTTCTCTACACTGGAGACTTCTTGATTCTACCTAGGCCTAAGAGATGAAAGTAAGCAATCCACTGTAGTAGAGAAGATTGGACTTGGAGGGAGGTGAAATGTAGACTTTATTTATAGAATGATTTTTCATTTTCTGTTCAACATATACACCCACTCTTTTTCTCTGCCTGTCCCACACATACTTAGCACATGCATGCATGGTTCCTCTCATAGTCTAGTTTGTTGTGGACTTGTTTGATGGCATTCATTTTCATCAAATATGTTTTGGTTTATATTGGTAATTTTTGTGGAAATTTCTCATCGATCTGTCATAATGTTGCTCTTGGTACAGTGCCTTCTACAAGAACATGGTTAGAATTGGGAAATGTGTTACTTTGAATCAGGTAAGATAGCATCAGCTGTTCTTTCTTTCCCTCTTTTGATTATTCAAATATAAATTGCTTTATTTCTTTCTGTTGGATAAAGTTTTTTAATGGTAGCACAATAGAGGGGAGTTTGTAACTTATGGGACCATTTTTCAGAGTATGGAGTGAGAAAACTAGCAGTAAAATATGGTCATATACATCATTTTTATTTATCTTTGTAAAAGAGATGATTATTCAGTCCCATGCATCTTTCTTTGAATGGCAGCAATAATAAAATTTGATAGAATTACAGCAGGATGTGTTCCCCCACTGCCTACCCACCCAAACTTTTCTTTCCAATCCCTTGCAGCATCCCGGGGACCTGAGAATATCTAGCTATTCTTTGGATGGCTTGGGATGTCTATGCCATCCTCTTTCATTTAACATGGAAAATAAAAAAATAAATAAAAAATATGATGTTGGGTTCCCCTTGCTGCTTCTTAATCCTCAATCCTTCCTACAGCTAAGCCACACACTCAATTGCAACTCACAATTACCAAAACCAATTTGCATTTTATACTTATATCTGTTAACTGTTTTATATATATTTTTATCTATAAATCTTACTGCTATATCTATTGTTGGACATTTAGTCACTTTTTAGCCTTGGAACCTTCTGTTGCAATTAAAAGAATAAAATTTTAATTTTTTATTTCTACTATATTTGAAGCATTGAATCTTGAATTTAATGCATTATGTGAATGTTTAAACTTCAATTTTGATGTCATGCACTGGTTAATCTTGTACAATTTTATGTTTGTGTACTGCGATATCTATTGTTGGACATTTAGTAACTTTTTAGCCTTGGAACCTTCTGTTGCAATTAAAAGAATGAAATTTTAATTTTTTATTGCTGCTATATTTGAAGCATTGAATCTTGAATTTAATGCATTATATGAATGTTTAAACTTCAATTTTGATGTCATGCACTGGCTAAGCTTGTACAATTTTATGTTTGTGTGTGTGTACTGCCATCCCTCCCTGTTTCCAAAAATGACTTTCCAAACAACCAACCATTAAATGCACCATGCAGTGGCCCTTTCGTCGTTGTATTGGTATTGGCGTGGAACATAATAAATGCTGATTATGCTGATGCTAATGATAAAAATTATTTAAAGTTAAAAGGTCTGTGTTGTTGCTTGAATCTGGCATGGATAAAATTCAAAACAAGTTTGCCAACTAATAAAATTGGAGAAATAATTTCTGATTGAGTTTGACCGATAAAAATTTATATATTTTTGTATTCAACTTTAAATAGCCAGCTCATCATAAAAATAATAAAATATTACTAAATATTTTTAAAATAAAAAATGCTTAAAATCTTTTGATCAACCTAAAGATAAAATCTAAAATATACATTAATACTAATTATTGTAAAACAAATATTTTTAAAATATAGCATATATTCTCTTTGAAAATAAATGGTTATATTATATTAATTAAAATAATGAGCAATCACAAAAGGGAAGAGTAGTCAGCAAGATGACAATTATCCTTATGACAGTAACAATTAAATATCTGAACAAAGTATTTTCTGCTATTTGCCTACATTCTACTAATCTTTTTGTCAGCATAAGAGTTGGCTTCTTCAGAACATGTGAGATCATTGATATCAACTTGCACGAAAATGCATCTAATTTGGTTTCTATAATTTAAGTGAAGACTTCGGAGGTTTGTAAAGGCTTGGACGGTGAAATTCAAATCTTCATAAATGGCAACTTTATTTAAACAAGATTTGGATGCTAATCACATACCAACCTTACATGGCTAAAACGTAAAATATTAATAAAGTGAAAGATAAACTAAATATATTGATATATTTTTTAATTGAAAATTTAGAACTTAAAACTTTAGTTTAAAATGAGGATTTTAAAATTTAACACTATAAGAGTAGGGCGATATGATGATCATGGTGGAGAATAATGCTATCCTGGCTGTAAAATGAGAAACAATTGTTAGAGATGCATTTTCATCAATTGTGGAGTAAATGCACAGATAGTGATGCTCTTTTGGAGGTCACTGGAGTATTGATTTCTAATACTTTATTTGAATGTGATGTCAAAGGCATGGTAACTGAAATAGGCTGGGAGCAGAGCAATGTATGCTTTGTGGTAAATCTTAATCAAAGTAGCATTCCATTTACATGGCGATGACATGGCTTTGTAGAATTTTAACTGGAATTGAATTGCTTGTGTTTAAAACGGGAAACATGCTGGCAAAATCAATGTGTTATTTGTAAAAATAGAGAAAAATACTAATTTTGTCATTTCATGTCAAATATAATGCATATATAAAAAATGAATGTTATACATTCCAAAAATGATATTTATAAAACATTGTGCAGGACTTAAAAAAAATCTATCACGTATCCCCTTCTGATCTCATTCCCTATTTTTTGTCCCCTACCCCGATTCGAGTCTATTTTGGGTCCCCGAGCCTACTTCTTGTCTCCTTGGTGTTAGAGAGATGTTGTCCCTGCCTTGCAATAGAAAAAGTTAAACAACTCATTTTGAGTCTTTCTTCCTATTGGCGCCTTATGAGTGCTAGATGAGGTGCATTCTTAATGCGTGTTTCTTCGTATTTGGTATAATGGCCCCTATGCCATTGATGTCAAATGGGGGAGAGAATTTGTGAAAAAACCTTTCATTTGGTAAGGTACATGCATAAGAAGTTTGAAGATTGTATATGTTGAGGATATTAAAAAAATTGTATTTTGTTGTTCACTTTTTGGATTGATGGATTTCATTGTATGTTGCCATCAATGCCAAAGGGGGAGATTGTTAGGAATATAGGATATTGTTGGCACTTGGGAGTATTGCAGAGATGTTGTATTAATGAAAGTTTTGTCATTGATGTCAACATATATTTTATTGCATTTCAGGTTTCAGTGTCAGATATAATATTGACTCATTTAAGTTTATCTAGGAGTTTTCACCCGTTGTAACAAATGCAACTAATATGCAAAATGAAAATACCAATGAACAAGTGAATATAGTTCCTATGGTGATGTCAAAACTATGCATAATAGATGACTTAGCTTGTATAAATATTAATTCTTATAGTCATCTATGTTAGCTTGCATAAATATTAATTCTTATGATCTATTGCAGCTAACATACACTTACTGTGACTACTGACTAGCTTGTGGTTAATTCTTGTATGTTATCATCCTATTCTACTTGAGAAACTAAATGATACGCTAAGAGAAAAGTTACCATCAACGATTCAAATTCTAATTTTGAACATGAACAAATTGTCCAATGTTACAGCTGGGAAATCTCATGAGTGTTTTATTAGGCCAAGTTAATCTACAGATATAATTGAGTTAAAGCATGAAATAATGAAAAAATAAGTTATATTAATTTCCAAAATTCATGTTAATATTCACAATAATTATAATCAAAGTACAGTTAGTTACAAGAGTCCATTTTCACCTTAAGTGAATGATGCAGGTAAGGGCAATATTTGGATTCAATGGGGAGGATCACATTGGAAAAGTCAGTTTCCCTCCTGTACAAGTAAGCTATCAAATAAGTGCTCTTCCTTGATGTTATCATTATCCAGCAGAAATAAGGAAGATTTTCTGTCAAATATTGATTTCCAGACTTTTATATTTCACTACCATTTTATACTTTCGCTAGTACTCCATGTATGGAGGTTGCTATTTAATTTGTGAATTGATATGTAAGTTTATAACATGAAATTTGATCATATTGCAGGCTGCTCCCTCATTTCCATCTTCATTCCCTCATTTGTTTGGTGACAAAAGTAATCTTAGGTGTTTGATTCCATGTGCAATTGATCAGGTAACTTATTGTCAGGATATTTTGATTATGTTGCTATGAAATTCAGTCATGATTTTTTGCTATCTTATGCCTGTTATTGGTTTGCTACTAGACAAACTAATATGAGGTGGTTTAGGTTGGTCGGATGGAGTTTAGGATGCAAATCATATTTATTTTAACCATGCAAAATAGATAATAGATTTTTTTTTATTACAAGTGCAACCTGTTCTCTTCAATGACTGCTGTGACTATGAGATCATACACATAGTTTATGGCATAGTAGCAAAAAGCTTTTGGGAAAGTAACTTGCAAACTGAAAGTATAAGATTTTTTGAAAAAATGACATAAATGGGAAAATTCAAGAAAAAAATGGATATGAAGAATTTTTTTTAAAAATGCTGAAAAAGACAAAAATTACATGTCTTTGAAATTTAAAAGTATTTTCATAGTATAAAGATATAGAGAATAAAATAGAGAGTTTAGCCCGTGAATTGTCCAAATAAAAAGTTTGTATAAACTAGTAGAATGCACTGTAGCATGTAAGCTTTGCTACTTTCTTTGGTAGGTTATGTATGAAGTTGATAATATTATTGCTAAGTTAACATTTAAACATTCCATTGAGTGATATGCGAGCATGCTTCTAGTCTTGTTGTATGATGTGAATGGATGGTAAAATGCATAACGCTACATTCCAAATTAATATTAATATTAAAAGAATGTTTAATCAAGAGACTGCACTACATAAAAAACTTTGAAAACTTAGTGAGATCTTGAAACAACTACAATAAACATGTTTGCATCCCAGTAGGATAAAAAACTACATTTTATAACTGCAAAAGTTTCAAGTAGGAAACGTCAAACAATATATCACCCAAATAAAAATGTAATCAATTGATAAAAGAGAAACCAATTCTCATAACAGCTAGAGATTATGCATTTTCAAAGATTCTGGGTACAAAACCAAGTCACATTCAAAAGCTTTGATATTAAATCAAACCTTCTAATTTAGTCTAACTATTGACTCATATAAAGTAGAAGTAGAAGATACAAAAAACATATTTAGTATAAATATGCATAAAATCAAATAAGAAAACTAAATTACAATATCCAAGGTTTTGATGTCATAAAGATTGGACATCTTGATGCAAGAGTGGGTTATTATCTCTGTTTAGTGACTAATGGTTATCTATTCTAATCTTCTGTAAATATTAGAAAGTTTCTAATATTTAGTTTTCGGTTTCTAGAATAGAATGTTTCTATTCTTTATGATTGCTTTCTAAAGAAACATTGTTTAGTCTCTTGTATAAATTGATCTCTTGATCACTGTTAATAACAAGCAAATATTTACTAATTACTTTGTAATATGGTATTAGAGCCAATTCTTTGAATTTTTTGAAAAATATTATAATTTCTTGTTCGAAATTATCGAAACAATATTTTTTGAAATTATTTTCTGTGATATCTGCTTTGAGCTAGGGTTTTGTCTGCTACTCACGACCATTATTATGCAACTGTTGTTTATATCCCTACAATTTTTTGTTTTTGCTGCTCATCTCTGGAAAAATCGTGCCATTTTTTTGGGTGCTATTGACTTTGCAAATCATGACATTTTTTTTTGCTCATATCATCATTTTTTTGAGCCTGTATAATCCGTGTGCCATTTTTTCCTTATTGAGGTTTTTTGCAGCCTCCAATTGCCATTGCTGGAGGCGTCTAGGATTTTACAACCTTCTATTGTTCACTCACGCCTCAAATCTGACCCATAAAACACATTTTTTCTGCATTTCAACCACCTTTTTGGGTTTTTTCGCAGCCATGGCGATTTTTGGTCAAAACCCTAATTTTTTTGTATTGGATTGAATTTTTTTACATATTCTTGGTGGGTTTTTCGAGATCTCAGCTAGGTCGTTGTTTGTGTTTTTTGGGTGCTTCAATTTTTTTGGGCCAATAGATCCAGAATTTGACAACATATTTTTTCTAGGTTTTTCGAGCTCCCTTCTGGATACTTTTTCATTTTTTCTGGGTCTTCCCTTTTTTGCCTCAAAGTACGTGCCTTCAAAGATTTTCACACTTTTTCACTGAAAAATGTGCCATGGCATCTCCGACTAATATTCTGTTTGAGGGCAATTCAAAATTCAATGGTCGAAATTATGACACATGGAAGCAACAGATACTAACAATCTTTGAATATCGGAATATTGATCAGATTGTTCTGGGTGTTACAAAGCGTCCAATTGCAGCTGCTACTGATTAGGCTATTTGGGATCTAAATAATTGGGAGGTAGTGACGCTTCTTAAATTATCTATAGTTGATGATCAACTCCCTCAGATTCCATCCGGCAAAATAGTTGTCGAGATGTGGGAGCGTCTCAAGAAACTTTAGACAAAAGCAGAGCCTTCTTTCTCAAGAATACTTTGTTTTCTATTATCATGGATGAACAAAAATCGCTCTAGGAACACTTCTATAGAATTCAGGAAATCCGTGATTAGTTGCTTGCCATTGGACGCAAGATGGAGGAAGAGGACATTGTGGTCATAACCTCAAAAATTTGCCCAAGTCCTACGAGGATTTTATCGAGTCTCTTAACATCACTTCTATTGGTGTTGATCTAAAGTTCACAAATCTTTGCACCCTTATTCTTCAGCAAAATCAATGGAAACAACAATTCGGTAGTAGTTCCAGTTCCCCCTCCACAGAGCAAGCCTTTGTTGCTGAATCCTTTTAGAAGGATTAGTGCAAGTCTCATTCACAACAGTCTTCTCAATAGAGGTCCTCTACTCCAGCTTCAGAAGGCTCCAGGAAAAAGAACATTCAATGTAACTCTTGCCACAAGTATGGGCACATGAAGTTAGAATTTTGGAAGTGCTTAGCTGCCCTATCTAAGCAATCTGGTTTGTAGCCCACAGTGAATAGTGCGGAGCATGCTGAGTAGACATAATCTGCCTTTTACACCTTTTAACAGCTTCATGCTCTGGATAGATTAACCATTAAGGGAGGGTATTACGATAATAGATAGTTTGTATTATTTCTGTTTAGTATCTAATGGTTATCTATTGTAATCTCCTGTAAATATTAGAAAGTTTCTAATATTTAGTTTCTTGTTTCTAGAATAGAATGTTTCTATTCTTTACGATTGTTTCTTAAGGAAACATCGTTCAGTCTCTTGTATAAGTTGATCTCTTGATCATTGTTCATAATAAGCAAATATTTACCAATTACTTTGTAATACATTGAAACATCAACCTGTTGCTTTTATGCAATGAAGAGTTTTCGTATTGTAACTTGAGAGAAGGATAGAATTTAATGAAGACAAAGATGACCTACACGTAAGATTATCGCTCCACTTCTAGTAATGAACCCATGTAAAAAAGTGAATCTATACATTATTGTAGTCATCAAGCGAAGCAATGGTACGATAGAGAGCCTAAATTAATTTCAAGCCATTTAGCCAAGGATATGGATTATTTCTTTACGAAGTTTAGAACTAATTTGCAAGGTTATCGTTGTAGTGAAAGATAGACAATCAAATGTTGTTTGGACCAAATAATCAACCAATCTTCACAATGATGATTTAGTTGTGCAGAAAATCAAGATAAGAAATAGACACAAAATTTAACCATGATATTATGATGAAGCAAACATTAAATATTTAGACATAGTGAGCTAAAATATAACCTCAAAATGTAGATCATTTGCATCTCATAACAGTGCAATACTATCTTCGGATGGAAGCCTCATCAAAATAAAATTGATTGAATGTTTCCTGTCTTGTTAATTTAAATTAAAAGATCCTTTTGATATCCACATTGAAAAGTTAATTTAACATTTGATGTAGATAAAAAGTATACACAATGTATGACAATTGTTTCTGCCAATATGGCAGAATTTACTGCCAAGTATGGCACTTCTGTACCAAATCTAGTTTACAGTATTATCACAGCATTTATACCACTAAATGGAACAGTACACACAAATGGAAAAATATATCTTTATTGATTGTACCAAAGAGTTTACATTACCAATACCAATGATGTCCAGAATTACCATGCCCTTTCCCATTCACTAAGATCCCTACATATAGGGCTCAGGTTGGTTACGAGAGCCAACCGTCGCCATCCTTGATACATGACTTTTCCTAACAACTAGTTAAAGTATTTTATTTTATATAATTACCATCTACAACAATGTATTGATGCAATTGACAGAAATCCTAGCATCTGAATGTACATAGAAGTAAACCAAACAATGTAAACCCAAAACATGAAGAATGAACAGCGAGCAGAGATATAACCCCGGAATGTAGACCATTCACTTGTTATAAATTTAAAATACTTCTAGTTGGATGGAAACCCAACCAAAATAACATAGATTTAACATTTTTTTCCCTTGTTAATCTACATTGAAAGATCCTTGTGATGTACACACTCAAAACTTTATTAACTAAATATTCATCTATTTGTAATATGTATGCACTGGTTGCATTTTGTTTAAGTAATATTGATATGGTCTGAAATTATAGAATATATTTGTAACAGCATTATATCAAAAACTTGCCCGTTTATAGTTGCTTCTTCTATGCATGTTCCAAGGAGCTCTCTTTTATAGTTTTGCACTAAAAATATTGCACAACTGTGCCATCAATAAAATATTTTGCCATTGCATGGGTTTTAAAGATTTCACAAGTTGGTGGGAGATTGATTAAGGTTTTCGATGGTGATTTTTGTGCAATTTAAATACAAAAAAATGTTGAAAATTGCATTAAACGATTTTTAAAAAGGCGGGATGTTTTGGGAAAAATCATTCATTGGAAATATTTGAAAAAAAAAGGGTATATATTTTTGGAGATTTTTGTGTGTCTGGTTTCCGTCTTATATAGATATTAAAGAGTTGAATGGCTTGTCCGTGCATTACTTAAAATTTTGTCTATCCCTTTGCCTCAAAGAGATGTATCTACCTGACGAATTGCATAAAGTAAGTAGCAACAAGCCCTGTGATGACACATCTTTGTTCATTGTATTAGCTAATAGATTGCTATCATTATCTCCAAAACGGTCTGATTCTCAAAGTCTTTGGCTGAATATAAAATAAAAGTAGTGATCTTCTAATAGCTCTAACTTGTAATTGTCCATATCTAACTCTCATACAGCCTGAAGAAGCAGAAATTAAGATATTACTCCTTCCCTTGCACACTAAGCTGATTTCAGAGGCAAAATATTTAACAATATAGCAAGTTATTTGGAAACCTTAGAAATGTAGGTTAAGCTCATTTTAATTTTTAACCAGACCATGGTCTTCCTATGCCACATGACAAATTTTAAGTTGAATAGAATGCATTTGGCAAATGCTACATCATGATACTAAGTATACAACCAGAGTAAGCTAAGTCGATGTTGACATAGAACTCTCCAAAGGCAACTTTTCCTTGAGTTGGTTGAAATAAGGAACCATCACGAATCACGATTGTACAGTTCTCTGGTTGGCAAGCATATGAATAAGGCTGAGGTTTGGTTAGGTTTCTGCCATGGGCATGAAATCCTGGATCATATTACACAGTCTTTGATGTTATGGGTAAGTTTGATAGAATTGATTGTTTAGATGATTTCTAGGTACTTTATAGAACACCTTTACATTAGTGTTTAAGGAGCAAAGCAAAAATATCAGCAAGAATCTTAGACTTGGAAAATCTTCAGTCAGACTTGACAAGAAGTAGATGAACTGTGCTGTGAAAAATACATGAACTATTCAGATTTTTAGTATTTAATATTGTGTCCCGAGATTTCTGGAAATGATGGTCTGTTTTCAGGAGTTTTCAATTTCCAAATTGACAACTAGTTTCCAGATTGCTGAATTTTAGTTTAAGTCAAAGTCATATGACTGCTTTAAGTATCAAAAGACATTTCAGAATCATCCTCATTGTCCTTATTATTATTACTCTGGCTATAAGTGGTTTGACAAGATCCGGTTTATATGCTAGCTTGTTCAGGAGGTCAAGTAAAGGGGTACACACTTTGAACAATACATATGGTAAATGGAAATTAATCCCCATGGTCTTCCACTAGGAGATTTCATAAACCAAATTGGCCTCTGGATATGACCTAAAACAACCTTTAGTTGTTGCTTTATCTCCAAGGGGCCTGTGTCAGTGGTAAAAGTACCACGACTCACTGAAAAGTTAGTTCTTTGAACGAATATTTATAGGCTTCTTTTCAAAATTCTTATTGACATTTGAGTTTTAGTACTAGCCTGCACTGTTGCCAAGGTACTACTTTGAATGTTCAATTTATTCATGGCCCAGAGAAATTATCATGGACAGAGAAGCTACAATTCTGGTTTCTTTTTCTTTCTGTACCTTTGTTTGCAGTATGTTTCCTTTCATGCTATGGTTTTAGATTCGGTCTACTCTATTTATGTTTACATTTTTAGTTATATTCTTATACAGGATCCTTATTTTAGAATGACACGTGATGTTGCTCCACGAATAGGATGTCAAAAGCCTGCTCTAATTGAGTCCTTATTCTTCCCTGCACTTCAGGTTTGTTACAAGTTTATTGCTTTGTTTTTTATGCTCTTATTTCAAGTAATTTGTTTATAAAATTATATGTGTATTTTTAAGATTACAATATAAACTGTAAAAGTTAGTGTTTGTGTGGATGCCGTGGAACATGGTTTCACTTCACTCTCACCAAGCAAACAATGTGCCAGTGTCATAATTCTGGCAAACAGCATGTATATATGGTTTCTTAGACCAAAAATCAACAATATTTTTGCAAACAACTAAGGGTTGAGGACATCTGCTATATTTAAAGAATTTGTCATGGGGGAAGGTAAACTGTTATCAATACCTATTGGACACTAGAGCAATTTTAATTTTAATTGAAAAATTTTGATTCGTCAATTTGAGGAAAAATTTCATTGCTATATTAATGTGGAGGAAACTGATGCATAACAAACAGATTCGCACTCAATTAAGGGCATCATTGTACGAACAAAGATACTTCAAAATAGAATCAATCTGATCATACCTTAAAGTTCTTTAATCCATGGCTAATACAAGAGAATTTTATAATGTGCTCCCATCCCTCATTCAATCAAATAGTGGTAATGCATCCTATTAGTATTTAGTATTTAGAACCAAATCTGATCTCCATTAAATACACAGGATGGAATTAGAAAATAGCACATGAAAAAAATACTAAAGAAATTGCAATACACTTGAAGGCCAGATGCCAAAGGTTCTGGCTGGAGTCTTAGCAATTGTTAGTAATATAACATAGGTCATTCAATACATGCAGATATATCTGGCCGTGCATGTGCTAGTGATAATTTCTTTACACATCTTTTGATCGTTATTAGTTTAATATTAGAGTGATTATTGATGATTTCTACCTTTAATGTTGAAAGGATTATTGTGCGATATCATACTAGGAATGGAAAACATTACCCTTCTTTTGATTTTCTATATAAAACAGTGATTGTATTATCTCAGATCAGGTCACAAAACATACGATTCAATTGGAATTACATACACATTCAAGCTAGAAATTTTTTATTATCCTTAAAATTTTCTGGATACTTTTTCTACAAATAAGCTTTTTGTTGATAATAATGATTATAAGACATCAATATGTTTGGTAAATCAAGGTGTTGTTATTTTTGAATTCTAATGCGAGGTAGAAGTTCAGTTTTAATTTTTTTACATGTTTGTCTTCAAGTCATATAGGAGGCAAAGAGTCATGTCTACATGGGAGAAATCACTTCTTCATAAATAATATGATTTGTTGATAACAAATTGCACATTGTTAATAATTTGAAATGTTGGTTAGTGATCAACATACAATATAATAGTTATCAACATACAGATCTAAATGAAAGAAACAAGTTCTGTACTAGTTTAAGCAATCAATTAGATGTTTGAAGGAGAGCGATGTAAGAACATGTGTGAATACATTTCTGGGACAGCAGGGGAAAGCTAGCTTTTAATTGGCAGGAGATAGTAGGGTACGGAAATTTAAAAAAGAAAGCTAAAAAGTTAATGAAATATTGATAATCCTCATTATAAGGTGTTCACTATATTTTGTATATAACCGTATGACATAACATTATATTTGAATTAAGATTTCACACGAGAGCTGATATACAATTTCAGAAAATTTCATTGTCGTCATTGTCAATGTGCATATGTAACAAGTATAAATTGTATAACAAAAGGTTGGAAGGCTACAACTACAAAATGACGGAAAATGTAGGAATAAAAACAGAACTCAGATCACTTGCTTCCATGTTTGATCTTTGCTTGCATCAAAATTAGAGTTTGAACTTGGGCCACTCCATATAGAGGGACTGACTCATCCTATGGTACCCTAACCAATGTTGGAAGATTGGTTGGAAGCATGAATGCTGATGATATGATGATATGTTACATTCATGACTGAGTTTGTCATTGATGTCAACATAGCATGTTTGATGTCTTCTGTGGTATTTGATAGTAGAATAGCGGAAAGATTAATTTGGTACAGACGACTAGTTGACCATGATAACCACCCGAGGTTATGGGAGATACTTTCGAGTATCTGGTATATGCAGTTATGTCGGAAGTAGAAAGGATAAGTCTACAAGAAGTTATGTAAGTTATGGTGATGTTTGTTCTGAGATAGAGTTTACAGAAGCATGTTTTGGTAAACTTGTTATATCTCTTAGCAGAGTTGATATCTTGAGGATTGAGGTTGAGGACATGAAGAAGACATGTTGAGGATGATGTGGCTAAGCTTGCTTGTCATAATATTGCGTGTATGGAAAGTTATTCAAGTTGCAAGGTAGAAGATTAAGGTTATCGCTAAGTGTAACGTGGTCTTAGTGTGGTCCTATAATAATTAATTGAGAAGGTCTAACAGCCGACTCGGGAATTGTTTTATGGACTCGGTATAAAGGAAGGACATTTTCCTTTATCATGGTATGTGGATAAGTGTGATGATATGATTGAATGATTGATGAAAAGCAGCAGGGAGTGTAGAATGCGAAGTTGAGCAGAGCAGTGCGGAAGTGAAGGAAACTTCATTGCTGAGGTTTTGTTGAGTGATCCAAGGTTTGATATTTGGATCTGAGGTTCGTGACCTGGTCTACAAGGTCTGACAGTGATTGGTCTGGTTGACAGGACAGAGGAAAGAAGAAGATAACAATAAATTACTTGTTTGAGCAGTGAGCTCTTCTTGTAGTTGAAATTGTATGTTTGGGCAGTGGGCTCTTCTTGCATACATTATACCACAACTCCTAACAGGTTGGCACAACTCCTAACAGGGTTGGAATCTCCTAATAGGGATTCAAAGTTTCCTAACAGGGACTCATTGTACTAAATGTTGTAACAGACTCCTAACAGGGTCTATCCTCTAACAAGGAATATTTATATTAGTACATCATCTTGTGGGCATCATTCCCATTGGGGATTTCCCTCTGATCAAGGGTTTCCCTAGTCAACATATCTGGTGTAATTGTCTATGTGCATCTTTGTATGGTTGCTGTTTACCTTGGTTGAATGGTTAAGTTTGTTTAAAGAAGATAAATGTTTTAATTGTTGGATCACTGATTCACCCCCCCTCTCAGTTATCTTGGTGGACTATTGTTTCTAACAACAAATTCCACCCATGTCTTCTCAGCAATTTGTGTGGCATCTTTAGAATAAATGTCCCAATGTATGGCTAAGGTTTGATAGATTTAGTGAAGTTATATGCAGACCAATGCCTCTCTGTAGCAATGAAATTGACAACCTATGGTATGAGGTGAATGACAATCATTCTCAACTCTATTGCATCTTTAGCATGTCATGCACACCATTAAAGAGGGTTGATTTGAGTTAATGTACCCTATCTATCCTAGCCTTTTGTTTGCTAAGTGTTGGACCTCGAAGGTTTGCAAATGGAATCCACTACCATCAAGGTTTGGATGCCTCCTCAGTGTTCTTTGGTTGGGAAGAATAAGAATAATGTCAATTGTTGACGTATGTGGTCCACTAGTGTCAAAGTCTATGAAGGTTTTGTTTGGATGTCTTTGAGTGCATTTTTTTAGGAGCTAGAGCATAGGATTCCATTGAAGGTGGGTGTTGTAACCTCCTATAGAAGTTGACTCACTTAGCAAGATTGATCTTGATGGTCTTGTGCATGGTTTACATACTCGGACTTGACTCAGATTCCGTTGACCAAAATTTATTTGACCTAGTTAAAACTTGTGAACTTAGAAAAAAATGTATGAAAGACTATAGCTGAAAGAGAAATGCAGTGAAGAATCTCATTATTCTTAGCATTAATCTCACTATGATTTAGTTGACAATGGCACATCTTGTCTTGAGGGTAGAATAAGGATTTTTGCAGTAACATTTAGGTGTGTGAAGGACAAACATGTGGCTGAATTGAACAAAAGGGTAGAGGATTCTTGAGGCAAGGTCTAAGGAGGATAAAAATATGATTTCTAGATAATTTCAGGTCGATCTTCTCAAAAAGGAAGGGCATTTATTAGTTAGAGAATAAATATTTAGGGCTTTACTACAATTATGAGGGCATAGAGGAGTTCGAACCAGATCCTAGTGACTTTGACAGTTAGATTTGCCTGATACTTGTGAGTTCTACATTTAAACTCGTTGAAAGATTCTTTTTGAAAAATTGCATGTTATTATTGCAAAGACTTAATCACATGAATTTCTTGGGAGTATTGGAGAACTTCAATGAGTATCCCAAGTTCGCAAATATGATCTTGTGGAATGCGTATCGTTGCATGAAGTGCTCTGGCATTTCTAGCAAGTTATCTCTTGATATGTGTTTTCTCCACAGGATATATTTCTCTCTCTACCCAAAAGTTAGAAAGGGTGTCAAGTTCTATTGATAATACACCTAGATTCAAATATAGGCTTACAGAGATGATGTTTAACACAGTTATGTTTAGGAAGATTAATATTTTTCACAAACTATGAAGCTAAAGTAGTATCATTTTTGGGAGCTTTTACACAGGTGTTTTGCTCAAGCTGGCAAAAACTTGTTGAAATTTGACAACCGGATCAAAGGATGTACAATTAAGACCAGTTCTGTAGGCATATTGAGAAACATATGGAATTAATGTATATTTGGTGATTGTGTTCTGATATTGGACACATGCCTTGAGTTTGGCTTGAGCATGTTGAAGGTAATTTTTAAACATAAGCGAAAACTGTATTGTCATCAATTCAGATATGTACATTACTACATTGATTGTTTTTGTTTTATATATTTTTCCCATTCCAAATGTCAAACTCTGCCGTACCCATATGAATACTTTTGTATTGCATTGAGTTTCAAATCAAAGACATTATCCTAAGTGGCTGTAGACTTGTAAGTGCAAATTGTTGTATATTTACCTTTTCTAATCTTTGTAGGATTGTGAGTTCTAAGTCATTCATCATGTTGGAGTAGAGTTCTTGAAAGAGAAGTTTGTTTAAAAGCTAGATCTCAAAGGGTGCACCATGTTAAGTAGATGTGATTTCCAGAAATTAAGTTGTGCATTATCAAGGTGTGAGTATGGGTCTTAGGGATGCACTTGATTATGCAGGAAATGTTGTTCAAGCCAAAATTAAAAATAGCATCATAGGTGTGCACCTAGAATAAAGCACACACCTAACTAAAGGATGTTTGGCTTTTTGAAATATGCTGTATAGATGTGCACTGAGGGAGGTAAGCACACTTTAGAATGAAGAGAGTTTCACATCAATGTGTTTGTGTGCATGTCTCGATTCAAGTGCATGCCTAAAAGAAGAAATAAGTTCAAAATTAAAAGAGAACACAAAGAGACAGACCCAAAGCTGACCTCGCTTCCTCCATAGGTGCTCCAAGTATGTGGAAAGACACACTTTTTGGAATGGCGGATACCATGAAGATCTGGAAAATTTCTAAGGCCATTTATGTAAAACTTGATATTTTAATAATAAACAATGGAGACAAAGTCTCCTTAAATGGAAAAGTATAAAATGGTGTTTCTAAATGAAATAATTGCTGACTGAATATGAAATAGAAACTAATAAAACTGAACTCACTACAGATGACCATTAGAAAGATTATATTAGTATTCTAATACCCTCTCTTAATGGTCATCATACTAACTACCCTACAGGTAGGTCTTTTGGCCATGGATGCATAGAAGGCTGCCCTCTCCTCATTAGAATACTTTGAAATAATTTTTGAGGATAAAATTGAATTAATCGAGCACGCATTTTGAAGAAAAAAATCAATCAAAACCCAAGACAAAATCTGAGACACAAATCATAAGATGAAGTTTTGTTTCTCGGGAAAAACAGTAAAACCCTTTGACAAAATGATTTTGAGGCAAACAATTGCACAAAATCCACTAACTTTTTATGGACGAAAATTATAAAACCCTCCTAAATTTTTTGTAAGGATTGTTTTTGAAAACCCACAATATTAGTTTTGAGGACAAAATTATTGAAACGAACCCACTAATTAGAAAACCCATCATCAAAGAAAACCCACCACCATCATCAGAAAATAGGTTGTAATTGTGACAAACAAGAGAACATGGCACAAAAATCTTCATGTAGCAAAACACCAAATTTTGCGTGGTAAAATACCCAAGAAAATGGCCAAACTTCATCACAAGATATAAAAAAAAACCACTTTGTGCAGAAAACATCACATGCAAGAAACATGCAACTCACAAGAAGCACATACAAGTTCCACCGTGAGGGACTTAGCCTAGATCCACTATGATACCATGTAATAAAACTTGATTGTTTGATATTAAATAATGGAGGCGAAATTCTTTTGATTAGAAAAGTAAAAAGCGATGTTTCTAAAAACAATTGTTAACGGAATATGAAAATAGAAACCAACTAATGAAATTAAATTCACCAAAGATGACCATTACAAACATTACATTATTATGTTAATAATTTGTAGGTGTGTGCTAGTGGTCTAGGCATGCACCTCATTTAAGCACTTGAGGGAGAAATAATGATTGATAGCTAGTGTTTAGGTGTGCATGAGGGAAGCTTAGGTGTGTGTTTGGTCAAAGGAAGATAGAAGGTTTTTGGCAGATTTCTGAAAGTGCAACATAGGCATTCCCCTGGATGACAAAACATACTTGATTGCAGATTTGATAATCTATATGTCAATATACAAGCATGTATGAAGTATATGCACATGCACCTATGTAAAAGAAAAATTCAAAGTAAAAGTAATCATATATAGAGGCACACATGGGAATATACAAACAAGCATGTCTTAAAAGAATGAATGACTGATTTTGACCTTAGATTTGGCCAACTTAATCATAAAATTTCTGGTAGATCTTGTATATTAAGAAGAGGCACCCATTTTGACAATTTGGCCCTCTTCAAATATGGTCTATAAAATATTTTATAACTTAAATGGAGATAGATATGAGATACAAATTCCCTCAGGAATAAAAGGACAACTATAAAAAAAATAAAGCAGAAATCTCTTTTTGATAAGAGGGTGGCGCCTGATTGTGGAAGGTAATTTATTCATTTAATGGAAGCCTTTTGATTTTTTTCCCTTCTGCACAACAAGGAGCAGAATTCCAGTCTCCACAGCAGGAGTAATAACAGTTAACAACAGCAGATTTCCATTCTTCTACACAAACTACACGTACAAAGTTAATATTAGACATTTTTGTTTTTCGAGGTTTGTGACAGCTGGATCCACGTTATGTGCAGGATTTGACTGGGCTGTAAACCTTTTGATATTAGTAAAACAAGCTGGCTCGGTGTGCACATGAGCAGGTACGAGCTGGCTTCGTTGATTGCTCCTCTGTTGTCTGATGTCCAATGTTGCAAACAGATTTCTACTACATGAGCGGGATGCAACCCAGATGTCGAATCGATGATGTTGCAATTGGCGAGGTCTGTTGTCTGAACTATTGAAGGGTTGATGAGTTGATCTCTGAGCAGCGAATGCACAACACAGGGTCAGATGAGTTGAACTTGAAGAATATTGACAAGGAAGGGCGGAATGGTCAATGCTTATTGGCAGACTTAGATGCTCGACTCATTGAGGAATGTCAATGGCATATCGAATGTCGGATTTTCTTAGGAGGGTCGTCCCCAATGACTACACTGGGCCTAGCTGAGCTGGGCTTGGACTTCAACTCAGAGGACTACAACAAATGACATATAGGATCTCATGTTGGGAGATCATAACAGAGTTGAGTTGGAGTGACTGTTGAGTAGGTGCTGTGCGTTGAGGATTGGAGATGAGATGCCTTGTTCCCTTGACCTGAGTTGGAGTGGAGTGCAGAGAGCTCGGTAGACACTAAGGAGCTCGGCTGGTGGGGCTCGTGTGAGCTCGAACGATGACAAATAGTGCAAGGGGTTGTGGGTCCTTTCACCCAGATTTTGAAACTTTTTTATTTTAATATGAATGCTCTCCAATGTTAATGTAAATTGCATTAGCTCCTTGATTGCCAGTCAAAAATGTTGTATTACAGGTTTGCTTGGGGCAGCGACTGGGATGTGGTTGCCTGGTCTCTGACCTGTACAGATATATGTGGCCTACACTGATAATATAATGACAAATTGAGAGGGATGTCCCGTATTTTTTGCAAGAAAATAATATTCAGAAATAAAAAATGCAGATCTGAATTTTTTTTTAAACTTTTCAAAAAGAATTTCCAAAACTCGATACTAACTTTGCAGATCGGACCTTAGGGTTCTGACTTGCGATATTTTTTTGCCTCAAATATGACTTTTGCTTGATATAGGCAAATTATAGTTTAAAATTCACTGGAATGGCTACCAAGATGCGCAATGGTGAGGTCCGATCTTGCTCAAGACACTCCCACAAGATACTAATCCCGGATCTGAATCATGGACCTTGAAAAGTTGAAGCAAGAAACTCTCCAATAGCTATGCAATAAAACCTTCTATGACTCTAGTGCCATGTAATAATTTGTCCATAGAAAAGAATTAAAATGCCAAGACCTAGAAGCTCAATTAATAGTGCAAATAAGAGAGAAAATAATATGATCGAACGATTGATTCAATATTGATGAAATGATAATGGATGCCCAGATCAATATATTCATGATGTGTACAATGTAGATGTGCCTGAATATATAGGCAATGCATGCTTATTAGAAGATAAGCATGTGATAACTTATTTACACTAGGTGTAATCACATGTCCACCAAAGGTGGATCACCCTCCATTGTACAACAAAGTATGTGCGACGATAAGAGGATGATAATGTGATAAAAGAAATAGGTAGATCTCACATGCAAAGAGGTATGAGATGACAACAAACTCCACCTCAAGTGGAACTAATATGAAAATACATTATCCTAAGTAAACTTAAGTGAAGTGTAATTAAGAACATTTAATTACAACAACGCAAAAAAACAATTCTCTGCACCAATTTGAAGAAAATCCTTTAGGATATTGCTTATTTTCATTTATGGTCTTAATCTTATCAATCACCGAGTTTGTATCATATACCCTTCCCAAGCATGACTTACACATGTGAGTTAAATGAATTATTCTCATGATGGGCTCAATGAAACTAAGAAGATATTCGACAGAACCCATCAAGTGTTATTTTGGAGGCAAATTGGGTCTTAGCAACTTATATTTAAAAAAAGATAAAGCAAATAAGAGAACATCTTATATTAAAATAATCAAGTTAGTAAAGTGAAGAATGAAGTTGTATTGTTTCATTTACCTTCAACAGCTCTAGTTTGGAGAACAATCTCACTATGACCTGCATAATGTGGTTGGTGATAAGCATTTGGTTTGCTTGGCCTTAATATACACTTGTTTGATCTAATCAATTTTACTGTTCATATTTTGAAGGATAAGTTTGAGAGAGTGGATAATGTAAGATGTCCAGAAAAATTTGCAAAATATGCCTCAACCAACGAACTACCACTCTAAAATCTTTTGTGTTTTTATTGATGATTTGGACGACACTATTAGACCCCAGTTCCCAAATTGCCTGTAAGAAGATGCAAATGGCAAATTATGCATCCTCCCCTTGCTGTTCACAATCCACGACTTCCAAAAACATGCCTCTTTTAGGGCACATTGCAATAACATTTGTCAAGGGCTGATATTTGGTATGCTTCTGTCATTATAAGCATGGACATCTCTGTCTCAATCCACGAGTCATAGACTTTAATGATTCTTACTACAATTCTTACCTCCTTCGTTAGCAAGGCATCACACACCTTCTCAAAACCCAAGTCATTTCAAGATGAATGCATTGGAGGCAAGTCAGATCTTAGCAACTTATATGAAAATAAGAAAAGAAAAGACAAAGAAAAAAAGAAAAACGTATTTATATTAAAAAAAAAATTTACTAAACTGAAACATGGAAGTTGTACTGTTTCATTTACCTTCAACAGCTCTAGTTTGGAGAATGATCTCAATATGACCTACAACATGTGGGTGATAAACATATGGATTCACTTGTCCTTAATATACATTAGTTTGATCAAATCAATTTGGCTGTTCTTATTTTGAAGAATAAGTTTGAGAGTGGATTGTGAAAGGTGTCCAAAAAATGTTCAAATAATGTGCCTCAACCAGAAAACTAGCTGCTTTACAATTTTATCCGTTGTCTATTATGATTTGAACGACACTAGTGGGCCCAAATTTCTAAATGTCCTATATGGAGACGCTAGCAATAAATTGTGCATCCTCCACTTGTCTTTGACAATCTACGACTTCCAAAGACGCACCTCTATTAGTGGACATTGCAATAACATTTATCAAGGGCTGGTATTTGGCATCCATCCATCCATCATAAGAATATACATCTCTGTCTTGATCCATGAATAATGGACTTTAATGGACTTATCTCTGTCAACAAGGTATTTCACACCTTCTCATAACCCAAGTCATTTCAAGAATTTTGGAGCCTTACTAATCTTTCTTACCATCTCTTATTGATATGGTAACCAAATAACATGAAAGGAATATCAATTGCATAGACACATAGATTGTAAAGTATTTACCACTAGAAATGTCTTTTTCAATGACCTCCTTGTTCTCTTATGTGTAATGGTCTCTTCATGTGTGGCCAAAAATGGGTGGCTCTTTATAGCAATTTAAGGATTTAAGAGATGGGCAAATAGGGGACCTCCTTGATCAAGACCCTTTCTTTGCTGAAGGATGACTTGTTCAAAGGGCTATTCTTTTGTTTGCTTGCTTTTTCTCTTTAAAATATTGCAACACTCTTGTTGTTGTCACAGGCGCTTTCTTCTTACTTGAAAAATATTTGATTTCCATGTTAGGAATACCACATAAATGGGTTTTCATTTGACTTTATGAGTTTGTATATTTGACATCACACAAACTACATATACAAACATGTCCTTTGTCTTTTGGAAGCTTTTCTATAATGTTAGCATACTTCCACAAGCGTGAATTTGGGTTATTTTAGAAGTTGGGTTGTCTCATAGAGCTAGAATTGGTCGCCATTGTAAATGCTATGACAACAAGTTTGGAAAACAGTGAGAACATATATGATGTCACCTAACTCTTTTAATTTTGGAAAAATGTAACACAAAAGAAAAGAGTTCGATTGTAAAATGAAAAAATCTAACCTCCAATCCAAAAATCTTCCTCCACATTTGCTTGGTAGAAAATAGGCTATTGTGCACACATAGGAATAACAATCCAACCTCTTCAAAACCTTTAGTGATCATCATTAGCATCAGATACGTAATGACAAGCAAGAATGCAAGTTTAGCAAGTGCATTTGGTTTGTGTGTTTTGTATTCAAACTAGGCAATTGTGTTTGTTTTTGTGTTGAGTTATTTTTTATGTTGACCATTAAATATAACTTTATAGCTTTAATTCCCTTTGTTAATGGTCATTCTACAAACTACACCTAGATGCCCCCTAAAATTTACAAACTTATTTGGGCTTAGAGACATTGGTTAGAATGTTTGCAGTTTGTTCCTTAGGTTGAGCATACAACACCACAAATCCATTTTCAACAAGCACTTGTATGAAGTGACAATGGTGTTGTAAATGCTTTGTCTGCTCATGGAGGATTGGATTCTTGGAAAGCTTTAGCACCCCTTGGTTGTCATAGTACATGGGCAAAGGCCTTGCTTGAGACATTTTTAGGTGAGAAAGCATCCTTCGAAACTAAACTACATTACATGTTGTTTTATTGCCCGATACTCAACTTCTACTGAGGAAAGAGCTACTGCCTGCTGCTTCTTACTGGTCCATGTGACTGCACCCATACCAAGACTAAAGATGTAACATCCACTTTTTCGAGGTCTTAACTAACAACTAGTCATATCAAAGAATACAGTGAATATTTCATATTCATAGGAAGATTGTTATAACAAATATGTTCACATGAATGAGATTAATGGTCACAATCAGTTAAACGGAAATTTTATAACTTACAATTGAAAACACCATCAATGAATTTAACAAGGAATTTAAAATCTACATACTGTAGAATTCAAAATTGAAATCCATCTAGGGATGCTTCTGCAAAACCCAAGTTAGTCCATATATACCGCTTAGGAACAAATAGCTATACCACTATCAAAATGATAAATACCATCAAATACTACTATATCATTTAGGACATCAAATACCACTGTATCAATTAGGGCATCAGATACCACTCTATCAATTAGGGCATCAGATATCACTGTATCATCCCTTCTCTTTCCATTGCTAACTATGGCAATAACATACAGTTAGAAGATATGCTGATATTCATCATTTGACATAAATGAAAAAATGAAATAACAATCATTGAGATAAACCTATCTCTTGCATATAGATATATTTCATGTTTAGTTGGAAGATCAACTGATCTAACTGGTTAACAATTACATTGACGAGAAAAGTTACTTTTATTAAAGGAACTAACTGAATTGATGATATAAATCAACCCATCATATCTTCTACTTGTATAAACATCATAAAAGTAAAATACCTGTTACCAACAAACGTTTGAATGCATAACTTATCTTTGTCTGGTGTATGTCCTAACATCTTGTGGAGAGGGGAAACATTATCAGAGCTTAACCTCCCAACTGCGGACCCTTAAAATATCTCCACATAATCTCATTCGAGAAAGGCCCTCCCTACCCGGAATAGACATGGAACACCTTGTCCAGCCACTGAGCATCCTGGTACTTAATTCCACCACTTGACTTGACAACAGGGTACATACTGGACAAACATGAGCTGACTTGGAAGTTCTTAGAGTTTAATTATATAATTATCATGTTTGATAGTTTTGATTTGTGTTCGATCATTCTACTAAGCATGGAATTCTTCCACTAGCAGTACATCGCTGGCACTCAACTGATGCAAAAATGATAAATCAATTCTGGCATTAACCCATTCTTGTGAATCAGAATTCGCACTTGATTAATCAAAGATATTTCACAAACGTGTAATAAGAAAGAACTGTTCATTATGAGAGACACATATTGTGCATTTCGACTCATTTCTGATGCTAATTAGTTTGCATTTGATCTTGAAGAAAAACAAAAGAAGGTTGACAAACATGAGCCGAGTACCTATACTTCACTTGTAACATTGATACATATTTGATAGAGGAACAATGGCATGTTTAAATCTATCATGATAAATATTGGCATCGATTTCCAATAAGAAAAAATAAGGTAAATGATATCAACTTAACCTGATCGATAATCAGTGAGACTCAGGAAGTCTTGACTGAGCGGCTCAAGTTGTCTGAACTGTAGAAGACATGCTAGAAATTTGATGCGGAGAAACCCATGAGATAAATGAAACTCGATCTTTTCATCTAACAAAGAAAGCCGAGAGGAAAAGAAAAAACTGAATGTTGTCCTTGGCAATGTGAGAAGTTTTATAAATTGAGCCGTGGCCCATGGTGGCAGTTTTAAAACGAGATCTTCGATTTCTTGAGTTCACTGATTTTTAAAAAGAAAGGGGCGCCAAATGTACTCGACGTCTCTCATAGAGATTTATAAGTTTGAAAAATATTAAAGAGCTCCTTTGAAAAGTTTATTAAAACAAATATCTCTATATATATAATTTTCAAAATGATGTCATCACGCTATCATTATGTCCAAGGTCGTACCTATTAAAATACGTATATCTATATATGTGCATAATTTGGAGAATTGTGATTTATTTTAACCTCATATTCTCTTAATATATATATGCATGTATATATTTATACATATGTGACTAGAGACGAACTAGAGATTTAATATCATGGTGGCATCATACATTTATATACATATATACATATGTGTATGTGTATATATATATGTATATATATAATGATGAAGAAAAATGGAGATGCCATCATAGAACAACAAAGGTAATGGTTCTGAACATGAATTTTGATAATGATAGCTATATATTTTTTTATATGTTTCACCAAGTAGCTCATGGTATTGCCCAACGTACACTCTTGCTTGCCTATTCATTTACCCTTAGCCATGGCGATTCAAGATTCATACCTATTTGCCTTGTAATGGTGGTGCCCTTGTGTCCAATTCTTTTTTGACAATGCTTCCACCCCTTTGACGTGCTCCCGACAAGGAAATTCTCCACAATTAAATCATATTACCATAACAAGTTATTAATCATAAACAATCATAACAGCTAACCGCCTTTTCAATTCCCATGAATTCATGATAATAACCAACTTTCCAAAATAGCATTAAAATATCATCATAATGGTTAACTAGCATGCCAACTTCATATGAGATTATATGGATTGACCATCTTACCATTTCACATGATTGTAACTAATTTTACCTGTCAACAGACTTCACATGATATCTCAACAGTTATATGAACATTTCAAATGGAGCCAAAATTTGGGATGTAACAAAAGATATGCTCAGAATTAGACTTTATTTTATTAGTAGAACCTTCAGATTTGAGTTTGTAAAACCAATTAAATGAGGATTTTTGCTTCAGCTGTACAGAACACTGAAGTCAGGTGTCTCATTCACATATTTTTGTATTCACTTCACTGCAACTCAATTTTCTGCTCTATGGGCAGTCATGGATGACATATGTAGGTCACAACATAATTTAGATCATGTCTAGTGGCTCTAAGATATATGAGGCTGCCAACTAGTTGCTTGAAAGTTGACTCATTTGTTATTGGCGAGTCTGATTTGGGTGATAGTTTCAGCCCTTTCTTCATAGGTGTAGATGAGACTCTGTAGTCTTGCATCCAGAGCTTGTCTAGCAAACTCTTGGAATACTTTAACTGAGATGAAAATGCTAGCACTCCTATACCAAACCTTTACATCGACAATAATGCAGTAGACCTAAATCTGTCATTTCAAATGTTAAACACAAATTCAGTCATCCACATAGATATCACTTCTAGTGCACATAGATATCACTTCTGGTGATTCAGTCATATCAATTGTCTCACTACCAGCAATGATGATATCATCCACATAGATGACAAGAAGAATGATATCATTTCCTTTGTTCCTTGACATAGAAGTTGGGATCTGTTATGTTTCTGTATGTTCCAATTGAGGATTAAGGGACGAGTTTGTAAAATTTAGGAGGTAGCTTGGTATAGTTAGTTGAATGACGATTGAGGGAGGCCTGACGAGATTAAAGTAATATTGTTATATTTAGTTTATAAAGGTCATTTAAGTTGTTAAGGAGAGAAAGACTTGTTATAAAGAGATTAGAAACAATATTTCTAATATAGGAACAATTGATAACTCAAAGTTCAAACCATATAAGAAATTTACTCTAACTAAAGTGGTTGATATGAACATCAAATATAACATTATCACTTTAAGAGACAAGTAAATATAGGAGGCTAACACAGGAATACAAAGACTTTATTTTGGCACCTAGTCTTGCCTGTGCTCTCCATGGGTCCTTCCAATTGCCCCTAGATTTTTCTAGGTACGCTCTACAACACGCCTAAGCGTATTGTGGTATGAATGGCCTTCTTAGAAATGATAGGGCATCCATCTCAAAACTTGGACTAGGTCCATACCAGACCTAGCATCGGAACATTTTTTGAGCGAACTAGTAACTTTGTTCTAAATTGCATGCTATATAAATGAATTGCCAAATCCTAATATCTGCCCTTGATGCTTCAATTGCACGTGTCCTTGCTTCTTGAAACTTTGTTTTTAAAGGCATTGAAATGTTCTTGGAATTCCTTGTTATTGACAAGTGCTTGAAATGTTTGTTGATATATTTCCTCGTGATGTATTCAAATCTGTTCATTTAGTCTGTCTATTGATTTCCTAGCTTATCCTTGCCTCATTACTATTAGTGACATTGTATTTGTACTCCAAAATACAGTAATATGTTGGAATGCCTTTCACCAAACTGTAGTATGTTAATGTTTCCAATCCTATTTTAAAAGAATAAAATAACAAAATAACACTTCCTTTCAGATTCATAAGAAGGACAGTTATAACAACCACAGTATCATTTACACATGAAATATAGTTTCATTTCAATTTATATATTCAAGTATAATGAATAACAGATTTAACCGATTCTTAATCCAATGAACATGAACTAACTTAACTATAATAATCATCTACAATACATAAATTAGAATGTGGAAAATATAAAAGTAAAATACCCGAAATGTAGTTATCTTGCATGCAGATCTTATCCTTGAGTTGTGCAAGCCTGGGCATCTAGAAGAGAGGAGAAGCATTTCCAAGGGCTCAACCTCCCAACCGCGGACCCTTAAGTATCCTCACACAATCTCTATTGAGAGAAGCCCTCCCTACCCTAGGATTAGATTCGAGACACCATTGTCCAACTACTAAGCATCCTAGTGTTGAGTGTTGGCTAGACAACCAACTGGGCTTTGGATACCTTCCATGCACCTATCCAATTACTAGCAACCCTGACCTCTAGTGATCAAAGTAACAAGCATGCCACTAACCTACCTTGGCCAAGGATTTGTGTGGGCACTATGTACCCGATCACCCACTGCTCGACTTGACAACAAGACCTATACAATAGACCACCATGAGCTGACTCAGTTTTAAAACACTTTTATTACTTGCTTATTTGTTACTGATTTTCCTTTCTCTTATAATGTAGGGATAACCCGTGGTTCAATGGTTATCAATGCACACCCTTCGTCTCTACCATGCTAGTCTTCCTTGATGAATTTATGGGGTGATTGTCTAAACATTATATAATTACAGCTAATGCATTCTGCCCGACGTGGGCTTATAGCTTTACAAAAGATTCATAATACTTGTAATTTATGCTCAACTTTCACAAGGGTGCTGTCTCTTATCTCAGAGAATATATAGCAAATACCTCTGTATAAGCTTGCACTGTAAGATATTATTCCAAGTTAAATAATAATTCTGAAAAGAAAATGTATACATGCAGAATACCATCGTTTGCTCGATTTGGAGCATATTTACAAATCTTATACAAATGAAAGATCATTAGATCATTTTAGATCAAGGCTCTATCAATGTTAACATTGCCTTCTTAACTCCAGGATAATAACTATGAGCCTCATTATATCAAATTTAAAGAGCATAATCAAGCCAAAATATTTTCATGACCTAACTATAGTGCCGCTTTTTGAAATGCTCTGTTGGTCGTTAAGCAATGCTGGTGAAATAGGACCAAGGCTGCTAATCGTAGAGCAGAAAAAAGTATTACAAATAATTCCCGATGCCTCTCACGACACCTCCATGCTTGCATATTCCAGCAGGATGTCCGACATTGTATGGCAATATGAACAAGATAATTCTTGTGGTATGGTTACACCACGGTGACGCTCAACTCAGTGCCTATGGTGAAAGAACTATCAAAAGCAATATGGAAATAACAACTGTGTATGCGATTGCAAGAAAAATGAAGGATTCGTAGGTGGGACGAGGATGCGTGAAGCAATGTGTAAAGGCAATGCAAGCGATATGAAGTTCTAAAAAACTTTGCCGATGATATGCTTGTTGCTCAATATGAAGCATTGCACAAAATAGATCTTTGCTTGCTCGGCTGCATGCCTAGTTACGAGCAAGAAAGTATGAAGGTGGCAAGGAGTTACAACCAAAAGCCATCAACATATATGTGGCAATATTATTAAAATGACCACCGAACAATATAAGGCCCAATGAATTATAGAAATATGGCCGCTCAAGATAAATTAATAAAACTATTGCCAAGGAGTATTAAAAACTCATACTAATATCTCAATATAAAATTACCATACTATACCTACCTATACTTGTGTATGTATGTACACACGTATATATATATATATATATATATATATATCTATATATATATATATATATATATATATCTATATATATATATATATTCCAACAACGTATCTATGTATACGTAATATGTTAAGTGGACGTATACATATGTCTCATTCGAATTTACACATACATTACATATATGTGCATATACATATGCAAGCACATGTAGATACTATGGTATTGTTATATTAAAACATGACAAATATCACAGGAAGCTTTGAGATCATCCAATTTATAAGGTAACACATTAGTTCTTAGTTTTTAATTTAATACTTAGGGATCTTTTCTTTAATAATATATTTTTATTCACAGGTTAGCTCATGGTAATCCATAGTAAACTCTTGCTTGCCTAGCCGTTTACCCCTTAGCCTTGGTGGTTAGAATTCATACTTGTCGACCCATAGGCGGATTGGTGTCCCTCACCCAATTCCCTCACTAGCAATGCTTCCCCCCCTTCGTCACGCTCATGCAAAAGAGAATTGCCACGGTAATAACATATTCCTCATTATAAAATCAAGGTTACTATAACAAGTAATCATTTTCTTAAAACATCATAACGATTAACCACCATTTCACTTTTCATAAAAATATAACGAGTAACCAACTTTTCTATAATTTCAAGTTAATAAATAATCATAATAACATCATAACGATTATCTAACATGTCATCTTCACATAAAATTATATCGAATAGCCATATTTCCATTTCACTTGATCATATTGGTTAACTAATTTACCAGTCAACTGATTTCACATGAAATCTCAACAGCTATTAGAGCATTTTTAAGTTAGGCAAAATTTGGGATGTAACAAAAACTGGGCTTCGGTTATTGATTGTTTTTTGATTAAATAAGTGATGATGTTATGATCTTCGTGAATTATATGCCTAAAGTTAAGATAACAATGCATTCCATGTCCGCTTGTATATCCCATGCACTGTATTTATGTTTTCTGTGCTCTCATGTTTTATCTTACTTTTGAGTCTCCCTTGCCAAATTTGGACCATTAAGTAGTGGCTGCAGGACTGTCAATCTACTTCGATAAATTTTCTGTATCTTTTTAATAATTTTTTGTGGTTAGGATTTATCTTCTGTAGACTTAGGCTGATCAATTTTGTTCCTTCTTCTATGTCTATGGTTCTGTTACTGCATATGCAATTTGGTTATCTATCTTTGTAAATTTCTTTATCTTTTTTTGGGAAGCATAGTATGATATTAAAGGCAAGAAAAAGGAAAAAGTTACAGCAATCAACTCCTTGTCAAAAGGATCAGACGAGCTTTGGAAAAGTAGCAGCATCTGTACAAGGAGAGTCTCAATGATAAAAGCAGCATAGAATGAACTTGGGTCATGTTACTTTAGAGTTGTAAGCAGTTCTAAGAAGAAAGAGATTCCATCAAGAGCTATCATTGGTATACTTAAACAAAAAAGGATCATAGAGGAATTAGTTATTTGCTTTAGTGCAGCTTGAAAGAATTTTTTTCTTTTTTTAGCAAAAAATGTCCAAAAGTTTGTGGCTCTCAAAGCTCATGGCAGTTTGAACTTAGAAGCACCATATTTAGTTGGCAGCCTCTCCTTTGTGGGCTGGAAAAAATTTGCTTGGCTCCTTCAATTGCAAGTGGTTGTCCTCATATGGTAGTGCTGTCTTACTCAGGAGCAAGTTGAGAGAAAAACTTGCTGTAGGGGTTTTGGTTTGTAACTTTGTAGAGTGTAGAATTTTAGTCACCTAGTTTAATGGTAGCTCCAGCAGTGCTATTCTGCCTGTGGATGGCTCGGCAGTTTGCGCTTATGTGATGTCCATTTTGCTTTACTGTCTTATCCTTTTGTAGGGAGGATTTTCTCTAGTGCCCCTATAGTTTTTGAGCTTCTGAAAGTTGCAAGTGAGGTAGGTTTTGTTTTCATTCTGCTGCGACTGGTAACTGTGTAGAACTTGGATGCATTTGTACTGTTATTGCATATGGTTGTTGGTTACAGAAATACATTTTTCCAGAAATTCAATGGCTATACCCATTGATAAACTTTTGTGTCCCTCATCCTGCATACTAACTTTATCTTCGTACAATTGACATGTATGAGATAATTATATAGGTACTGGAAAAGGTTGAGACATATGCAACAAAATTCTATTAGTAATCTTTTTGAGATATATATTTGTTTTATACAGGGGATGTTATCTTACTTGATATGTATTTAATATTTTTAGAATAATCATTTACTTTTGTATGCCCCTAAAGCGCCAAGGAAGACAACCTCTTATTATATATCTTCAGTTTTTTTAAGCTTTGCATGAAATTCTGAAAATTAATTTCAGTGGATGGTGTTGGCAATATATAAATCAGAGTTGAAAGTTGGTAAATCACCTTTTTTGCTCTATTCTTTTAGCCACCTTTCTTCCTTCCAAAGTTTCAATTAAGTATTTCACGATATTTGCACTGATTTTGTTCATATTTTTTTAGGGCGAGACAGGAAAGATGTCCGCAAGTGATTCCACAACAGCAATCTATGTTACTGATTTGCCCAAGGAGATCAAGAACAAGGTGATGTGTGACAGAGTTGTTTTCCAAGATTGCCAGTTAGGGTGAGATCAAATAATTATAAAATTTGACAGGCCTAGTAATGCTAAGTAACAATAATGCCTTCTTGTTATCACAATGAAATTTGGGAGGTTGTTGAAATTAAAATAAAATAAGGTTTGACCACACAATTTTATTGTAGATATTTATTTTTCTGCTGAACAGTTCCTGAAAATCTCTAGGGAGATAGGCATTAATGGTGGAAAGTGAATTGCTTAGCAAATAGTACAAATAGTAAGAGGAAAGATAGATGGATACTAATGGGAAATATAGAAGAAACCACATACTGAAATACGTTTTTGAGCTGCAGGTGAACAAATATGCCTTCTCTGGAGGTGGAGATACAATAGAAATTCACAGAAAGTATGGGGCAAATCTTGAGGTATTATTAGTTTCTTTGATTGAGTTTTTTTTAAGTTTTTTCTCCAATATTCCAGGATGGGAAGATATGGGGACGGGTTTCTTGGGACAGCAGTTTTTTAACTAACAACAACAATAGATCAATAGTATGTATCAACTTTAAGTTATAACAACTAAACAATGCCAATTGTTGAATCATACATGAAATGTAATTATTTAACAATGACCGGAATAGCTGAAAATCAGAATCCATTGCAAATAAACTGAATGTAAAAATTACCAACTAGTCTACACGTGATAAGTGAAAAAAGAGAATGAAATTGCAAAAACAGACATTTGTATCTGTTTTTGTTTGAGAAACAAGCTGAAAATTCAATCATCTTCATCATTGACCGAATGTCTAGGAAATTGCTCATCATTGGAATTGTTAGAAGAAATTGTATCATCTTGCAATGTGCTCCCATTGCCATCCCACCTTGTTCGCACACCCTGCTCATCATCATTTTGTTGCTTCATGGCTCCTTAGGTTTTACATCCCATCATATCACTAGGCTTTACTTCTACTTAGGGGTCCTGTGATCAATGAGATGCAAGGCATTATGCATTGCAGCAATCTTTTTTGCTCTTTTAGATGCAAGTTTATTCCTGTTTGGTGAGTGGATAAAGCTACATGCAGATCAATTTGCTTCAGAAATAGAGGAACTAGAAACTTGCAAGAGAAGACAAATGGCAATTGTGCTTAACAATCTTGGAGTTCATACATTCGTCGCCACCCTGCTTGGCTTTTGCCAAAGCGTGCTTATCAATCCTTGCCAAAGTCTTGAAGCCGTCTTGTTTGTTAAACTTAGTTTGCTGAATTCTGATCAATCAAGTTTCCCTTGGGGGATATAGATTTCTGAAGGCTTTCATAAGGTCACTAGTCATCTTATGGTCATCAATGGGAAGAATTTAACTAGGTTTTTATACAGAAACCATTTTGGATTCAAAACATATGCAACCGTATGTAGAGGTCAGTTCAAATTCTTCCACCTTTTTGGATGAGGGTGAATATGTTCAGTGTATAATAACAGGTGGGGTCTTTCTCATGAATGGTAGCCCTTTATTTGGCAAAACCCATCATGAATGGACTTGTAGATCTCTTTATGACTAGGACTATCAAAATCTTCAAAGTTAATGATGATAGAAACAAGTATAAAAGATATGTATTTCACATTTAATCCAAATTTTTTGTTGTCCATAGTGTACTTCACTGTCTTCTCTTGCTCTTTGTCTCTTTCCACCTATTCCAATCCTATGCCAAAATTGAAAGTTGCAATGTCTATGTGTGGATTGATTCTACCTACTGCCTTGTAAACAAATGCTTCGTAGTAATAACCACACTACATTTTCTGAAATTGATCATGCTCTTTTCTGAAAGTTTAGTTCCTGAAGCTTGAGAAAGGATGGTTTTGCCTTGGCTGATCTATTTTTGCAGTTGGTATTTATTAAATGTTATTCCATGAGAAGATTCTAACCAGAGAAGTTTAGATGTAAATTTATCCAAGGTCTGATAGAGCATCAATATCCTCTTCATATTCCTCGGTGAGTTGGGGTACTAGTAGGATTAGCATGCTCTACAGTAGAAAGATGATGTTTATTAGCAGCTTGAGTTGTATATTTTTTCATTGTAGTATAGGCAATTGGGTAATTTATATTATCTATGTGTACAGATACTGATGGCAGTGCCTGTCATGAATTTTTTATTAGGTGGATATACCTGTAAAGTATCTCAGCTTTTTCCTTGACGATGATGCTGAATTGGAGAACATTAAACAGGTTTGTTCACATTTGCCACTTCTAACTGTTCATTCTAATTACTGCTTTATCTGTGTGGTTTTTTCTTCATTTCTAGTGGGTGAGTTAAACAGTATTTTGTGCTCACTTCATTTGCGGAAGGTTTTTTTTGCAACAATCTATTTAACTGGATGATCAGTGGTCTGATTAAAACAATTAGATCTACTGTATTAATATGTGTTGTGTACACTAATACAGGAGTATGGGGCTGGAAGAATGCTAACTGGAGAGGTTAAGAAAAGGCTTATTGAAGTTTTGACAGAGATGGTTGAGCGACATCGGAAAGCTCGAGCCACGGTAACAGATGAGGTAATGGGAAATTGTATAGAAGTTAAAGTTGTGGATTGAAGCTCATATTTGACTACAGAACTAGGATTACAAGGGTTTGGAACATTTTGTTTTGAGAGATCTTCTTGGACCATTGACTCGTAACTTGTCTTGGACTCTTTAACAAAGATCAAATCTTAAATGATTCTTTTTTATGATTGATGTCTTTTTAGCATCAATTTTATAGTTTTTTAGTGTTCTTCAATGCATCTAGGTTTTTCTTTGGTCATTAGTGTCTTGCTGTTCTCCATTTAAGGACAATCTATGTCATTTCTGTTTTTAACTTAGATGTACAAGAACAAAGTGCAGCTGACAATACATGGCATTGGATTCCACTATGATTCAACCATAACGATATTTATCTTTATTAATTCTTACACATGTAAATATTAGATGCAAGAACCATAGAAAGATAACCATACACAATAACACTAGATTTGTTAACGAGGGAAACCCTTGATCAGTGGGAAAACCCCAGTGGCAATGATGCCCACAAGATGATGTACTAATATAAAAGTTCTTTATGAAAGGATGGATTCTGTTAGGAGTCAATGAAATACAATCAATACATATGAGTCCTGTTAGGAGTTGTGCCAACCCTATTAGGAGTTGAAGGGAAGTCAGCTGGACCCACTGTCCAAACAACTTCTATACTATCCTCACTGAATAATACAAGTGTGAATCAACAACTGTCCAACAACAACTTATCTTGCCAAATATAGTTCCTTGTAAGCTCATTGTGCCTCAACTGCACCAATCTTTGCTCCGATCCAAAAGATATTCGCATTCAAGCTCACATACCACCAATGTGATCTCACTATTTACAAAATATCCGCATCGGATACCTATCCACATGGAAATGATCTTTCCTTTATACCAAGTCCTAAAGCAAATTATTGAGTTGGCCTTGAGGCTTTCCCAATTTACAATAGTAATATAGGACATCCTTAAGATATTACAATACACATTACATTACAATATTACATCTTTTCAAGATTACAATCAATCTATTGGCTCACAGTCTTAATAACTTTCCATATGATGAACATCGGATTATTCTCACTTAACCAAGGCATCTTCATTATGTCTTCAACTTTTTTTTTAGCTCGCTCAACCAGATTCCATCTTTGTGAGGATATAAAATCCAAGCAATAGTACCCGCTTTCCAAAAACACTGTTTGGAAGCTGCCTTCACTAAATTCTTCATAACTCTGTCTAGTCTTCATATTTCTGTACGCGCTCTTAACTGTAGCATCTACACATACTGTAGAACATATCCTCAAATGTGCTTAAGGTGATCTTCAATCCTTGAACTGCGCGAAGCCAAACTCTCTCTTCTGTTCTGCTAGTTTCACAGAATAAGAAGTATGTTGACATCAAGGAAAAACTTTGTCATGAATGCAACACATAAAAATTGAACCATGTCTCTAGAACTGCTAGGATACTCCCTCATAGGAATGCCATCAGCATTTGTGCTAACAATTTTAATTGCTATATTTCTAAGCCTAAATTATATACGTTTGCAATTTCAGAAGAGAACGTTGGCTACACTCAAAAAGGCCAGAGTGTGAAAGTCTAATATAAAATGGGATTTAGACTGTAAAACAAATTAGATTATTATCCTTTGAGTCTAGCGAAAAATCTATTTTGAACCAAAATGAGAGACAACTATGTGGTAATCTTATATTACCAAAAGCATCCTCTGAAAGATTGAATATAAATTGCCAATAGAAATACCTCAAATTTATGATTGTGTAATTTTTGTAAATTCAAGTTTGGGTTTCGCTACAGGGTTTTATATAGAAGCAACAATTGCTTTGGGGGTGTTTGGGTTTGTCTTTCATTGTCAATTTGTCTAAGTTCAAAATTCATGATAGATGTTCATTGTTCAATAATAAATGTCATATGGGTCTTCAAAAATATCATCACTATCATCATTGTCGTAATATAATGAAGTAATTAGAATCCCAACAAAGCTATTGGCATGTTGTACCGATTTAAAATTTGATGTTTGTGCTATTGGATGCCCAGTTTTGTCATCAATTTAATACCATTTGTATGACAAGATCAGTGTAATTGTTTTCTAGACAAGTTGTAAAGATGTTTCATGGTCAGGTGTATCAAACAAACAACTTTTCAGATTACTTATGGTTGTATTATTCTAACATGAGGAGGCTGAGATTTGAATACCGAAGAGAGATTGTCTCAAAGACATAAGGTTTATAGCTAAGTTGTCGGTTCGGACTTTGGTACAGATGCGGGTTCTAGATTCGGGTTCAACATTCATCCAAATGTTTTTTGGATTGGGTTTGGGTTTGTCCATACAAGGTTTTTTTTTCAACTTTTAATTATATATATGTAAAAATATGTTGCAGAAAATAAGTTCATACACCACTATACTAATATTAAAGCCACTTAGCAAAATACACCACCACATATATTAACAACTTAGCTCTAATGACATAACAAAATGTCAAAATACACCATATCAATGTTTTAGTTAGAAAACAGTAATGTCAACGTTAAAAATCAGCCACCTATGATCAAATACTCATCAAACAAATCATCATCATTATGCTATTGCAGATTAGAAGCACAAATAGTGCTACTAGAATCAGTACTAGCAGCCTCAGGATCAGCTTCAACATCACTAAGTGGCTAGCTCATTATCACCATCATCAATTGCAAGTGCATCAAAGTGGGCTTCCAACTCTGCAGACTCTAGTTCATCATCCCAATGCTTTGTCTTCCCTTTTTGGTAAGTATTCTCTTTCTGTGTTGTGAGCCTCAAGTTTGAATGCACAAAGACCAAATTAGCTATCTTCTTGGAGTTTTGTTGGTTGCATTTTATTGAGTGGATGAGGACTATGTGCTTCGGCACCTCTCAGATGATGATGAACAAGCAACCTATCAAGATTTACAATTTTGAAATTAGAGAGTTAAGAGTATTGAAAAGAAAGTTTTAAAATATAAATTCAATATTCATCAACAAGAATTTAGAAATTAGAATCTTAAGATTAAAGAACTTGTGATACATTTTAATGGCAATGGGTTGTAGGTGCTTGTACATTTGTCCATAGAAGTACCACCATTTATGAGCTCAACATTGCTCTTGTCTTAAAGAGATTCAAGACCACAATCACTGGTGCTCGCAAAACTCAGGAGTTCAAACCTCATTGCGGGTTGTAGGTGCACGAAAAAGAGTCTTCAAAGGGCTGCCTTGTATCCATGAGCAATTTCAGGATCTCTATATGGGGCAACTCTAGTGGTACTCCCCGTGAGGGCCGATTGGCTATAGAACTTGGGGCTCAATGCAAAGACAAGTAGATGCAAAGGGGTAGTCATTTTGTACCAATCTCTACCATGATTAGTTGTAGCTCCTTGAAGAACATCTCATCACGATATTCCTTTCTCTAATTTATGATATTTCTAACATCCTCAATCACAGAATCACTGCCAGCATATACCTCACCCAAGAAAGGCCTATCCATGTCAGTGTATCGGATCATGCTCAATATAGGCTTGGTAACTTCAAAAAGTACTTAGCACAAACCCACCAAGAGTCATCTTGTATTAATGTCTTAATGACAGTTGCCTTGGCACTATTAGATTGCCTCCATATTGTCCAATCAGCATAGGTTACCATTCTAGACAATGCCTCTTAAATCTTGACAAGGTGTCTCAAAACAATAGTGTTGGAGGCAAAGTGGGCCTGAACAACGTATTTTCAGATCAAAACAATCATAAATTAAAATCAAGATTAAAATTAAAATTTACAAACATAGAAAGCTTACTAAAGAACCTAGATTTCTAAAACATGTTCAAATTTTAAACAATTGAACTTACCTTCAACTACAATTTCAAGAATTGTCTAAATATGGCTTGCGTCATATGGTGGTTTGTGACAAACATTTGGATCTCATGTGCGTCTTCATATATTTTTTAATCCACTCAATATTAGTGCCAATTTTTTTGCAGCATTAGGTTGAGTGAGTGCACAACACAAGATGTCAAAAAATGTGTTTGAAGCGCTCTTCAACCAATAAGCCGACAACCTTACAATTCTTGGTATTGTCGGTTATTACCTGAACAACATTCTGAGGGCCAACTTGCTCAATGGCTTGGATGAGAATGTTTGCAATGGAAGGCTAGTCCTTCACCTCTCCTTCACAATCCACAACTTTCATAATCATTGCATCTCTTGTGGAAATTGCATTAACATTCAACAGAGGAGAATTTGTCGCATCTTTCCATCCATTAGATACTATTGTTGCACTTGTTTCGAACCATGAATCCTTGATGGGCTGCATGGAAGCCTCTTCACTAGTCACCCGTCTATCCAACAATCTTAAACCAGGGCCCTTGAACCCCTCTGGAGCCTAATTAATTGCTCTCACCATTTTTTGCTTATACGGTGAGCGAACAACATTAAATGGCAATCCATTTGCATAGCTGCATCCCGCAATGGCTTGCATGGCAACGTCTTTGAAATGATGTTTACAAGGGTCCCTTTGCTTGCTTTTTTCAATTGGTTCTTGGGGATAATGCAAGAATGTATGGCCCTTTGCGAGTGGCTCATTGGTAGTGGTAGCTGAAACCATAGATGACATTTTTTCTTTTTCCTAGCATTTTGCAAAGGACGAGAATTTTCCCTCCCAACAACTTCGTCTACTTGTTTTTGTTCTTGAATATATTTGTTCACAATGTGGTTTGGAAGAAGAAAGGTTTTTGGTAGCACCCCATGAACACTTGGCTTCCCTGTATGAAATTTAATGCCGTTTTGAGGAATAAAGTACAAATGTGCTTTCACTTTACTATAAGAGCTACTAGATTCCTTTTCACTATCGCTGCAAATCCACACATAACCTCCACCCCACATTGGTCGAATCATTTCTACATATTTCCATAGTGGGGAGCATCTGTCTATTTTGAAGAGGGAGTTTCTGGTGCTAAAAGCACTTGCAACCATTCTTTGAATCTACAAACAACACAACAAAAGAATAGAAAAATGAAAAAAAAAAACTTTCATTTTGTAAAGACATTAACAATGTAAAAAAAGACTTTCTCAGTCAACAAATGTAGATGAATATGGATGTTCTGTTTCTTTCTGTGGATCTCATTTCAATAGTAGGTGAGCAAATTGTAATGACCCCAACAGGTTATAACTTCTTCAAACACCAAAAATCTTTATACTTCAGTTGTTTGACATTTCGTCAAACACTTTGCAAGCAAGCTCTGATACCACTATAATAACCCTCCTCAAATCTGCTCTCAAAGATGCTGATTGAAGGCTCAAAGAATTTTGTCAAACAATTCACATGCAAGAGACATATGACTGATATAGTATTTCAGCTTGCTTTAAATGACTTTTTTTCAATTTGCATCAATGAGAATCTAGTGATAGAAGATTACAATGAACTACACAATGACCTAACATGAGTGTGCTCCTAATTTTGACAATATTCAGTGCATATATTATGATCTAAGCATGAGAAAAGAACACCTACAGCCAACTGGCATTTTTTCAAACAGTTGGTATGCAAACTATCTAGCTGATAAATAATGAGATTGAATTGCTTAAATGACACCAGCAACTATTATCTTTTTGATTGCAATCAAATTTCTAATACAATGCTCATGAAATATGGCCAAGACTTTGGCATTTACATGGATTACCAAAATGACAATGCTGGTATAATGCACACTTACAGCTGAAACTTATAATACCCTAAAAAAAACAATACTAACAAGGGAACCTGGTTGTAGATGGCTGTAATAATTTTCCTTCAATGCTGCCCCTTCTGCTTTACTTTTTCGAACTGCTTTTTCGGCCTGCTTTTTCGGTTCCGCTTTTTCCGCTTGCTTTTTCGATTCCGCTTTTTCCGCCTGCTTTTTCAGCTCCGCTTTTTTCACTTGCTTTTTCGATTTCGTTTTTTTCGCTTGCTTTTTCGGTTCCGCTTTTTCGGACTGCTTTTTCGTTTTTGCTTTTACGAATTGCTACCCTGTTGAATCTCAAGACCATATCTTTCAATGGTGTCAAGATTTTTAGCTTGAAGGGATTTCGTCCTTCAAACTATTGAGACATAACCTCCAGAAAATTCTCCAATTTCTTTGATATTTCCAACCATGCCTAAAAGAAGCTCTTCCATTTCTTTTATAGTGTTCTCACAAGAGCTCCATCCTTCGTTTTCTCAATGTGGGATAAAACATAACTCCCTTTATGTAACTTATGTCTCCAATGTGTTATAAAATAAAAGGGACTCTCTTAATTTAAATATTTCCCACAAACTATAGTCTATGTATTAATAAAGTTAAATATTTAAATTTAACTTTATAAAATATCAATGCAAAATAAATCTTATCAATGATAAATAAGTCTTCTTGCCGATTTTAAACAATTACCATCGACATACCGCTACCACTGGATGTCCACCCATGCCCAAGATGACTTATTATAAATAGTAAGTATGCCCAAAGTTGCCTCAAAACCCCTCAGAAAGACCTGCAACTGAAACTATCTAAGCCAAATGGCCTCTAAGCCCCTTTAATGTCCTGGTTAGCCTACGAGACCGTGGGGAAATAGGCTAAAGACAACATCATGCTATGAATGCTAAAAAAGGGGACATTACAGTCCACCCTTCCCAAAATTGCTTGTCCCTAAGCAATGGCCGAACAACAACCCAATCAATCCACCTGGATCCCAAATGTAGTCATGAATTATACTACTGTCAGTCAACATAGGCTCCTGCAACAACCTCTGAAAATTAACCAAGAGGAAACCATAATCAAATTGGCGAATACAACTCACCCAAACTCCAAAGTCAGGAACCCACGAGAAACAAGCTCCCCAAATATCAGAACCCAAGTAGAGTAGATAACCCAAACTGCAAACACAATAAATACCATCAACGCATCCCACTGGTCTATATGGAATGCACAATCCAACTCTGCAACAATGGTGACCACTCCCACATGAAACTGCACCAAATACAAAGAATCCACACACTGTACATCTACTGCAGTGAACACAACTCTGTAGATTACGGGCCACTGTCTCATAACCATAACTCCCATGCACCGTTGATGGTGAAAAGACATCACAAGATAAACAGCAAGAAATGGAACCCAAACCAAATCTGCCTGCCACCAACTCCTCAACACAAGGATCAAATGCTAACTGATGTACATACCCTGCAGTATAATGCTGATAAAAAGAACCAACCCCAGTCAACAGCTCACCATGAACAAGTGATACAACCCATTGTGACTGATCACCGGCTAAGTCAGGAGATGTCATAGCCAAAGGAGTAGAATCAATAACAACCGCTGAAGCATCACTCCCAAACTCCTGCTCTAAGTCATGTATTATCAAGCTATCAACCGCAAAACCTATTGCCATGTCATGCCCATCACAACTCTCATCCTGTGGCGTCAAACCATCCCATAACTGATGACAAGCACTAGGAATCAAAGTATATCTCCGTATCATCATCTCATCAACATGGTCATCAAAGGTAAATTGATGAGCATACCTCACAGTGTAATGCCGATAGAATGCGCCAATCTTAGTCAGTGGCTCAGACTGCAACCCAAATGAAACTAACTGCAATCGATCACTAACCAAGCTGGAACTGACTACTACCTCCGAAGACATCGCCAAGGGAGTAGTATCACTAGCAGGAACCATGCCAACTACCGGCTCACCAACATCACACATGATCTTTGATACAACACCTCTAGTCTCCGTGCCATCAGTACTAGAGGCCACCACCATGTCAAGCATACCACAACAATCTGCTATAGCACCCAACTCAACTGAACCTGACTCTAGTAGGAACGGAACCGATATGCCAATGTTAGTATCAAGGGTGGATGCATCCCCATCTCCACTGTCTCTAACAATCTCGACCATGGACATCCTCGGATCACTAGACACCACAGCTTGTGACTGTACAGAATTTGGTAAGGATTGCTGTCGCTCTATCTCCATGGTCACCTTAGCCAAATGAAACTGTGACTCCTCGAAAGCCAACTGTGTACTCTCAAGAATCTTAGAAGTCACCTCGAGCTGCTGAGTAAGCTGACTCACCTCATCTTCCTTGGCCAATAATGCATCGTATGCAGTACTCCCCCACTCCATAAGATAATCTCTGTCGGCTACCAACTGCATATAATCCTGTCTCAGAATCCGAATAGCCTCCCATAAAGAGTGGATCTCTGTCAAGGAAAGATAACTACCTCCCTTCTCATTACTAGTAGGACAACCCCATCCATAAACTGCTAACAACTGACGAGCAGCGTCGAAATGCTGGCAAGCGATAGAAATGTCTCGCTCAACAACTCTCAGCTGACTAGACACATGATTGTGCCGACTGGTCGAACTCCTATACTCTATCCCTGGTACACTGTCCAAAGGAGTAACCTCGGAATAGCTATCATCTGTAATACTCAGATCCTGGGACTCTTCTGTAAACTCTGTCATATCTGAGAGATCATCAACCCATTCCAACAAGAATGGTCGACTGGATATATGAACAATGCCCAACACAGGTGTGTAAAAACTAATTCCAGCATCAAACAAGTTGCTGGCATGGATGAGAACTACACCTTGCAAACTACTAATCAAGTCCATGATGATGCAATAGATACTACTACCAAGGAATGATAGATATCTCTGGTCAAAACGATCCCAAGTACTAAGATAAGGATCCCAACATCTAATCCATGAACGGAAACCAGCTGGCAATTCAAGTAAACTTCTCACCTGAGTAATGTGAACAATACCAACTGACTTCACGCACCTGTCTACAATCTTTGAATCCAGAGTGTGAATGCTAGACATACTCATATCATCATCATGTGACCCGACTGTAAAAGAAAACTGAGTCCCTGCTATATGCGCTAACTCCCGAACTGAACTCACCTCAAGACAATGCTCGTCCACATGTCTCTCAAAATCCTGGAGAGCCAACTTCATTGCCTCCATGCCTTCCTTGATTTGCTGTAAGTTGTCACAAGAAGAACCTGTTGTGACTGCTTTCTGTCTCTCCTGCAGTTGAATCATCCAAATGTGATTCTCAATCAATCCATCTATCCTATCATGATGAGATAAATCCGTGACAATATTCTTGTCCCTTGTCTTCAGCTGGCGTGCCAAACCAAGTAAAGAGTTGCTAGCCTCTATCTCATGTGAAGAAGCATCCAACTGTGCCTGATACTCACTTTCTGCAAAGTCCTGAATGCTCACTTTCTGATCAACTGTACTATCTTCAAACATGACAATATCCTCAACTGCTGTAACTTCATCCAGCCCAACTGTACTGGAATCACTATCTGTGTCAATCGCACAATCCGGTGTGCCTGTGATATCACCTTCTAGCTCAACCTGCACGTCTGTAACCCCTTCTACTTGTGAAGATGATGCAGATAAATCATTACCTGAAGATATGCTAATGTCTCCCTGTATTGAATCAGCATGTCTGTTAAACTCCTCATACAAGTTTCTGCCTGTCATAGGGAAGGTATGATCCTTAGGCCTATCAAAGCGTTCAATCAGTCTCTTCGTAAACTCCACATATGAGGTAATGTGTGCATGACCCATAGTGACCATACCATGATGCCACCACTTGTGTGCTAACCCATCCAGGTGAATTGCTGCATACTTAATGGCTTCTTCCTCAGGCATAAGGTTCAATTGAAAGTATGTGTCAAGCTTTTGAACCCAAGCTCTTGCTGTAGACTTCCTTGAGCCATCATAGTATGGTAATTGAAGTTTCCCTACTTTCTTTTGTAGCTCATAGCTCTGGTTCTTGTCATGTCCACGTGGCATATGCTTCATCCGCACATCTATATACTCCCTAAAGGTGATTGCAGCAATAAAATCTGGACCTCCGGCTTCCCAATCTCTCCTTAACTGGTCCTGTATATCAGTGATCTGGGGCTTTGGTACGGGCTGCTCTAGAGCTCTAGGAGGGAATGTTGGAACCATGGGCCTCGAACTCACTGTCCTAGTTTGCTGGGGTGCATGATTGAAATTGTTCCCAACTTGTTCGCCTCCATTATGTGCCCCATCCTGATTATTACCATTCTGATTATTTCCTCCACCCACATTAGCATTCAACCCCATTTGACGAGCCATCATCTGCATCATAAGCTCAAATCTCTGACTCTGTTTCTGTGCTCTTTGCTCTGCTGATCGCTGTCCCTGTGCTAAGGTGTCTAATAACTGTAAGAATCTTTCCTTTCCCTGATCTGGACCGGCATTCATTTTGTCAAACATTTTTCCTCTCTATCTGACTATTCCACATTCCCAATAAGACCTCCACAGGATGGCAGGAAACCGCTCTGATACCATTGTAATAACCCCAATAGGTTATAACTTCTTCAAACACCAAAAATTTAGAACAATGTTTGGGCAATTTTGAATTGAAGTCAAATGCCCTGCGAACCAACTAGCAATGTCTGGCATGGATAGATTTATAGTGAAACATGTCTGGTTGAACAAAAGAAGATTATTTTTCATATATGTAAATAGTGGGGCCTTGGATATTGTAAAAATCAGGCCTAGTCAGAAGCTTTGAAAGGATGGAGTTTGGCAAATAGAGGTAATGTTGAATGAAGTAAATTACAGTCAAAGAAAAGACTTAGAAAATTAAAGCACACTTTATGAGGTGTTTTGTCACTTTGTTTTCTGCAGCCAAAGCAAAGAGAGCCAGATCAATGAAGAACGATTTTTTTATGCAAGTGAATAGAGCCAAAGTAGAATAATCAGAGGTCACAGTTTTTCAAAGGTCTTATCAATTTCTAAAGATGGGTGTCAATTTTATAAAATTGTCCCATGTCATGAAGACTTCATGTAGAATGCAATAACCAGAGAACATGACAAGACATGCCGAGTAAGTGCACTTTAAAAAAAATTATGTTTTCTTTTGAAAGTTGTTGTGAAGATTGCAAAGTTGCAGTTACGAATACGGAGTGTTCTTTTCAGATCTGCTAATTGAAAAGTGGTGGTCAATAACCTTAATTTGCACCTAGGAAAACAAAGAATGCGGGACACTTTTTAGATATTGGCTAGTCTGTTCTATGGTTGATATCAACATAGGAAAAGGACAAAAGGAATATTGAATGATTAGTCAGCAAGTGATGTATTTGTAATGTTGATTATAGGATATCGTAGGAAATGGATGATTTATCAAACACGTGCAAGCTGAAACAATAATAAAATGACAAATGTAGATGCCAAACCAACTAGTAATAATGCAATAATAAAAACCTTTGTAAATCAATCTTATGCTTCCAAACTGCAAATTTAAACCCTCAAGGCCCATAATGCTGGTGTACATCCTCAAATGCAACATAATAATATCAAATAAGACTCTTGATCCGTGACCAATGTCTTATGGATGACTGTACTATCATTCACCAATGTTTAATGAAACCTGTATAGTTTATACACTAAAATTAATTAAATATGTAAATGGAATTGGGCAATGACTGGTGGATATATTATGGCAGCAACAACATGAAAACACCAACATAGTAGTCTCAGATCTGACTTTTATTTATGACAGCCAATGTAATCAACAATAATGTATGCAATAACAGAAACAAATCCTCATGATTTACCACAATTAGGTTTGCATATGATCTGAAAATGCCTTTCAATCTGCCAATAAAAAGTATATATCTGATTTGCCTGCAAATATAAAGAAATGCATGCAATGTCCCCTTTTGGGATCACCTAATACTTTACCCTTGATTGACAAATCCAAAATGAAACAGGAGCAAAAATGTAGTTGGAGATGTAATTCTTACTCGAATAAGATGAGATAAGCTGTATAAAGATCTGAAGTCTGATTTCTCATATCAGGTTGATCTCTTAGATCAATCTCCTTTATCAAATGGAATTCTTCTGCTCCGTCTGCTACCAAAATCTGAATAATACTCTTTTATTGTTGCTCCTTATTTACTTGGAATTAAATCTCTTTTATTGGTGAAAGGGTCACCGCCTTTCATTAGAATTGAGTCACTAGCGTCCATTGTTGCCTTTGACAATAATATATTATTCCATGAATTGTTCACCCTTGGATGTCCTCAAATGAAGCATTCTCCCTTTATATCTTCCAATGTGGGGAAGAGTCATAGACCTGCGCCTCTCCATCATGGCTGCCCTTTGCGAAAGTTTCAACCTTCCACAATTAACACCCTTTGGATGAATCAAAATCCTTCATCATTTATGCCCTTTGAAAGTAACATCCCTTTATAATTGTGTCTCTTTGAAAGAGTCACAAATCTTCATGATTACCACCTTTTTGAAGAGTCACATCCCTTCATTATGTCTGCCCTTTGAAGGAGTCTGTTGATAAGTGTTTAATGACCAAACCAACATAGAATAAAGTTCCATACCACTCTATCCTTTCTTGATCAAAATCCCCCACATATGCTAAGATTGCACTAAAGATCATAGAGGCGACTCCAAGGTTCAAATTGCGGACTTGCAACTTTAGTGTGGAGATGAGCTCATTTGGTTCTGTTGTATGCTGGTCATGCAAGGGGACTTATGCTAGTACACTTAGACTTATCAATTTAACTTGCAAATGATATGGCGATAGGAGGGCATCAACTACTTCTAACTTCTAGTCGAAATAATTGTACAAATGGGATATGGGTTAGAAAGCTGAAATACTATTTCTACTAATGGAAGATGATGTTGATGTTGCAGTGAGACCAAACCAGTCCTAACTTCACCTAGTCAACTTCACCTAGGAGGGTAAAATCTGCAACAGATGCAAGTATGACTTTCAAATTTCTAATGATCATCAAAACCATAAGTAATGTGAATCAATGAGCATCAAGTAATTGAAGTGCTTGCAATTAGGCCTAGACTAACCTTGCACTGTACATGCAATCAACAAATACCAAAAGGTATTGGCACTAGTTTCACCATGCATTCAACAAAAACAAAATCTCTTGTCATCCAATCTATCCAATTACTTGAGCTATTCTAACTGTTACTTCAACTTAAGCAACTCTAAACTAAATGAGGAATGTAGCAAATGATGCAATACTCCAAAGGGTTCACATTTATTCACCATGTAAAGGCAACAATGAATAAGGAGAAAATTTGGTAGTTTATTAGCAACAATTTCTTCAACAATCTCTCTTTACAAATGAGAGGTGCAAGCCTTATATAGGGAGCTTAATTACAATGAATGGCTAAGATTTGAGATCTATGGCCCATATTTTTCCAACATTTCCAACAAAGTCCTAATGTAAGTTCTTGTTACACTGATTAAGTATTAATACAAATACAATGAAGCTTCATCTTGTGGGCCAATGAGGAAATTACAAAGCTTTTATAGACCAATGAGGAAATGGGTTTGGTAGAAACCAAAAAAAAACCAACAAATGGGCCAATCAGAAAATTCAATGCCACTAAGCTTTCAACAATTCATTATTTAGGCAATCATTCCCTTTATGTTTTTCCTTTTTGATGTATTCAATGAACCTAGACATTTGTTTATTGAGCTTATCCATAGGGGCCTGACACAAATCTAACCCTATATTCATGATATTCCAAATCAAGTGTCTAATGTCCCTTCTTTTTGGGGACATTAGAAATATTAAGAAGGGACCTATTTACAATATTAAGTTGACCATATGAGCTGGAAGTTTATTATTGAATGTCAAATTAATATTCCAAGTGGTCACAAGAGGACGAGGAGAGATAAGACGAAAAACCCAGAAAGGGAGTCGAAGGGTCATTGTTGCGAGAATAAAAGGAGAAGAGACCCCTTCTTTTTGGGTATGCTTGATTTATTATTCTGATTTTCAGTTCTCTCTTGTGAGAGTCATTCAGAAAGCTTCAGCTTTCAGCCCGTGTGAGGACATAGCCCCTCGTGCACGCAGGCAGTGGACGCAAACCCATTGTCTGTGGAGATATCATTATAGGTGTCTCGTTGTACTTATAGGTTCTTCTCTTGTTTTCCAATCTGATTGTAAACTTTGTGTATAAGATTGGATTGTGGTTGGATGGTTATTGTATTGCTGTTGTATAATACAATAATGTTTTAGAAGTTATCTGGAAGTTGCTGGTTATTATACTGCTGCTATATAAGGCAATAACATGCTTTCAGATTGTTGAAAGGTTGCTGGTTTAGTGCTTTTGATTTGTACTGCATTTTCATATGCTTGAGTCTTTAATATCTCTTTGAAAAGACAGATTTATTGGAGAGAGTTCAGGTTTTATTTGCTATTCGTATTTTCATCTGCATGTGGATGTATTTCTGAATGTGTTATTTAAGAATGAGTTTGAGCAAATATCTATCTGGAATATCATCTGTTATTCATATTGCTGGTTATTTGTTAAGTGGGTTCGTACTCTGAGATTCACATTTAAAGGAGAAACAGAAAAATCGGGTTCAGGACAGTACAGTGCTGGTTGGGTTTATTACAGTATTGGTACGGGTCATTACAAAGTGCATAAGCACAACTTGTCTTCTTCCACTTAGCAGCATTGCAGATAGCCACTGACTTCGTAAATGTGGTAGCTGATGTAGCCTATTTCAAATGCTCTAGCATGATTGGGTTTGCCTCCATGAAGTAGATATCTTTCATTTTTCCTTGCAATTGATCCATACTTAGCTGTGCATTGTCTTCCACTTCATGCTTGAATGTAGATTGCACATAAGGATGCCATTTTTGATCTCGAGTTGTATCCTTCCCTGTTGAACAATCGAATTCTACCTATTTGAGAATCTCATTCCCTAGTGACAATGCTTGATGTCCATCCCTGAAAGTCAATCTCTCATCCTTTTTCCAAGACTCATGCCTATGTCAAGGTGTACTGTGGTATTTCCATTATTGCTTGCAATTGAGAGAGAGAGAGTCCTTTTTCTTGGGAGAATTCTTCTCAATCCTTAAACACTGCTTGAATCCTCTCTTGGAAAGAAAGGACAGAGTTATAAGTTTTGACAAATTTTCTAACAAACCTGTTTGCTCCCTCAAGAGCTCCAACAACCCAATTCTTTGCTTCTTGTCTTGTCAATCCTACCCCTTCCAATCCATGCATTTATTCACTAGAAAAAGTGATTGGAGGAATAAATGTCTGATCAGCTTGCTGGATTAGATTCATTGACATCCTGATGTACTCTTTCAACTATCTGGCCTCTTCTTTGTATTTCCTTTCTTTTTGATTTCGTTGTTCAATTTTTCTTTGAGAACCTGAATAGATCCATAAGCTTCCTCAACTTCTTGCTTCTTTGAGGTTGGCCCCAAGTCATGTTTTACAATGTCATAGTCTGAAGGGAGCATATCCTCTATAGCTTTGTCCACCTTTGGGACTGCAGCCTGTACTGTCCCTGGATTGTTCTTTGCAATCAAGTGTCCAAGCTGGCATTTTCTCTTTCTCTTGTCCATCATTTGCCAAAAGGTTCTCAATGTTTTTGACTGGCTGTGTAACTGTCACTTGTCTTTTCTTCATCCGTTCATCTGTTCTAATGACCATGCTGGTGCAGTGAATTCTCCTAGTCTGTCTTCCTGATTTTCCTCCGCTTGATTCTTATCTTAGGCTCACATATTGACATCTTCATTGGCATTGAAGTTGTACTTTACCATCTTTTGGAATGTCCTCAATATTGTTCACATTATGCTGCTCCTCTAGATGATCTTCAGCTCTTTCGGGAGAAGAGTCTACTTCTTGCTCATTTTGACTTAAGGGAGAATAGCCGAAGCTTTGACTTTGACTTTCTTCTGTTTCAATCACCACCTCAACATGCGCTTCATTCCATGCTGCGGATGTCACATTCACTTGTCTTGAGTAAGTATTAGCTGCTCCTGATTTTTACTTTTTCTGTGGTGGTTCTTGGCCCATAATCTCTTTCTTTTTGGTTCCCTCTGTTTGCGAAGCCTTGCCACTACCTTTTCTCTTCTTGCTGCATTGACTCTCTTGTCTGTTTGATGCCTCTTGTGGTTGTCCAGATGATTCTTTGTTAGGTTGTTCTACATCTTGCATTTGCTCGTAAATGAATGGAATCACTCTTGCTTGCATCTTTTCCATCTGTTTGTTCAAGTTCAACCATGCATGGGTATATGTATTAACTGTTACCATCACACCATCAAAACTTCCTTTGTTTTTGTCTAGCCAGTTAATTGCGGAAATAGTATCTTTCCTTGTTTCATAATCATCTTGAAGGTGATTCCCATCATCTTTTATTTGATCCAGAATCTGAAATCACTTGCATGTTCTAATCAGCTCCACTAAAAAACTGGAAAATAATCTTCTCTTTATTTCATGGTCATCATCTGCATTTGCCTAATGATCTTCCACATGTGACAGATGCTTGTATCTGGTTCCATAAGCTTTCTTTATTTGATAATATGGATCAAAGTTGGTTCTAGCATTGTGCATCCCCAATCAATAGTATTCAAACTCCTTTTCTACTTTCTCTTCTGCCTGAAGTGAAGGACAAGTTTTAATTGAATTCCCAAGGTGGAATTGAAAAGATGCCCCTGTCCTGTGCTTATGCTTGAAGATCTTGTCGTATATAAGCAACGGTCTCGCAACCTCCATTATCACTAACTTATTTGGTCGAAACTTTGGAAGCTTCTTCGGACATGTTGTACTCCCTAATATTCTGCTACAAGTGAACTTTGAACTTGGTAAACTGAGTGTACCACAAGCCATACTTCTTTACTAAATCTTCAGCTTCCTTGATAATCATTTTTGAGGAGTACCTTGCAATACCATCACTTGTGCATGGAAAACACATCATTTGCAATTTTGAAGCCATAATTGTTTTGAAGTCACAATTGTGGGTAGCAATCATATACCCTGTACAGTCTTGGTCTTGTTCCAATTGTCTCATGTAGAACACCTTTGCCTCCTCAACAGTCCTCACCGTTGGTCCAAATTGTCCAAATTGTCACCGATCATGATTGTCCAATTGAGCATCTTACTTGCAGTAGTTATTCTATCAATGAAATAGCACATCCATGGTTCAAAGGGGTATCATGTGGACTTCCCGTAATTCAGTTCAGTGTGAGGACGAAATCTCCAATTTCTTCCTTGAAATCTGATTTTGTCAACTTTAGCAATTTGACATTTTTCCTTGCTCCTGCTAGCCATTCATTGTGGACAAAAATTATGTAGGTGTTTGTCTTGTTGTCAAAGTCTTCAAGGCTTTCTCTTTTGCCTTTGGAAATGCCATCCTTGTGATAGAGAATGTTGAATGCACCCCTTATATCATCTGCTGTGATTGCAACTAGAAGGCTCCACTTTGGGTGAGTATTTATCTTGATAATGAATCATACTTTTTGGCACATTTAATTTGCATTTCTGGTGCAAAGGTGGCTGCATGCACTATTCCACTCTTCTCCATCCTCCTTACTCATGTCAATGGATTGCTTTGAGACATTCAATCTCTCACTAGATTCATATTGAAAGGACCATGGTTTCTATCATTGATTTTATTTGACTTTGATGTAAAACTTGTTTCCAGATTCATCTCTTGCAAGTCATGTTTGATTTGTACTCGTCTCCATTGTCTCTGATTCATCCCATCCTTAGCTCCCGCCTTTGATTTCAAATTCACTCTATTTTTATCTCCCATCATCCTTGATCTGCAATAAAGCACCATTCATTAGATATTGAATTTCACATTTTTCACTTCAAATCAAAAAGTGTTGGTGCTAGGGAATAAAGCTCATGATGACAATGCTCTCCCCAAATAGCTACTATGAACATTCCTTGAATTCAAAACCTGATTGCTCCTAGACTGAATGATAGCTTCAATTTAGAACAATTTAATCACACCTGCTATTAAAATTAAATTCCTCTTTGAAAATGCATTAATCATATATCTTGCTAAATTCAGTAAAATTTTGAGTAAATAGACTCAGATCTTGAATATTTCAAACTCCTAGAAGGCTTGGTTCACTTTCAGACTTTGAAATTTTACCATGAATCTGCAATATGCACCTGTTAAGACTGATTTCAATTTGATAAAATGTGGGTTTTCCCTATTGATTGACCTTGATTCAATGTTTTCCCAGATCTGAATTTGAAGAATACTCAATATCTTCCACAAACTGTGTTTGTCTGAACACTACATAGGACCCAAATATGGTTTAAAGTGGCCTAAAGTGATTGGGGCCTTATTGTAATCTTTTCACACCATCGACCCATTGCAAATGGGGACACCCTCTTTTCCGCTTGGCAGTAGAAGAAATGTTGTAGGTAACCTTAGTAAAGTGTCAATTTTGGAATCTCTAAGTCAATAGGACGAGTTTGATCAACTTTGTCTATTTGGGAGTCAGATCCATAGAAGAAAGTTGAATCAAGGCATTCAGTATTTAGACCCTCCATGGCGAAAGCAAGCTGTAGGTGAACTTTGACATGAAAGGATTTGAAGAGGTTGATGAAATGCTCAAGCTTTTATCTTTGAGAAGATGAAGTTGCACAAGGAGAATGGAGGCTCACTTGAATCTCAATCTGACCCTTAATAACCATAAGATTTGATGTGAGAAAGATGAAAATCTGAGCAAAAGAGAAGAAATTTAGAGTTGGAAAAGATTGGAAGTATGGAACCAAGATCAAGATGGAAACAACTATTTGGTAGAGAATCAACATGAGAATGCAAAGTATGACAAGATGAAATCTAAGCATAAAATTATGAGATCTTTTGATCAGACCTGAAGGTGGAACAAGAAGAAAATCATGAAGAAAGGTTGAATTGATGAAAAGAGGAGGGATTTTGCATGTGGGAAACGATGTTTTAATTGGCAAAGATAGGGAAAGCTCTTGGGAGACTTGTCCCAAGGTAGGTTAGAATCTGATCTCTTCATGGACAGGTATGTCCAAAGAACCTCAAATTTATACCCACTAGTTTTGGTGAAATCTCAACTCCATGTTGATTCGCATAATGAAAATGAGCATTTCAAGTCACAACCACACCTTTCTACTATGAAAATCATATCCAAATAGGCAAAGAAATTAACTTCCTCCATGAAAAACATAAAATCAGGTCTCAAAGAAAGGAAGGGTTCATGCTTAAATCGTGAATTTCAAAGTCAAATCAATGATCCAATATGAGTTTCAAATATGAAAATGAAAATGAAAAAGTAAAAATAAGTTCATTGAATCAAATAAGGTATGTAAAATAGTAAAACTTGAATTGGATAGGCTTGGATGCTATCCAAGGAGACATCGGAATCCGGCCTCATCTTGGATGGTGCTGTCCAAGGGTGAGTTAGCTTCCGACCACTCCTTGGACAGGCTTGTTTAAACCATAGTAACATGGGCACGTGTCCCCCCCCTTTTTGCCCCACGTCCCGGAGATTTCAACGCACCGGGGACTTGGGACTTCGTCCCCCTGTCCCCAGCAGTGCCACCAGATTCCGCCACCACCACCGAGGATGGGGGACATCCTGATGTTGACTATTTGCAGATTCGACTATTTATGTTTAATGTTCGATGTTCAAATTCAATGCAATGTTCAAGTATATACTCTTTTACATCTTTATATCTTATATTGCAATACATATTTTCATAACTAGCATTTTAATTACCATATGCATATATATACCCCCTCTCCTATCCCCCGCCGCTGTCCCCCCACTGTCCCCCACCGTCCCCAAATTAAGGCCCCTCTATCCCCCTGTCCCGAAAACTTGTCCTCTTTATCTGTCGTTCCCCCGTTCCCGAGGGCGGTGTAACTATGGTTTAAACCCTCTATAATGTCTCCTTTCTCAAATAATATTTAATAATAAATAATAAGTGAATCATAAAATATAATATCGAAGATTTAATATCTAATTTTATAAATAACAAACCAATATATATAAGATGATATCAAGTATAAAATATAAACTTGTATTAGTCAGTGACTAAAGTCATGACTGCAGTGAACATTGTCATTATTCAAGTCCTAGCAATAGATATACCATACGGTTCAAACATCCAACGGAAGAAAAGTGAGTGGACTCAGCATAAAGGTGATTCAGCAAAGAAACATATCTCTTAGCGTGATGTGACATTGGCATTTACACCGAAGTCTGATAATATTGGGAGATTAAAATATTGCCCAATAACAATTTAACAGATGAAAACAAGTATTTCCTCAGCGAATAATCACCCTTAAGTTTACTGTCAATTCATTGAGTTTGGAGACAACGATTTATATACAATTTATATTCAATCGCTAACATTTGTAGGACCATCAATTATCGATGGACATTATATTTGAAGGCATCAACATTTATCGGGAACTTTAGAAAGTCTGAGATCAAATTCATGATTGGTGGCAATGTTTTATAGGTGTGATCTGCTGCAACAAAAACTGAAGTGAACATCTTGCAGATCCATATTAAGGCATGAGCTTACAGCGAACTTCATATCTGCAGTTATTCTTACAGCTGATGGATTTTCTTGAACAGCAATTTCTTTGAGCTTAATCAAGTCAGTGATACTGAGCATAGAATCAACCTTCACCATCTCCGATCCACTACAAATATAGTTGTTCGCAATCTAGGATTGCCTGTGCACTACATTGGAGGTTTGTGTATTTGGTCACAAACATCTAAGGAAGATTGATAGTAAATTAGGAGAAAGATGTATTGATTAGAAATGGTGAGCCATTCATCAAGAGTGCAAGCAAGAAGTTCATGTTCAAGATTGAAGATCAATATTTCAATACTAGCTCAAGTCTAGATTATCAAGATAGGAAGGATAAGTTGTGCAACATCACAATCAAGTGAAAGATAGAAAATCATCACAAACTTGATATTCCTTCAGAAATTCAAGTTCAGTAAGAATGGTCCAATCATCACCTCTACAAAAGTGCAATCAAGGCGAGTTTAAAACATTTCAATGATACAAAAAGTTGATGAAGATGAAGCAACTTGGGAATACGAGTCGCTACAATCAAATGAAGGCTTAATAATGTTAAGTATCAAGAGATATTTCTTCATCTCCAAGTAATTGATTAAGTTGCAAGATAAGCATGTTGAGGTTGCACCCACTCATCTCCAACCAATTAGAGGGTTCTAGTTTCACGTGTCCAAGATCATTCAATCAAATCATTCTAGGTGTACACGTGGAGTGCATAGAATACATCTTCCCAAGCAATTTTCTCATTGTGCTCAAAAGGATTGTAATTTTTTCATTGACCCACAAATTGGTGCCCAATTGCAGTTGGTCAGCATTTAATGCTTGAAGTGGTAGTTACATTAGGGTTTAGTTGACATAATCTTAGCCCTTGATCTTTGATCGCTTTTGGCTGTTTATTGTATTTGAGATCCCTATAAAAGGCAAGGCCTTCTCATTCATAAAGAGGGAGACTTCCTGAGATCGTTGCTAATAATGGCTGAAATTATTTGTTCTTCATTGCTGTTATCATGGTGAATGTTTGTGAAGTTTTGGAGTGTTGCATGGTTTTTACATTTCCTCACTTAGAGTAGATTTTCATTTATGCTGAATAGAAGTAGAAGTAGATGTATGAAATATGTTGTTGGTGAATCATGGTGAAACTAGTGTCTATATATTTTAATACTCGTTGATTGCAGGCATCAATGTAAGGTTTCTCTTGGCCTTATTGCAAGTATTAACTTCAATTGGAGATGTTCAGTCAAATTGTGCCATCATTGGGTATTTGAATGAGTATTGAGAATATGAAAGTCATTAACGCATCCTTAGAAGCAAGAGCCCTCCCTAACATAGTTGATTTGTAAAAGCAAGGACTGGTTAAGAGTCTCATCTCACCATCAATAATCTCTTACATTGTTAGAGTTAGCTTAGTTTCCTAAACCCTTCATCCCTTTTCAATTTTCTTTGTTAGAAAAAGTTGAAGAACTCCAAATGTCAAATCATTCATATTTAGAAAGTTGATAGCTTGTCCACCAAATGGTTATTGTAAGTCCCTTTGTGATACACAACATATCACATCACAAACTGAGTTTTAGTCCCCGATTAGAAGGAACTTTGGGGTTTCCTTAGTTGATCACACTATCATATACATTGTTTAGCAACTAAGCTTCTTTATTCAAGAGAGGATTTGATATTTGGTGTTTCATCTTGGGATACTAAGTGTTTCATCTTGAATGTTAATGCGGTCACAAAAATAGTATCATTAGGCTCAATAAATATGGTTTTTTCTCTAGTTCTGGAAAGGAGACATGACAAAATTACATCGTCAACAAAGTGATGTTAGAGATGGCTGCATTAGGCCTACACTTGTTAGTCATGCACACACTTTAAAGGTGGTTGAATTTTGTAAAAGTATGATAAAAGAATCAGGAAACGACAAAGTTTTGATTGTCATCGGTTGGTTAGCAAAAAGAAAGTGATGATTTGTTTAAGTGAATTATGCCTCTTTCAAACTGGCTGCTACCTTGGAAAGTGATGCTTATTATTCTAGAATTTGTCATACTGACCATACTGACCAAATTTTGTGCTTGAAGTAACCTCTATGAATAGTTGATTATTTAATGTCTCCTTTCTAGATAAATTGCACATATAGAGAACTGACATCCAGTTTTGGTCTTTAAAAATATAAAATCTGTAGAAGTGGTGCTATCTTGAGAGGGATCAATGAAGCTAAAAGTTAGGAACTCTATGTCTGAAGGAACTGTCCTTCATTCAAACATACAAGTTATTTCCTTTTGTTGAGGCATGGAATATGTTTTTACAGGTGTCAAAGTTGGTTTTAACGACAAATAGCTGTTGACGAAAGAGTTTGACATCCATATTTTTTTATTTTTCATTTATATTCATCTAATGCTACTGTTGTATCCAATTCTTGTATAATCAAGCACTGATTTTTGTTTCTCGTGAAGTGTTTGTTCAACTTATACATCTCAAAATTTTAAATACAAAAGAGGAGTTCGTTTCTAGTAGAGTTCTATAAAATCTATTTGAAATGAGTGTCAATATGGTGATTAGGAATATTGAAGGATTGCCAGATTTGAGACATTAGAATGATAAGTTTATAAAGTTTCTAAGCTTGAGAGGATCTACCATGTTCAAGAGGAAAGCATTTTCGGTCAACACATTCAGGGGTCTATTTTTAGGTGATGCTAAAAATTGCCATCGTGTTTCAAAGAGAACATATTTTGAAATGTTCTATTTTGAGCCAAATCTCATTCTATTTAAAACTTGTGAATCAGTATTTTACAAACTTTACCCTAAAATAGGATATTATTAACAATCTTATAACTTGCATATGAAAGCAAACAACTATGCTGAATAGTAAATATAACTATGCAATAAGAGAACTCATAACACCATATTTCAAGTTTGTAATATTCTTTCTATTACAAATAGGAAATACTGGTGGGGGGGGGGGGGGTGGTGGTGATTCAGTATTTTACAAATTTTAGCCCAAAACAGAATATTATTTACAAATTTTAGCCCAAAACAGAATATTATTAACAATCTTATAACTTGCATATGAAAGCAAACTAATTATGCTGAATAGTAAACATAACTATGCAATAAGAGAACTCATAACGCCATAATATTAACAATCTTATGACTTTAATATGAAAGCAAACTAACTATGCTGAATAGTAAACATAACCATGCAATAAGAGAACTCATAACACTATTTTGTTAACTAGGGAAGCCCTGGCCAAAGGAAAACCCTGGTTGGGATGGTACCCACAAAATGATCCACTGATCAAAAGTATCTTGTGAAAGATATTGACCCTGTTAGGAGTCTATTACATCTGTATAGTGTCTCAGTCCTTGTTAGAGGACTAGGTTTTTTTAGAAGCCTCATTAGAAACCTCAACCTTTTTAGGAGTTGGTATATACAAATACAAAATGTATGCAAGATGAGCCCACTGCCCTAACATGCAATATACAATGTAGTTCTACAATATAGTGAGATAGATAGAAAAAACCTCTTTTACACTGCTGCTGATATCTTCAATATCTGATTTGCCTTTGCTGCTCATCACAAAACTTTATCTCAATTTGCATTTCTCTGATCATACATCAGAATTTGCATGTGACATAATACATGCACATTCTAACTTCGCATATAGCAATCTTTCCTTTATACCTTGTCGATTACAAATTACTGCCCAATCAACCTTCATGTCTTAATACACTTTACAAAATACAAAATTAACTTTTGCCTTCCTAGGGTTAACTTCTAGGATGTCATCCCTAATTAGTTAAGTAATTTCGCAAACAAATTAATTCCTTAACCCAAAATACCCATTTCTCTATTTTGCTTTGTTCTGCCTGTATATTGTTGTAACTGGGAAACTGACCATAATTATGTCTGTACAGTCCGTACAAACCTGGGCTCTCGCATATGCCATCATCATAGTGTCAGGGATTCATACCTAACTTTGCACGTGTCCATGACACGCTTATGAAGCTAGCCAATCAAAACTTTATCTGTTCTGCTAGATAAACTGAGTGATACTTAGACAATTTCCTAAGTATACAAGCGAATAATTCATCTTCATGATTTGCCCACTTTATATGACTGACATGTTGCCATAAATGACAACATCAAAATGTCTAACCTAGCGAAATTTTCAACACTTTCAACAGTGTGAACTTCCTCATGAATTTCAAGTTTGCAATAAATATGAAACTCCCCCATTTTAACTCACATGTTAATTCCCATGTTGTAATGAATCTACAAGTTTTGTGTTTCAAAATTGAAGTTGATACATCATATCAATATTTCAAGTTTTATTTTGATATTAGAATAGTTAAAGCATTTGAGTTTGCCAATATTAGTTGCAATCATTCAATAGATAAGTTCATAGTAATTGCTAAAACATGATTGTCTCTATAAAAACTAGGAGCAGTTCGGAAAAAACAGCTAGAAAAGGAAATACTATCCCCCAAAACATTAAACAAAAGGGGGAGCATGAGATACACACTTTTTACACCATACTATTATTCAGTTATATTTCAAAAAAGACTAACAATCAATATAGCTAGATTGTAATTAGCATGGTTACACCACCTTGGGGGACGGGGGGATGACGAAATGGGGGGACGAGTTTTCGGGATGGGGGGACAGAGGGGCCTTAATTTGGGGATGGTGGGGGGACGAGTTTTCGGGATGGGGGGACAGAGGGGCTTAATTTGGGGATGGTGGGGGGACGACGGGGGGATGGTGGTAGGGTACAGGAGGGGGGGCATATATATGCATATGGTACTTAAAATGCTAGTTATGAAAATATGTATTGCAATATAAGATATAAGGATGTAAAAGAGTAAATACTTGAACATTGCATTGAATTGGAACATCGAACATTAAACATAAATAGTTGAATCTGCAAATAGTCAACATCGGGATGTCCCCCATCCTTGGTGGAGGTGGTGGAATCTGGTGGCAGTGTTGGGGATGTGGGGATGGAGTCCCCAAGTCCCTGATGCGTTGAAGTCTTCGGGACGTGGGGCAAAAAAGGGGGGGGGACGTGTCCTCGTGTTACTATGGTAATTAGATGCCCCAATCATTATTGATATTAAAATCTTCCAACTCTCTAGCAGATACTAATTCACTATTCCATCCAGCTATCTCATAATCATATTGATCAAAAACAGGTACAGGATTATCATCGTGTGAAGGAAAAGCACCAACTGTCTCAGATGAGAAACCATCATGTGAACCCTCATCAAAATTGTCCTTTTTAGATGAATTGAGATCTTTCATCAACTTTTCCAGTTGAATAAGTTCATTTGCATCTAAAATGTATTTATATTGGTTCAAATATCGGGCTGCTCTTATTTCATTGTTGTAAATGAGAGTAGAACCATTCTGCACTAGCACAATAAACTGACAAATTGTGATTTCCAAGAAGAGAGATACCTATGACATAATAAAGAAATGGGTGAGTTTAATATTAAACTCAGTAATCCCTCCGATCCTTCTTTTGAAATACATCCTCATTTCTTGCTTTCCATAAGAACCAAAGAACTTCACGGGTGAGAATAGACCAAAATTTGTTAATTTTAGAATCAAAAGCTTCCACATATCCAGAGAGAATTTCACTCCAGGATAGACTAGGCCGACTATTCCAAACAAGAGGGTCCCCTAAGAAAATAGACCAAACCTTTTGAGTAAAAGGACATTAAAGGAAAACATGTTCAAAGGATTCAACAACATTACAAAGACTACATTGGATAGGGTTGAGTAGAACCAATAGCAAGTTTTTTTAAAAATAAGAGCCATCTAAAACAAAGCTTTTTGGGTTCAACAATTGATTACTAGAAATATTAAAAAAGGAATGACCATTCACAGAAAGGACATTGGAAACCCCAACCTTGGATGATTTTGTGGAAGATGTCCGAATCTTCCTTTTGCGTCTTATAGATCTGCTTAGTAGACACCTCTCCTTGAATCGCGCCTTTCAGAATTAGAGAATGTCTTTTTGTGTGTCTGGAGGATACCAAATTTGTTTCTAATTTCCTCCTAAGACCCCATTGTTGAGATAATGGGTGTTGCACACATTGCATAATATTGTTATATTGTATTATTTTATTTTATTATGTAATATTGTATCTAGGAGCACCTAGATGGACGTGCAACATGTAGAGATTCCCATGGGATATACTTGATGAGTTGTATTGTACCATTGTGATAATATTTGATGTGATTATTTAATATTGGAAAAAATAATTAAACGTGCAATATTAAATGTGGGGTCATTGGGTTGGGTAGCACATGGTTTTAGCACATGGTTTATGTAATACCACTTAGTAGTTTTGTGGGACTTTCTACTATATAAGCAACCACAAGGGTAGTTGTAGTGATAAGACAGAAAGACAAAAGGGAAAAAGAAAAGTCGAGCAAGACAAGGCTTCATAGGATAGCCAAGGGAGCGTTTTTGAAGGTTGGAAGCATAGCATGGGATTTGTGGATTCATGCTTGTTCATATGGATTGCTTGTTTGTAGCTATGGCTTTAAAGATTTCTATCAGTATGTTGTCTATTCTCTTGCATGTGGATTTCAATTATATATTTAGTTAGATCTATTATCGGTTATGTGGAAAAGGTAATATTCTTTGTTGCAAGTTTCCTTATAAGTGGTATTAGAGCCAGGTTTTATTGTTGTAACCCTAGATTGAATCCATGGGAATGCATGAGAGGATAAAAAAAAGGGCAAGGTATATGAGTTTCATAGGTTATTAATTGTAGATTTGAGAGTTTTGGATTTGCTGTTAAGATGAGATGTTGGCAAGTTTTGGGCATGTGAAATTGTTGGTCAAAATGGTTTTTTGGATATTTTATTTAAATGAGGGTTTTAGGGGGGAGCTTGCAAAAATGACCTCCTGAGCAAAACCAGAGCTCACCATTGGATCCAGGATGGCTTTTCCATAAATTTTGATATATAATATGTCATAGTTTGGCCATGTTGATAGAAAAATTCAAAAGGTTTTGGTAAAAAGACTGTTTTGGTAAAATGAGCATAACTTTCTCTCAGGATATTGGATTTTGGACTTCTTATAGTTGTTGAAAAGTTAATTGAAAGCACTACAACATGGGGTAGGTTGATTCTGTGATTTTGACATTTTGTCAGGTTTTAAGAGCCTGAAAGTCGGATGCTGTTTATTTTGAGTACAAATTTGAGCATAACTTGGGCATACGAAGTTGGATTTTGGACTTCCAGTCGTCAACGGAAAGGTCTTGGAGAGTTCTACACATTGGTTTTGATTTGATGCAAATTTGACATGATTTATTTGGTGATATATTGATCTGAATGGTTTATGATATATATTTACTGTGGTAACATTGTGAGTTTACGACATTGTATATTTTGAAGATTTGGATTTGATGTCATTGTATACTCAGTTCATATTTCCGATTGGTCTCATGATGATATGATTATTAGTGTTTGGTTTGGATATGTATGATGACTTGTTGGGTCTACAAGTTGTGTAGTGTTGTAAGCGGTCTATATTTATAGGTTGCATATATGGCTTTGTTATGGGTTGTCTTTACCCATTGATATTTCATTATTGATGCATATTCAGATTGGTAACTTGGATTTGAGTTGTCTATGCCCTTAGTCACACGATTTGCTGATTTTTCTTCATGTAGAAGGTATGAGATGTTACCAGGTACAGTCATGATGGAGGATTATGGTTGACTATTTTATTCTGACAAGTTGGAAACTTTGAGAATTAGTTGGTCGGTTCATGGATGTGATCATGGTGCCATAGATGTTGACATCACATGATTGGATATAGAGGTACATCCTTGATGTTCATTGATTTGGATTTTTGATTTGGTTATGGTGGTATATTATCTTTTTGGTTGAGGATCATGGTTATTCGGTTTCTTTTAAGGAGCTCATGATGTGCACTTTGAGTTCTTTGATGGTTTGATGCATTGGTTGATTTTCATGGTTAGAGGATGCTTTTTTTCATCATGATGTCATGGATAGCTTGGATACACGGTTTAGTGGGAGCTTGTGACAGTGACGAGGTGGCAGTGTAGGATTAGTTCCTGGTTTGGTTTGTATCTTTTTGGTTTGGAGATCTTTGCTTCACTTAGTACTGACACTTTGGTTGTGTTTGTGCAGAACTGTAGGATCTTCATGCAGGAGATGGATGTTGTGATGCCATGGGTGACTCTGTACCACAGTTGAGTGGGAGTTGTTGGCATTGATATATTTATTGAGTTTTTGCAGATGTTGGAGGTTTTTCTTAGATCCTGTTGGTGCATAAGCGTCTTTGACATTTCCATAGTGCACTTGGTTCTTCATGGTGTGTGGAGATGGTTCTTCATGGTATGTGGAGATGGTTTTCTTCATGGTGTGTGGAGATGGTTTGATCTTGAAGATTCATGGGGTTCTTGGTAAAGGTGCAGTTTATGCTCTCATTTGACATGTTATCCTTGGTATTATGATGGTTTCATTATTATGTCATGCTATACTCTTGATATGCATTTAGAGTTGGCATGTTATGATATGTTCATATGGAGCATGTTATTTCTTTTGGTTGAGATGGTTTAGATCATGTTGTCATGTTTATATTCTTGAGGCCATGGTTGGAATTTTGACACTGATCTTGGTTTAGTTTTTTGGTATTGAGTACATTGATTATTTGTTGGATACTTCATGATATTGCTATGTTGCAATTGAAGTTGGCATAGATTGATCAGTTACAGGTGCTCATGGATACTTAGAAACGACGGTGATGCTGATTTCTCTTATGATTAGAGATGTATTTGCTCGGACATTTGTTTGGTTTCAGCAGGAAGTCCGATGGGCATTCACCTGATATGGACTTGAGAGGAGATTGTTCTTAGATGAGTCTTGGTTTGAGACTTGGATATCTTGATAAGCATTCTCATTCCGCGCTCTTGGTCTACTCAATGGTTTACTACTTGAGAGGTATAACCCATTGTTTCTCTTAGGTGCATTATAATTATGTTCGTCTTTCATGGATATTGATCTTGAGCTATGGCACATGAGTTAGTTCTGGAGGGTTCGTTTGAGAGATTGTTTAGCATTGGTTATCTCCTTATGCATATGTTGTTGTTATGCTAGTTGAGTTTGGGAGATGGTTTTATATTGGGCATATTTCTTGGATTAGGAATGGTTATACCTTGGTATAGGAATGGTTTATGAGTTTGATCTTCTTGTAAGAGGCTTACATATGTGATTCGTTATATGGTATGGTTTGGGTGTTATTTTGGCTTCTTGGTTGAGGTTTTATGGAGGATATCATACTTGCACAATTTACATCTAGAGGTGTGTGTAGGACATGATACAGGTTGTGATTTGCATGGTTTCTCTTCAGTCTTGGTTATCTTCTTGGATGTTTGGTTTCACTTACATTGGATTTGAGATTGGTTGGAGATTATGATCACCGGTTTGTGTTCATGTATGTCATGTGAGAGATGACATGGTTGTTCCGTTATCTCTTTCTTTTGTTGGTTGTGGAGTACCTGGGAAAGTGTTGTAGACTTGTTATGAGAGTTGTTCTTACAGGTTATTGGTTTATGTGTTGTGGATGTCCTTGAAGTTTACATGGATTCACTTTTATGAGATGTTGTGAGTGAATTGGTTACAGATTTGACATCATCTTTTGTAGTGGGAACTTCTTGATATATATGTGGTAGGTATTGCTCTTGAGACTTGTAATTGTAGGTTACAAATTGGATATGTTGATGATATGAGATTCACTTAGTGTACCTTTGGTAGTATGGTTAGTTGGATGGGTTTGACACTTGTCATGGGTGCTATTTCAGCTATGGATACTTGACAATTAGAGATACTCGTGATTACCTTTGAATTAGGTGTTTGTGCTTGACATTACAGTTGGTACAAGATTTTATGTTCCTTATGTATAGGTTGGGTGGCTTTCTCTTTGGATGACTTCTATGTATGTCTGGTGGTAGTGGCATAATAGGAGGTGGCTTTATTCATGTTTGAGATGTTGGATACTTTAATTTTGTTGCGAGTACCAAGATGAAACACATGGTGTACTTTGTTCCATGATGGTGGATGTGCTAGGAGGGATTGTTCCCTTGTTCATTTATGTGGCTATAGATTGATCCTATGCAATGTATACAACAAGTGAGAGATTGTTGAGATAATGGGTGTTGCACACATTGCATAATATTGTTATATTGTATTATTTTATTTTATTATGTAATATTTTATCTAGAAGCACCTAGATAGACATCCAACATGTAGAGATTCTCATGAGATATTCTTGATGTAATTATTTAATATTGGGAAAAATAATTAAATGTCAATATTAAATGTGGGGTCATTGGGTTGGGTAGCACATGGTTTATGTAATACCACTTGGTAGTTTTGTGGGACTTGATACTATATAGCAGCCATAAGGGTAGCTGTAGTAATAAGACAGAAAGACAAAAGGGAAAAAGGAAAGTCGAGCAAGACAAGGTGAGCATTTGTGAAGGTTGTGTTAGAAATAGGGATTACTAAGAGGGGCGGGGGGGGGTGCAGGGTTGAATCAGTAATCTACAAACTTTAGTTGCCAACTGGATATTTACTTTAAACCATACATAACAAAGTGATAAAGTAATGCTGAACAGTAACAGTAACCATACACAAAGATAACTCATAACATCATATTTTGTTAACTAGGGAAACCTTGGCCAAGGGAAAACCCTGGTAGGGATACCCACTAAATAATATACTGATATATAAGTTCCTTGTTAGAGGATAGACCCTCTTAGGAGTCAATGAGCAAATTTAGTATAAGGAGTCCCTGTTAGGAGACTTTGAATCCCTGTTAGGAGTTGTAGTACAGTAAATGCAAGATGAGCTCACTGCCCATACATGCATTTCCAATTACAAGAAGGGCTCACTGCCCAAATAAGTAATCATACTTTTGGAATATAGAATCTTTCTCAGTTCAATCTCGGATCTCAAAATAGCTTCACAAACTTCGCATATATCCCTTTCATAGTAAGTTCGCATATCACAATACTTGCACAACTTACATCCCAATTACCCTTCTTGTCGCAAGATGTATTTTGCATAAAAATCATGCCTTTACATAAATTGCTGCTAGGTCGGCTAAAACCATAATATACTTTTTCGACTTAGAGTAAACATCTAGGATGTCGGCCCTAATTGGACAAGCGATTATTTTGTAAACAAAATAATTTCTTTCCTTTAATTCCACTGTCCTATTTCATTAAAACGTGAATATCTCTGTTCCGTACAGTCCGTACAGACTTTCGAGGTTATACACGTCATCACTAACATGTATGCTATTTTCATCTAACTTCCCTAGTCATAATATGACGTCAACAACAAGTTACAAACAAAACAATACACTGCCGTAACTAAATTCCATACTTAGACAATTTTCTGATGCCAAATCCTCATTAGCCAATTGTGAACAATCTCCCCTTTTGGCATTGATGGCAACAAAATAGGGAAAATTGGCTAAGTGACAAAAAACTTAACAAAAATAATATAGTAACATCACATCTATTATAACTTGTTCATTTTACATATGCTCCCCCTTGCAATATGATTTCATACTTTCCTAGTTTGCAATTTTCTCATGCATTTCTTCCCTCTACAATTTTCTCAAAGTACTTCTCCCCCTTTGACATCAATGACAAAGGTCAGAATGTCAAAATCTGTTGTCCTTCTGCCTTAAGCTGATAGTATCTTCATGCAATCATCAAAATCTGCCTTAAGACTATCCATACCTTTAGTCCATGTATCTTTGGTTGCTTCAATAGAGGTGAGAATTGCACATGAGACATATGATGCAATCTTGACTGCATTAAGGTCTGAATACAAAAAGTTAGAATAAGTGTCCTTGGCCTTGACACATTCCTCCAACTGTTTCTCAACAAAACATATTTTCAAAGCAATAGACTCTCTGAAATCTGATATGCTCTTCAAAATTTGTTCCTTCCGAAGTTCTAGTTTCTTGATATCATTGTGAATACTAGCCACTTGTCCTTCAAAATCATCAACTTTACAAGATGGATGTTGTACCTGGCTAGATAGAGCTTCATGCTCACTCATTTTTCCTTCAATCTGATTGTCAGTGTCCTTAGTCAGTTTTTAAGATCAGGTACACTTAATATACAATATCTTATCATCTTCTTGACAGTTCCGAAGTTCCTTGATACAAGTATCAAGACTTATCAAATCATTTTTAATATTCTAACAAATGGTGCTAAACAAGTTAGCATCATGTGAGATCTATGCCTTAGATTCTGCAACACTCAACAAATTAGTAAATTCCTCATCAAATGACTTTAGCACTGCCTGTGCCGTTTGTTCTGGATCTGCTTTTGTATGCTGTACTGTCAGAGTACTATGTAATCTGTCAGTAACCTCTATTAAGGTTTTCTATAGGCTCTTCACTATTCTGTTCTTCTAAATAAGCTTTAATAAGGATGAGATCAAATTAGTTTGATCGTCATCATCAGTTGCCAGGTTGGCAAGTGAAAGTGAAGTAGATGAACTAAAAGGTTTAGTGTCATCTTCCCTTTGCTTCTTTGCTGCCTCTTTGACTCTTCTCTCCTCTTCCTCTCTTTCTTCTCTTTCCTTCCTTTCTTTTTCTCTCTTCTCTTCCTCCTCTAGTCTTTTGGTCTTATCTTCCTCTGTTTTCCTTCGTATTTCTTCTTTAGCTACTCTTTTCTTTTCTTCCTGTTCTTTTCTTTTCATCTCATTCTCAAGCAATTTCTGCTTGGCCTCTTCTACTTTCCTCTTCTCTTCCTCTAATAATCTCTTCTCCTCTTCAGTTTGCCTCAGTTTATCTTCAATATCTTCGAGTTTCAGATTGTTGGCTATAATATATCTCACAGTAGAGATATCAATCTGATCTTTCTCAAAGTTGTTATACAAATCATAGAATTTGTTCATCTGAACAAAGTTGCCTTCAATAGCAATAGTTGAGTTTATTTTTTCTATCTTTGGTTTCCAGGGTTACCGTGCTTTTCCTGCTGATTGCTTAGAAGTGATTACCTTCTCAGCTTGTTTAATTTCTTCTTCTTCTTCTTCTTCTTTGCTGGACTCAACAATTGTCAATAGTGTCTTTTGCCTTTTTCTTGGTCCAGTGGCTAGTTGCTTGACCCTTTTAGTCTTTGTGGTCATAACTTCCACTAATCTCTCAGATTTTCTCTTTGGTTTGCCTGACTGCCTGTGATTCACTCTCAATTATACCGGTCTCTAATAAAACTTTCTTCATTATTGACTCTATCTTTTTGTGAGATGCCTTCTCCAAGGATGCTTGATGAGCTGACTAGGTAAATTTCATCATAGGTTCCAAATCTGTATTCAGCTTTGTCCTTCTTTGATTTCAACAATAAATCAATATATCCAATTGCTATTTCATCATTCAATTCATAACCTAAGGGATCAAGAAATGTTGCCCAAGGTTCTACTACTTGAATATAAGTAAAATCTGTATCATCCATAACACAAATGTCATCTTTAAATCTATCTACAATTGTAGGTGTAATTCTGAATCTCTGTCTCATTTCATTATGAAATGTCTTCATTATGAAATTCCCACTATCTAATATCTTATCTGCTGGATGTCTTCTGCATACATCGGTAATCTTCTCCATTGTACATCTATCCCTGTTCATGATCTCTGTGACTGACAAATATGGAAATCTTTTAAGTACATGAAAGAATACATTATTGATCAGTGGCTGAAATCTAAACACACCATTCTTAGTCTTCTTGATCTTTTCTAGTTTTTTCAAGTAATTGCATTCTTAGAATTTCACTGAGGTTAACTTGTTCATTCTCTACATATATTTTGTAGGTTGCATTGATGAATCCAACTGACAATTCATCAATCTTTGAGCTTGCACATACAGAGTAGGCAATGACTCTACTCAAGAATCTTACATCATCTTGCTTAATGGTGCTGATCACCATAGCCTTTCCATTATACACTGCTTTGGTATAACTCTCAACTTTCTTCTTAACCATTTTCTCACCTATGGGTACACTGCCTTGTTTACCAAGACCAGTTACCTCATGAATAAGGTCGGCTGATAAATCAACTACAATATCTTCCATCCATAGTTTTCTATCATGTATTCTGCTTAATATGATCTGTGTCCACTCATCTGTGTCCAATTCACGGTAGAAATGATATTTAAACAGGTCTAGTTCCTTCAAATGTTCAAATTTGGGCTTCATAGTCATATCGCGGTTGAAAATTAATTCCATATCCTTGTTCATATATTCACTCCCAATAGATTCAAACTTATAGGTAAGACAACTTCCTACATCTTCCAAAAAAACTGCATTGTTCGGCGTAATGGATAATGCTGAATTAGGGTTTCCTTCTATAGGTTTCATGGAAACAACCTTCAACTTATGTCTATCCTCATTCTCAACATTGTGAACTACTGACATATCCATGATTCAAACAAATATGAACTTTTATCGAATAAATTCTGCGGATAAACAGTAAAATACCTTTTCCGAAAATAGGGTTTGCTTCGAAATCGCCTTAACAAGTCGCTTCTGAGTGCTTTCTGCTTCGGATGTATTCAATGAAGTAGAAATCGAGTCTGTACTCCATTTATTCCATCAACTTGAACTTGCATTAATTGCGCATTTTGCAAACATGAAAAAGCTGTCAATTACATTCTGTAATCAAATAATTGTTCAAGATCTTCTATCTAATCTTCAGATGCTACCCAAGGTTTGCCATAGCTACTGTTCATCATGACAAAACTCCACCAAACTTCGCTTCACGAAATTCTTAGCAAAAACATAGTTTTCATCTTCTGCTACAGAATTGACTTTCTCTGTAATAACAATAACTCTTAATTCCTTCATAACTTGTTTAGATAAGCTCCAAACTACAAGCGAGCTTAGATACAGTCTAAACTTAACTTGATACACCTTTTTCCAACTTCGCTTCCTCTAGTTCGATCTCTAGATGAAGTTACAAATTCTGGTGCTGCGAACAGGCTTAATTCAACTTAGTTAAATCAGACTTGATAATTGACTTCGATCTTTCTGTCTCATCATCTTCTAGTTTTTCTTTAGAGATGTTTGATCCTTTTACAAATGCCTCATTGAGTTCTTCTCAAAGTTCACTAACTAGATTCCTTTGTTCCTCATTGTCTTTGTTAGTTCTGAAGTTCCTCTCATGGTTCCTTCTGTCATTTCCGACATTTCTCCCATCATTCCTCCTATTTTCGAATTTTCTTCCAATCTTCCTTCTATCTCCGAAGTTTCTATCCATTCTGCAATACTTTGCTGTATGTCCAAAGTTGTTGCATAACTGACATACTGGTGTTCTGCTTCTAGGATTCTGTTGATCATCATGTGCATGATAATTCTGAGCTATGTGTCCGAAGTTGTTACACTTATAACACACGATCTGTATTCTTTCCTCATAAGGTCTTCCTTCTCTTGATGTCCTTTCATTAGATCTTCTATCTGCAGGGTTAGCATTTCTAGACATTCTACTATTCCTTCTATCATTATTATACTTTGGTTTCCTACAATCAATTGCTTTATAACCCATACCATGACAATTATGACAATAAAAGTCCTTATCATGATTAAATGATTTATTTGTACAATCTCTTTTCATATGACCTATTTCATTACATAAAAAACACTTACCTCTAAATTCATACTTGGTTTCCTTAGGAGATTCCACTTGCTTTGGTTCATCCAAGATTTGTCTTGACCAACTTCTTTGGGCTTATTAGAAAATTGATTGCATTCAATCTTATCATCAGATTTATTTTTTTCTTTCGGATCTAATCTAATCTCAGGTTTCTTTGCAGACATGTTAAATAGATAACCAAGACCAGTCTTATCATAAGTAAGTCTCTGTATTGACATTGAATCATCAAGCTTTTCTTTGCTAGAATAAAGCTTCTCAAGTTGTTGCTTGCACTGAGTTAATTCACCTTTGACAATAGTATTGTACTTATGAAGTTCTTCATGATCTTCTTTTAATGTTTCAAATTCAGATGTCTTCTTTGCCAAACTTGCTCTAAGATCTGCATTTTTAGTCTTCAAATCAGATTCAACTTTGCTAGGATCACTCCTCAAAGTCAACTTCAGATTGGTAATCTTCAATTCATGCTTCAAAATCTTGTACTCGGTCTTCAGCTTTGAATAATCATCGTCACTAGTTTCAGATTCAGTAGATTTAGGCTTGGATTTGAGATGTTCAATCTTTTCCGTCAACTGTCAAATGTATACTTTGGAGTCTTCATATATGTCCTTCAACTTATCTCTTTCTTTAGTAAGGAGATCAATTTGTTCAAGTGCCTCTTCAAGGTTCTTCATCAACTGTTCCATATCCATAGGGATCTTACTCAAGTTGTTAAGCCTCTTCTGAGTAACTAGACTCTGATACCAATTGTTAGAAATAAGGATTACTAAGAGGGGGGGTGAATCAGTAATCTACAAACTTTAGTTGCCAATTGGATATTATTCTTTACTTTAGACCATACATAACAAAGTGATAAAGTAATGCTGAACAGTAACAGTAACCATGCACAAAGGTAACTCATAATACCATATTTTGTTAACTAGGGAAACCCTGGCCAAGAGAAAACCCCAGTAGGGATACCCACTAGATAATATACTGATATATGAGTTCCTTGTTAGAGGATGGACCCTCTTAGGAGTCAATGAGCTAATTCAGTATAAGTAGTCCCTGTTAGGAGACTTTGAATCCCTGTTAGGAGATTCCAACCTTGTTAGGAGTTGTGCCAACCCTGTTAGGAGTTGTAGTACAGTAGATGCAAGATGAGCTCACTACCCAAACATGCATTTCCAATTACAAGAAGAGCTCATTGCCTAGACAAGTAATCAGACTTATGGAATATAGAATCTTTCTCAATTCGATCTCGGATCTCGAAATAGCTTCACAAACTCCGCTTATATCCCTTTGACAGTAATTTCGCATATCACAATACTTGCACAACTTACATCCCAATTACACTTCTTATCGCAAGATGTCCTTTGCATAAAAACCATGCCTTTACACAAATTGTTGCTAGGTCGGCTCAAACCATAATACACTTTTTCGACTTAGAGTAAACATCTAGGATGTTGGCCCTAATTGGACAAGTAATTATTTTGTAAACAAAATAATTCATTTCCTTTAATTCTGCTGTTTTGTTTCATTAAAATACGAATATTTCTGTTTCGTACAGTCCGTACAGACTTTTGAGGTTATACACATCATCACTAACATGTATACTATCTTCATCTAACTTCGCTAGTCATAATATGATGTCAGCAACAAATTACAAACAAAACAATACAATGTTGTATACCAAATTCCATACTTGGACAATTTTCTGTAGCCAAAAGCTAAGTATCTTTATTTCCGAGGTTTCTTATAAACATGTACATCATGTGTTTCCATGAATGACAACAATTACATATCCTCATTAGCCAATTGTCAATAGGTAGGAAGCATGGCATGGGATGTGTGGATTCATGCTTATTCACATGGATTTCTTGGTTGCGGCTATGGCTTTGAAGGTCTCTATGGTTGTATTGCAATGGTTTTTAATACATGGTGATGGATGCTTTTGAATGTTGGGGTTTTCCCTCAATGAGGGTTTCCTAGGGTATATCTTGTGTCACATTTTTGTAGGTATGTTGCCTATTTTCTTGCATGTGGATTTCAATTACATATTTATTTTAGATTTATTATAAGTTATGTGGAAATGATAATATTTTTGGTTGCATGTTTTCTTACACCCACCCTTTTGTTTAAGTAAATAGCTTTGGTTGGATCTAACATCAGTATATGGAACAATTTACACATACACATACATATGTACACACACACACACACATTTGATTTCCTCTACATACTGATCTTACAAGCTATTTAAATACTTGTGATTATGCCCAGATCGGGATTCAAATATAATGAGAATAAATCAATCTATGAATTGATATATCTATTTGCTCTAGGCAGATTAATTCTCATATCCTCACACAATGATTGGGTTTGATATATGCACAACCATAATAATAATATTATTAGAATAATATTTATGTTTTTTTTTTATGCTCACTATTGTATCTTATTGTATCTCTGTAAATATTAGAATGTTTCTAATATTTAGGTGTAGTCTAGAATAGAATGTTTCTATTCTACTTGAGTCTCCTCTTTGTATATATAGATCATTTGATCTCTCAGTAATAAGTCAACTATTTTGCCATTTACGTTTGTAACATGGTATCAGTGCCATTATAAGGAATTTTTCGAAAACCCTTATAATTTCGTGACTGAAATTTTTGAAATTCTTTGGGTCTGTTTTCTTTCGAATTTTTTTAAAAATCTGGGCATAGTCTTTTCTGAATGCTGTTTATGGTGTCTTTCTTGCACAAACAGTGCCATTTTTTACTTCACAATCCAAAAACGACTCCATTGGTGGAAGCCAACTACGTTTTGTTTAACAAATCTGCCATTATTATCAAGAAATATGAGTTTTTTATCAAGCTTTTTCAGCCAGGGCCCTTTTTTTTTTTCAAAACCCTAATTTTTGGGCTTGGAATTTTTTTTGATTACAAATTCTTGGTGGGTTTTTCGAGATCTCAAATGGGTTGTTAGATTTTTCTGGGTGCCTCGATTTTTGTACCTCAATTTTCAAGCCAACGGATCTGGATTTCGACAACATATTATTTCTGGGTTTTCCGAGCTCTCTTTTGGGTACTTATCCGATTTATCTAGGTCTTTCATTTTCTCACCTTGAAGTTTGTGCCATTTGAGATATTCACATATTATGAGCATCTGTATCAGCAGCATCAGAAGTTAGACTTAATTAAAAAACAAGCCAATACTGCCCAACACTTAGAGCAAAAAGAATCTATCTACCATGCCTTTATGGCCAACATACCTGCAGATCATGTGAAATCTTCTACCTGGTACATAGATTCCAGTGCCTCCCGACATTTCACTCATAGGCGTGATTGGTTTGTTGAATTCACTCTCTATTTTGACTCAATAATCTTTGGAGGCGGCGAAGAATACAATATTGTCAATAAGGGCCATGTTCAGATTCAATCCAGAGGAAGAAGACTCATGTTCCTCAATGTATGTTATGTTCCTGGCATGAAACATAATCTTCTGTCTGTTAGTTAGATTATGAAGCATTCCCCTCAGTTGGATGTCATTTTCAGTGGAAATAAGTGTTCAATTATTTATTGTGCTTCTCGCACTACACTTGCTGTCGGTCTTGAGGATCATGGTATTTATAGGCTTGTAGATTTAGGCGATTCCCTTGAGCGTGCCTTCATCGCCAAATCATCTGCTCTCAGCAGCCTCTGGCATCAACGATACAGTCACCTGAACATTCAATATCTAGCACAATTTGCTCGGGATGATTTAGTCCATGGCCTACTTGATATCCAAACCCAGAACCATCGTGTTTGCGGAGCTTGCCAAGCAGAGAAGCAACATAGGACACCATTTAAGGATGGTGAATCATGACGGGCATCTAAAGTACTCCAACTGGTCCATGCTGATGTATGTGGTCCTATGAATACTCCTTCTGTTACTGGGAACATGTACTTCTTACTCTTTGTGGATGATTTCAATTGCAAAGTGTGGGTATATTTTCTTAAGCAAAAATCAGATGCTTTTCCTGTATTTCAGCAGTTTAAAGCCCTAGTAAAAAAAGAGTCTGGTTCCCCCATCCATACTCTTAGGACCGATAATGGGGGGGGATTCTGTTCTTCTGCTTTCTCTGCCATCTGTACTACTCATGGCATTAGACGCCAGTTTACCACGCCTCACACCCCTTAGCAAAATGGTGTTGTAGAGCCTCGAAACTATACCATCACAAAAATGGGTAGGGCTATGCTAGAACATAGAAATGTTCCTAGAAAATATTGGGCAGAAGCAGTATCCATAGCTATCTATCTTCTTAACCGGTCACCCACCCTTGCAGTTAAACATAAGACTCCTGAGGAAGCTTGGTCTGGTTGCAAACCTAGGATCAACCATTTGAAAGTTTTTGGCTCTCTAGCATATGTATGGATTCCTGATCCCAAACACACTAAGTTGGATTCCAAAAGCCAGAAACTCATGTTTACAGGATATAGTCACACACATAAGACCTACAGACTGATTGATGTAAACATTGATCGTTTAATCTTTAGTTGTGATGTTGTGTTTGATGAGGAACTCAGACCATTTCAGCTCTTTGCCTCCCCGCTGCATTTCGAGATTCAGTCTTCAGCAATCTCTGACTTGGGTCCTTCTATTTTATATGAGTCATTTGGTGCTACTGATACACTACCTCAGCCACCTCTAGATAATATAGCTCCTGCTCCTGCTCCTCATCCAACTATTCCAATAGCATCTGATATTGGCTCCTCTACTCTTCGGCCAAAATGTTGGGCTCAAACAATTAGTGATCTTCGTCCTGATGAACTCATTGAGGGTAAAACCTCTAGAAATAAGAGCATTCAGCACCACACAGCTAATGTTGCTCTTATGGCCAACATCCACAGTATCCTTGAGCTCCATACATATGCAGAGGCCAAAGGAATTCCAGAATGGGAACAGGCAATAGATGCTGAGCTTCAGAGTCTCCAAAAGAACCACACCTGGATTTTTTCAGATCTCCCTCCTAAGAAGAATTCCATTAGCTGTAAATGGGTCTATAAGGTCAAGTACCATGCAGATGGTACCTTGGACAAATACAAAGTCAGACTTGTTGCTTGAGGTTTCACCCAGCGCGAAGGCATTGACTATGAGGAGACCTTTGCCTCGATAGCCAAGATGAGCACTATTTGCTTTCTTCTTGTCATTGCAGCTTAGTATGTTTGGAAAGTTCATCAGATGGAGTGAAGAGTGCTTTTTTCAATGGTGAATTACAAGAAGAAGTCTACATGATGCACAGCGCCCAAGTTTTAAGGTTGCCGGTTTAGAACCAAAAGTATGTAGACTCCAAAAGGCCCTCTATGGTCTTAAACAGGCCCCTCGGGCCTGGTACATAAAGATTGATCAGTACTTGGTTGCTCAAGGATTTCGACGTAGCTCGTCAGACAATAATCTGTATATTAAACACTCTGGTAATGATATTCTTTTCCTTGTTGTCTATGTGGATGATTTGATCATTACTGGGAGTTCAGAACATGTGATTTCAGAAATCAAACAAGATCTATGCAGAACTTTTGATATGACAGATCTCGGATTGCTTCATTATTGTTTAGGTATTGAGGTTTGGCAGACTAACAACAGTATTTTTTTGTCTCAGTCCAAGTATGGCAGAAATTTGCTTGATAGGTTTCGAATGCAGGATTGCAAACTTGCCTCCACTCTTATGGAGATTGGTTTGAAATTGTTCGTACAATCTAATTCTCCTCCTGTAGCTGAAACACTCTTCAGGCAACTAGCAGGTAGTCTCATCTACCTTACTGCTACTAGACCTGATCTCAGTTTTGCAGTTAGCTACATCTCACCCTTCATGATGAACCCCAAGACTGATCATTGGATTGCAGCGAAACGTGTGTTGCGCTATGTACATGGTACTTCAGATTGTGGTCTTCTTTACACAAGGAGTGCTACTCCTCAGCTTAGTGGATTCACCGATTTCGATTGGGTTGGCTTAGTTGATGACAGGAAATCTACTTCTGGCTATGTGTTTAGTATCGGATCTGCTGCAGTTACCTAGACCAGTAAGAAGCAATAGGCACGAGCACTCTCCTCTACATAAGCAAAATATAGAGGAGTTGTCAAGGCAGGTTGTGAAGCAGTTTGGCTCCATCAGATGCTTGCAGATATGCATAATCCTCAAGCAGGTCCAACTTCTTTGTTTTCAGACAATCAGGGAGTACTCAATTTTGCCAAGAACCCAATGTTTCATGAACGAACCAAGCACATAGAGCTTCATTGCCATTACATCCGACAGTTAGTAGAAGATGGATCTATTCAGTTACTCTATGTCCCTACCTTAGAGCAACCGGCAGATATTTTCACAAAACCCCTTGGTCCTGACAAGTTTGTTAAATTCAAGGGATCTATTGGTGTAGTAAATAGATTGAGCATTAAGGGGGGTATTAGAATAATATTAATGTTTCTTTTTAATGCTCACTATTGTATCTTATTGTATCTCTATAAATATTAGAATGTTTCTAATATTTAGGTGTAGTCTAGAATAGAATGTTTCTATTCTACTCAACTCTCCTCTTTGTATATATAGATCATTTGATCTCTGATTAATAAGTCAAGTATTCTGCCATTTATGTTTGTAACAAATATATGATATTGTGCATTAGTACCCGTATCGGTAATCATGCTCAGGCACGATACTTGCTATCGTCGACAGTTTATACTTGCTCGATATTGCAATTGCTTGTTAATAGGAGATTGTTTAAGTTATAACTAATGGTAAACACCACGTTTTGTCATGTCCATACGTGAGTGTAATCCTTCAAAAGCATATATGTGTCAACTGCTTGCTGTGAGGAAAACATTAATTAAAGCGGCATGTGACTACAACAAACAAACATTATACTTCGTGATTTCCTATAGCAATTAGCTTCCTGTATTTATTAACACCCGCTGTTAAGAATCAACTTCATCAAATACTGTATCAATCTAAGTTTGGTGTTCTCAGTATAGTTTGAGACTATTTTTATTTATCACTAATAACAATATATATCAATTTGTGACAAAGAAAGAACTCATCTGATTGAATCTGAAAACAAAATCCATTACTCTCTATCTGTGATCCTAGATTACTTAACATGGTATCAGAGCTAGGTTGGTAGATAGAGTTTTAAAATTTGTGAAATCATCTCCCAAAGCTCTTTGAAATATAAAATCTATTTAATATACAAACATGGTGAACAAAGTCAAGTTAGAAGACAGACTTGATGAAGCTTCAAACTTCGTATCCTAGAGAATTCGTATCATGATCGTTCTTAGAGAACTCAAACTAGAACAATTTGTGGAATAAAAAAAAACCATGCCTGAAAATGAGCTAGATAAAACAGTGTGGAAAAGGCACAATAATAAAGCTATGAAAATTATAATTAATTCTGTAAAAGATCACATTCTTCCATTTATAGAAAAACCATCCATTGCATATGGGATGTTCATGACTATTCAAATTTTATATGAAATCAATAACACAAGCAGATTGCTTACTCTAAAAACACAACTACTTCACATTAAGATGAATAAAGGAGAAACTGTCATCATATTTCACAAGAATATCATAATTAAGAGATAAGCTTTCTACTCTCAGAAATATTGTAGATGATCAAAAATTATCATTGATAGCTCTTAAAGGGTTGCCAACTACATGAAAATCCTTTATTCAAGGGTTAGTGCTCGTCCTACTCTAACAAAATTTTATTAACTCAAGAATGATTGTACTCAGGAAGAATCACGATTGATTACAAGAGGAATCATACCTAATAAAGAAGAAGAAGTTCAAGCCTTACATGTGAACTCAAACAATAAAAGGAAGAGACACTTTAAGAAAAGAGGGAAAAAAAAACAAAACTATAAGAAAAACGATTTGTCAAAAGTTCAATGCTACAAATGTGACAAATTTGGACATACACATGTATTGTCCAAAAAGAAAGAAAGCCCTAGTCACCATATCCGAAGTCAAGGAACCTGAAAACTCACAATTCTTTCTTGCCTTATCAAATGAGCTAAACTCTAATAAGAATGCCTGGATAATTGATAGTGGAGCATCAAGACACAACTAGATTTAGAGACCAATTTGAAACCTTCGAAGGACACTACTTAAGAAGTTACAATAGGGGATAACTCCACTTACTCTGTAAAAGGAATTGGGACTTGTTCAATTCAACAGAAAACTAGAGGAACCTTACAACTAAAAGATGTTCTAAATACCAAGTATCAAGAGAAATCTAGTCTCTATTTCAGGTCTAGCAGATCAAGGGTATCACATCACTTTCCAAGAAGATAAGGTCCTATCTTGGCCTAAAAATTCAAATATTAAAAATGCAATCTCTATTGGATTCAGAGACAGAATTCTATATAAACTATGTAACACTCAAAATCTAGCTCTAAATCATGAAGTCATAAAGAACAATGAGATTTAGCATAGAAAACTAAGTCACTTGCATTTCCAAGCTCTACCCCCCATTGAGAAAATTGTGAAAGGCATATGCAACCTAAAATCTGAACATGAAGGAACATGTAAAGGTTGTGCATTAGGAAAGAACTCCAAAACATCTTTTCCTCATAGTGAACATAAATCAAAGATTGTACTTGAACTCATCCATACCAACTTATGTGGACTAATGTCAGTACCTTCTCTAGGAGGATACTTGTATTATATAATCTTTGTCAATGATTATTCCTGGAAAACCTGGATCTACTTCCTAAAACTAAAAGAGTCAAATGAAGTTCTATCCAAATTGAAAGAGTTCAAAGCCTTAGTCGAAAATCAAATTGGGAAGAAAATTAAAATCCTAAGATCTGACAATGGAGGAGAATACATTTATGAAAACTTCAAAGAATTTTGCATATCTGTTGGGTTTAAGAGGGAGTATACAGTACCATATAATCCTCAACAAAATGGAGTAGCCGAAAGAAAGAACCAAACCATTATCGAAGCAGCCAAGGCCATGATGCATGATCAAAATTTTCACATAACATTTTGTGCTGAAGCCTCTAATACTATAGTATACATTTAAAACAAATGCCCTCATCATTTCTAGAAAATGTGACACCTGAAAAAGTATTCTTAGGAATCAAACCTAATCTAAGTCACCTAAGAATCTTTGGGTGCCCTGTATACATTTATATACCTAAAGAGAAAAGGACTAAACTAGAACCCTTAGGAAAGAAAGACATATTTGTTGGCTATAGGGTCAAGGACAATTGAAATCAATAGAGATGTTAAAATTGAAGAAGATGTTGCATATAAACACTCTAAAGATATAGAAGAATCAAGTGATGAACCCATCCCAGAATTAGATGAAAGTTCTATGATTGAGAGGGAGAGTTGTACAGAAGATAATGGACCCACAAACCCTAATCCTAAGTATGACTCTAATCTACTCAACAAGGAAAGACCATTATGGACAAGGAAAATGATTGAAGAAAATAATGTGGCTCTTGATGAAATCTTTGGAGAAAATAAGAAAACAAGTAGTCACTCATGTTATGTCACTCATATAAATGAGCCCACTCAATCAGAACCCTCAGTAGTTGAAGAAGCCTTCAAATCTCAAGCTTGGAAAAATGACATGATTGAGGAATATCAATCCATATTAAAGGATGATGTTTGGGGCATTGTACCAAGACCCAAAGACAAATCCGTTATTTTCCCAAAGTGGCTATTTAAAATTAAACATGTACTTGATGGCAGTATTGAAAAACATAAAGCTAGATTTGTGGCCAGAGGATTCTCCCAAAAGGTTGGAAATGAATATGAAGAAACATTTTCTCCTATTGCTCGATATACATCTGTCAGAACCATCATTGCAATCACTGCATCAAAAGGGTGGAAGATACATCAGATGGATGTAAAGACAACATTCCTAAATGGTAGTGTTACACTAGTACGGGGTACTTCGGAACGTTGGGGTGAGTTTTTGGGACGCGGGGAAAATGGGCCTCATTTTCGGGACGACAGGGGGACGGCTAGGGGATGGCGGCAAGGGGAGGACGGGCCAGAGAGGGGTGTTGTATAGTATACATATAGAACTTGAAATGCTAGTTATGAAATGATGTTTCAGTAGTTCACTAGAACATACCAAATTAAAATACTTGAACTTAGCAAAACTGCAACATGAATTAGAACCATTGACATTCAACATAGTAACATATTACATAAACATGTACCCAAAGTGGCTATTTAAAATTAAACATGTACCTGATGGCAGTATTGAAAAACATAAAGCTAGATTTGTGGCCAGAGGATTCTCCCAAAAGGTTGGAAATGAATATGAAGAAACATTTTCTCCTATTGCTCGATATACATCTGTCAGAACCATCATTGCAATCACTGCATCAAAAGGGTGGAAGATACATCAGATGGATGTAAAGACAACATTCCTAAATGGTAGTGTTACACTAGTACGGGGTACTTCGGAACGTTGGGGTGAGTTTCTGGGACGCGGGGAAAATGGGCCTCATTTTCGGGACGACAGGGGGACGGCTAGGGGATGGTGGCAAGGGGAGGACGGGCCAGAGAGGGGTGTTGTATAGTATACATATAGAACTTGAAATGCTAGTTATGAAATGATGTTTCAGTAGTTCACTAGAACATACCAAATTAAAATACTTGAACTTAGCAAAACTGCAACATGAATTAGAACCATTGACATTCAACATAGTAACATATTACATACCCAATAGTAACATTCAAAAATCAAAATTCAAATAGAAATTCAAGTACACATCCCAACGGCGGCATGGTTGCGGAATGGCGGAGGTCGGGGTGCTTGGGCACTCAAGTACTGGTTGTGGGGACGTCTCAGGGATGGGTACTTCAAGGTTTGGGAGGGGGGTGCGAGTCTCTAAGTTACACTGCTAAATGGTGTTATTGATGAAGAAGTATATCTGGAACAACCAGAAGGTTTTGTCATCCATGACAAGAACACACATGTATGTAAACTAAAGAAAGCTCTTTATGGCCTTAAACAAGCCCCTAGGGCATGGTATGAAAGAATAGAGAGTTACCTTATCAAACTAGGGTACTCAAGAAATGAAGTTGATCATAACATATATTTCAAAGAATCAAAGGGTGATATGCTAATACTTGTTATCTATGTTGTTGATCTTCTAATAATAGGTGAAGGTCACCTTATTGCTAAATGTAAACAAGATCTTACATTTGAATTTGAAATAAAAGATTTAGGTCTTTTACACTACTTTTTGGGATTAGAAGTATGTTAGAAGGAAGACTATATCTTCCTAAACCAATGCAAGTATACTATTGACATATTAAACAAATTTGGTATGATGAATTGTAAACCATTGTCCACACCAATGGAGACATCTTCATAAACTCAATAGTGAAGCATTTGAATCCAAAGCCACAAATACTACATACTACAAACATATAATTGGATCTCTAATGTACTTGGTGAATACTCATCCAGATATTTGTTATGCTACAAACACATTAAGTCAATTTATGGGTGAACCTAAAAAGATTCATCTCGTGGCAGCCAAACAAATTTTGAGATACTTACAAGGCACTATTGGTCTTGGTCTAAAATATGAACATGTTGAGCTACAGTTTCTTGGATATTCAGAGTCTGACTAGGCCGACTTTTCTACTGATCAAAAGAGCACTATACGATGTTTTAGTCTTGAATCTGCTATGTTATCTTGGTTTAGCAAGAAGCAATCTGCAGTTGCTTAGAGTTCTATTGAAGCAAAATACATAGTGGCATCTATGGGAGCTCGAGAAGCAGTATGGTTACGGAAGTTGTTGGTTGGACTATTTGGGAAGCCCTTGATTCTCACAATTATATATTGTGATAATCAAAGCTACTTTAAACTCTCTATAAATCCAGTCTTCTATAACAGGTCCAGGCACATAAAAATTCCCTATCACTATAGCAGAGATGTGGTGGACATAAATGTTATCATGTTGGTATATATCAGCACCGAAGAGTAGACAACTGACATATTTACAAAACCTCTTGCAAAATTAAAAGTCGAATATTTTAGCGGTAAACTTAGTATGGTTAAGATGCAAATGTAAACTCTTGAGACTAAATCTCAGTTTTGTTATATATATATAAATTGTTGTTATAACTATATATATATAAATTGTTGTTATAACAGTTGTGCACATGTGTATTATTTTATGAAAGGTGATGATCTTTCTTTTGGATGTAAGGTCTCTATTGTAAGGTGACGACCTTAACAATAGATTGACATGTTATCATATGATTCATTAAGTTGTTGTACCAGAATGTACTGGTTATTATGATAACAAAAGCATCATGATTGACTTCATTAAGTTGTCCTGGAATGAGCTGGAAATCATGATGCGACCTGTGTTGTTTCTTGAGTTCGTGATCCATTGTCATGATAGAGTACGTTAATTTGCTGTCCCGGAAGTCATGACAATATGTAAATCATGATAGACTACTTTAGTCCCGGAGTGAGCTGGAGATCATGATTCTTGTTATTTGAGATCAAGGTTGACTGTCTAATAGACTATGTTTTGTCGCAGAATGTGTCGGAAATCGGATAGACTATATTCTTAAGAGGGAGTGTTAAAGTAATAGCTTCGGTTGGATCTGATATATGGAACAAATTTACACACACACACACACACATATAGACACATTTGATTTCCTCCACATACTGATATCACAATCTATTTAAGTACTTGTGATTATGCCCAGATCAGGCTTCATATATAATGAGATAAATCAATCTATGAATTGATATATCTATTTGCTTGAGGCAGATTAATCCTCATATCCTCACCAAGTGATCAGGTTTGAGATCTGCACAACCATAATAATAATATGTGATACTGTGCATTAGTACCTGTATTGGTAATCATCCTCGGGCACGATACTTGCTATCATCAGCAGTTTATACTTGCTCGATATTGCAATTGCTTGTTAAGTTAATGGGAGATTGTTTAAGTTATAACTAATTGTAAACACCACAAAGGGTCATGACCCTATGCGGCAAAAGCCATGTAAGGGTCATGTCCCTATGTGAGTGTAATCCCTCAAAAGCATTTATATGTCAACCGCTTGCTGTGAGGAAAACATCAATTAAAGCAGCATGTGACTACTCCAGCAAACAAACATTATACTCTGCGATTTCCTGTAGCAGTCAGCCACTTTAGGAAACAACTTAATAAGCCCCATATTAATATTTGACCCCAAAGAGCCTCTAGCAAAAAGCATCTTCATACAAGGACAAAAGATCCTCACAAATCCACTCATAGTTGTTTTATAGAATTCAGCAAGAAAGCCATCTAAGCTGGGGGACTTATCACTAGCCAAAGAACCAATGGCCCCTTTAATTTCATCTATTGAAATATGTCTATGCAATCTTTCAAAATCCTCAGGAGATACTTTCTTTGGAATCAGTTTAAGACAATCATTAAGAGCTTGCTGATTATGGGGACCATGTTTAAAGGTAAACAGATAACAATAATATCTATAGAAGGCATTCTCGACCACCTCAGGGTCAGAAGATTGTTTATCTTCAAATTGAATGGATTCAGTTAGTTCCCTTTGGTTCTTAGCTCGAATAAGATTAAAGAAATACTTAAGAGCCTTTGTCTCCCACATGAATCTAGTTCAGGTTAGATCTAACTCTCTAACCCTGGACCTTAAAGTTTTGGATCTTCCTTCGACAATTTTTAGTTGTTTCAAGTTTTATTTTAACTATTGATGTCATGTATATTTGAAACAAATATATGTTTAAAAGTAAAACATCCAAACTTGATTGCTGTCCTTGAAACATAGCCACCTGAATCTCTAAAATGTCATGGATATATGTTGGACTATGTGAAATCAACATTCATTTATGCCACATTGCTCGAATAAAAACAAGCAAATAGTCTAGCAAATATTTGATTTACCCATCATTGACATCCAAATGTTATATGGTGTAACCTTTTTTGGCAAAGGAAGGATCTTAACACTACAAGATTCTGGAACTTATGCAAAGCCAATAAGATGTAGTGGGGTTCTTGTTTTGTTTCATTACTGAGCAATAATTGCTTGCACCTATTATTAGAATGTTTATTCAGATCTTGCTCTTTCTCAATTATAACAGTCTTCATGTTCTTGATGGTTGAGTTGATACCATCATATATTGTTGGTTTGAATGAGCTATATTACCTTATTGGACCATGTGCATCCTATTCGTTCTAGTTTGCTTAGAGATTTTAGGTAGGCTTTTTCCCAACTGGGTGAGAAACTTTTGAATGCCAAATGAGTGATCTATGATTTAAACTTTCTTTTGAGTAACAATTCCCTTCCAAGTTTTGTTTTACAAACAAATATTTTGGCATTTTGTACTGATTTCTTTTCATTTTTATGCAGATGGTGGATGCATTTATGGCAGTAAGGCCTCTCCCAGATATGTTTGGTTAAAATTGTAATCTTCTGAATATTTTGGTAGAAAATATCACGATTTTTTCAGCATTTGTAAGAAACCTGAGCATATAACAGCATTCTATTTATATAGAATAAATTTTGAAAAAATAAATCAGCATTTCAGTATTTTTGTGCTCAAGGGTACGTCAATCACTTTGTAATAGGGTTATTAACAGCATGAATTTGTGTGCCTTTTAATTACCTTGCACTGCTGATATTTTGAGTCATTTTTTTGCTGGTAAAAGGTAGTTAAAATTCGGAGGATAAATAATGATGGAATCAAATTCACTAATTTTGCCGTAGTGAAATTGTTGCTCTTTCTATTTTTGCAAGCATAAATGAAAGATGAGGTGCTCGTCACTCATTTCGAACTAGTATCTATGGAATATAAAATAACTCCAGAACAAGTAAAGGCAATCTTAGTTGGGAATTTTGTTCAATCTAATGTCTTCATAAGATTTGTTAGGTCTAATCTTAAATATAATATTGCCTTTTGTATTCGTAGTTTTCGTGGCAGTCATTTCTCACCTTAGTTTTCCATGGGGATATTGTTTCAAATATTTCACCTTGTACTTCATCATTAAAGTTGACTAATCAAAAATCTATCTGATGGAAGTATTGTCATTGATGTCAAAGTCGATTAGGGAGATTGATGGAAATCTTGTCATTGATGTCAATAACCAGATAAGGAAATAGTTGAAAAGTTTATAAAGAATTATAAAGACTCGAATCACTAGAGATTACAATGAAAGAATTATCTGATGAGCTTATTTAAACAACAAAACAATGGAGTCTGAGATGTGCTTTGGATTGGGAAAGACAGCTAACACCTGTGCATCATCCTTCTGATTTTTAGAAATTGGAAATTCAACAGAATGTACACATTGACCTAGAGTTGCAATTTATAAAATAACAGGCAGTGAAAACTAATAATCAATATGGAAATTCTTAGCATTGACAAAAGACATAAGGAGTACAAAGAACAGCTTGAAGCAATAGCAAACGAAAGAAGATTTATTAAGTGGCTGCATTCACAAGTGATCCACGGATATAGAAGAAATAAAAGTGTAAACCACATGATTTTTCTGATGTATATTGCATATGTTTTATGCTTCAGGAGCTATGGGAATATTCAATACATCCTATAAAGGTATGATTTATGCAGAGCTTCAGTATGATATCTGCAATGAAGAGAAATACAAAGAGCGATAGACTTTGTGTCTTATAATAAGTTTCGCATATGTATGAGATTGCGATCTGTATGTGGAGAAGACTTGTCGTCTAATGAGGAGTCATATCCGGTTTTGAAAAGAATAATGTTATAATCGAATATAGTGCCAATAGGATACCATCTGAGTTCAGATATGATAATCTAGCAGAGGTTCTCGAAATAAAGTTGAGCAAAGTCGATATAGAGCACTGAAAAATGAAAAACTGAAATCATGATTATCGGCTCAAGCTCGAAGCAAATATTATAAAAGAAAGCAATGATCATATTAAACCCATGTCAGATATCCATAGGCAAGAAACGGTGAAAAAAAGGGCACGTGTGTATAGCAATGGAGTTTATCAGCGAATTACATTGCAGGAGGACATATTGATGAAACAATGGTAATTGAATCTATAGGAGAAGCGGCAATATTTACCGTAAGGTAATAGTCTTAGTGAAGACCCAATAAAAAGCCAATGAACAAAACACAAGCCTGCGATTCCTCGAATGCATACAACAGCAAACACGTTGTGTGCCAATGGCATCGTGAGTCGGCAATAAATCGCAATGGAGTTTCTAGATTGAAAATGGTCCGATATAATAAGAGAACTATATTATATATGGATTGGGTTTCAAGCAGCGACAACAGCCATGCAATGATGAGAAGACAAATGACACGTTGGAAGGATATTACTGATGGCAGTCAAAGAAGCTCGATACACATGATGTTCGAATGGAAAAGTATTGTAAACTCTATGATGGCAAGTTCAGGAGATACACGGCAAAAATCACAGTTTAATGAGTGTGTTCTATTGAAGGCATATACTTGACAAGCATCAAGCAACAAACAAATTCATAAATCGAGTATCAGCTTACGGGCAGAATGGATATCATAAGACTTTATAGTAGTCATCACTACTATACTAACACTCACAGGCAATTATCGTGAAAGTCTCAAAAGTGCGATGGAAGAATCCTCGACGGTGTATTATATATGTACAAATGATAATACATTCATAGACCGCTGGTGTCTAAGGTCTTCGTTTGAAGACATTCATATTGGTTACAATATAAATTAATTCACTATGTGCCATTTTGAAGATGTTCGAGTAAGAAAAGGTACATTTAAAAATAGTGGTGGTAGTTTATTTTTTAATTGGCGTGACTTTTGGATTTGAAAAGTCACATTTTTAGGATAGGTCAGACATAAACAAGACTTTTGTCATTTGGAGTCTATTTGGTTGTAGGAATTGCTGAACGTAGAATTGATTTCTGCTGGAATAAGCTTTTATCTGGAATTCGTGCATTCCTAAAACAAGTTCTGGAATATCATTTGGAAGTTTGGTTTTTTTGGAAGAGGAGTCGACAGAAGCATATTCTGTGTTTGGATTGCAACAATTGAAATAGGAATTGGAATAAGTTTTTTTCAATTTTAAAAATTTAAATTTAGTTTGATTATATTTTAATAATTTATAAAATAGAAAAATTATTTTAAGTTTCTTCTATCTTTGTTTAATCGACTTTATCACAACCTTGTAATTGTGATATATATGTATGTATGTTCATTGTTTAAGAATTCAAAAGTTAATATTTTGATAGCATTTTCTAAAATTTTGATTACATTTAATAATTTGATTAACAATAATATTGTAATTAAATATTAAATATAATTATAAATTTGAATAAAAGATCAAAACTAATATCATTTCATGTTTAAATATATTAAAGAAAATAAAACATACAATTAATGACAAGACTAAAAACTAAAGACAAGAATTTTTTTGTATAGATAATTTTATCAAAATTAATAAAAGATATCAAATTTGATATTAGTCTTTTTTGTCATCTTATAAAAAATGTCTTTTTTGTCATTTTATAAAAATCCTTATATAAATTTTAGCTATGCATTTTTTTGCACATGTTCCCAACAGATAAGTGCAATTATAAGGCAAAAAAGACATCGTAAAACTAAAATTTCAGCTTTCAGAGCCTTGCAACACTTGCAATGTATTCCTTCATCACACAATGTGCTTGTTCTTTTTGCATCACTAACTCAATCAAAGATTCTACACCCATCATGTCCCTACAAAATAAAATTTTCATTAGTTCTTAGTATAATAATTATTCATTTATTACGCTATTTTTAACAAATTTATGTATGTATGTATGTTCATTGTTTAAGAATTTGAAAGTTAATATTTTGATAGCATTTTCTAAAATTTTGATTACATTTAATAATTTGATTAACAATAATATTGTAATTAAATATTAAATATAATTATAAATTTGAATAAAAGATCAAAACTAATATCATTTCATGTTTAAATATATTAAAGAAAATAAAAAATACAATTAATGACAAGACTAAAAACTAAAGACAAGAATTTTTTTGTATAGATAATTTTATCAAAATTAATAAAAGATATCAAATTTGATATTAGTCTTTTTTGTCATCTAATTAAAAATGTCTTTTGTCATTTTATAAAAATCCTTATACAAATTTTAGCTATGCACTTTTTTGCATATGTTCCCAATAGATAAGTGCAATTATAAGGGAAAAAAGACATCGTAAAACTAAAATTTCAGCCTTCAGAGCCTTGCAACACTTGCACTCTATTCCTTCATCACACAATGTGCTTGTCTTTTTGCATCACTAACTCAATCAAAGATTCCACACCCATCATGTCCCTACAAAATAAAATTTTCATTAGTTCTTAGTATAATAATAATTCATTTATTATGCTAATTTTAACAAATTTAATTGTATTAACAACCCTTTTCAAATTTGGGCAACACCAAAATTTACCTCCAGGATTTGTTTATGTGTTCAATGTCTTTAACAAACACGAGCCATCACCATATCAACATGTTGGAACATTCATTAAAGCCATCAACCTTGCAACATCAAAAATACATTTGTATACAAACATCATCTATTTAATATTGATATTTAGAAGTTTTGACACAACTTTCTTAACTAAAAAGTAAAGTGGTTTCATTCATCTTGCTACTAACCATGTCTAAATCAAATGGGTCAAGTAAGTGACAACATCCTAAGAAGGTAGTGATCAGTCGTGTTGAAAATGGACAATAGTCAAAGTTTGGATCATCCAAGATTGACTTCATAAATCTATTTCATATAATTAATTTCCACCATAGTATTTTTTCACAAGGCACAACTCATCTATGCAAATGTTGTAATTGTTTTGATGATTCACAAAGAACATTGACACCAAAATCAAGAGTAGTAGGCATAACAAAAACACTTAGGTAGGCAATAGGGCATAACATTTAAATGCACAAAAAAAGCCAACCCCTTCAAGAATGACATGTCTAAGAAGTCTTGGTGGTCGGGGTTTAAGGCCCACCATTTGGATTTGAACTACAGATCGTGGAGGGTCTTGATAAAGACATAGTAGACAATCTAAGACCATTTGTTACATGTTCTTAATTTCCATTACAGTTTGTGAAAATAATATGTTGCAAACCAACATGGACCAAGTTCTCGCATATGGAATTGTGATAAAAACATCACAATATGATATCATTACCATTGGTTTGTGAGTTTTTAATATTTTTTCAACTACCAAATGCTTATAGGTACAACATACACTACAGTTGTTACAGGAGTTGTTATATTGCCAGTCATTAGTTTAACTTTCTATGTGAAAAGGTCTTCATAAACATGAAAAAAGCTTTAAAAATGACTAGCTTGCATCACCCTCCAAGGAATAAAGTTGCTTGATTTTTAGTGGTCTATTAACTGTAAATATTTGTCTAAAGTTAAAACAATTTAGCTCATTTGTTTCACTATTCAAGTAGATGTGGGTTATCAGAGTTCTTATTGAAGAATTACGAAAGACGCACATAATACTATACATATTTGTATCTTTCTTAACACACATGTTACTTGACAATAAATTATGTAATACCTTTAAATATGCACATAATACTACACAACTTTTGTCAAAGTGTTGATAGCAAAAACAAATAATATATTACTAAAATAAAATCACGTGACAGAAGATCTACGATCAAGAACAAAAAATGGTGCAACTAAAAACATTGGATCCTATTGACTAACTAGTCCCATGAAGCCACACAATCTCAGATAGGGCTGCATGCATGTACCATATAGATGAAGCAACTATTTTGCCAATAGTGAGGATAGACAATTAAAAATAGATGAAAAATGAACAGGTTGGTATGTAGCTATTGTTCATTTTGCAAAGATATAGTAAGAACAATGACCAAAACAATTTATAGTTGAGATGCAAGTAAAATAAAACCCAACATGTTTTTGTTGTCAAACCAAAAGTATAGCATTATACATGAAATCTGACCAACAAAAATGCTACCAGATTGTCCTTCATGGTGGAATAGAATAATCTCAAACTATAGCAATAGATTTCTCAGTCACTTTCATAAGTTTCTAAAACTATTACAAGGTTGCGTGGTTGAAGAGATTTCTGATGTAAATGTTATAGCCTAGATATGTAAATGCTAATGAAGTGTGACTATATGTAGTGTTCAATGAACTAAATGGTCCCAAACTGGTGGGGGATTCTAGTAATTTGACATGTTGGACTTTTGAAACTCACAATGACACAAGGAATTCAAGTCATACAATATAGCATTCAAGTCATACAACATACAACATACAATAAGAAAGGAAGATATAATTAAAGTTGATTAAAAACATATAAAAATGTCATAAGGCATGCTACCAAGTAGCCATATTTAAAGATGACTGTAAATGTATATAATCAACCATTACAAATTGGTTGTTATTGTATGTAATCAAAATAGTTTTAACAAAAACCTTAAATATATTGTCTTGCTTCTATAGACTTCCATACTTAAGTAGTATGTATTTGATTCTCTCCAAGATGGTCATTATCAAGAAGTCTTTCGCTCTTGCTGTATTGTATTTTCAGTAAGCCCAAGAATGGCTTTGAGGGCATCATAGATTTTCTTTGCAACTGAATCAAAACCCTCTTGATCCACTTTAATAATGTAAGGCTTTCACATGCCCTCATGGATTTGATTCAAGGCTTCAGAAATAGTATCCATGGAACCGGCCATGCTTGCGTTCTTTCGCTTTTCCTTCTTTCAGGAGGATGGTGATATTCTTTGTTTGGTAGTTGCAGTTGATTGGTTGGATTGAGCAAAGTCATCATCCAATTGTCATCAACTGGTATACGAAAATCCCCATCATCATCTAGATCGAGGGCCTCATCCATCATATGCCCTTCTTTTGTTTCTTGAGCAGTGGCAGTTGTAATACCTTCTGCCATGTCATTTCCCATAATAAAGGCTAGCTCGTTGTAGTATTGGAATGGCTGCCTTTTATAGACTTTTGCATTTTTAAATTCCTTCCTCTGCATGTTGGGAAAATGAATGAAATGGTTATTTCACTTTCAATATTAACTTTACAAGATAGAATTCTACTTAACTCAAATGAACTCCATATATCATTTTACCTTCAAAAGCTCATTCCAAACACTATCTTTAGCATCCATAGATTGTGTAGCTTCATTCCAAGCAAAACCACTTGTGTTTCTCAAATCCTTCATGATTCTAAATCCCACCTTCCAAGTTTTTAGTTTATTTTTCAAATTATCTTTGCACAAATTTTGCTTCAAATCTTCATTAAAGCGTTGCTCAATAGCAATCCGAGCTTCTTTCTTGAATCTGCCTTCAGCTTGTTGACCAAGTTGGACTTGCTCATGGAGCAAGTCAAAGAACTTGTGTTCCATCTCTCTTGACCACGATACCCTATTCGAAGATGAAGGTACATTATTGGTTTGTGTATTGTCAGCCATGCTATAAACAAAAGAAAAATTCATTTTGAATATAAGCCATATCCAAAATAAAGAAGCATATCAAATAAGCATATTTACAAGGACAACAAATATTGAATATAAGACATTAATAACATACGGTTAGCAAAAGGCAGGTAAAAGACAACAACAATAGTGAGAATTCAAAATAAACTAAACTGCAAACATTGAACTGCACAACAACAATAACCAACAACATGAACTCCACAACAACATCAAACAACAAAATTTTAAGCCATATCCAAAATAAACTAAATTGCAAACAACAACATGAACTCCACAACAACAACATTCTTCATCAAACCACAGAGTACACAAATCCAATCATACCATTTGTGTTTTGTTCTAGATTAGAAAATATTGTAAATTGTAAGAAACTTTTCCCTATAGAGTATGTGCCACCTATATACAACCAAAATGAAATGGATGGAACAAACAACTAATTTAATTGCAAGGGCTTGCATGGAAGCTTCTTCAACGAGCATTGTTTGTAGTTCACTTTTAATAAAATATTACAAGACTATTATTGTTAATACAACTGGTATTTGGGAGTGGCCATAATTTAACAATGACTATTTAGCTTTAAAAATGAAACACCACAAAGAAAGGAGTTCGAGCATATGCACAAAGGAAAGTCAAAACCACAACATTGTACAAGTTTACCTTGTTTGAGACTCATCATAGGTAGAAATAAATATAGAAATCTCAAATTTATAAAGCATGACCAAATATGTCATAAATCTCTAATAATATATGAAAGAAAGCTTCTAACATCATGTTGCAAGAATCTCCAATGCTTCCTTTCTGCCTAAGAATAGTGGATAGATGAAAGAAATTTGTTCGAGTCATGCGAAGTTGGTCATGGCAACCAGTCTCATTTGAATGATAAATAATCTTATAAAATGGGATTTCATCTCTTCTATGCTTATGCCTCTCTCTTCTAGCTTCTTGCACAGATGCTGCAATGGATATTGCAAGGGTGACAAAGGCAACTACAAGAGAAAGCATGATTCTAGTCCTCTTAGCAATGAGGCCGTGAATCCTTGGATCATTAGCAAGATTCATCAATGATCCATATACAAATTAGAACCAAAGATGAGGCTAATAGAATATGAAACAAATATCAATGCAATAATGTGTTGCATTAGAAGAACCTCAATAAAGATGATCTTAATAGAATGCGTACTAAATTTAGGGAGAAGGCCTAAGGGTTTCATCATCACAACATCAAAAAAAATGAGAAAGTGAAGGGCTTCCCAATCCACCAAATGAGAAAGTGAAGGGCTCCACAAATCATGACCTTAGGATTAATTTGACCTATTTAAGGTTGATTCATGATTGTTTGCAGCTCTATTAATATATACAGACTAAGCATATTGATATAACAAACACACACAAAATGCAAGTCTTCTAGTGTTGATTACTTCTACATTTAAAACAGATATATATTAAAATACAATATACATTCAGACATATTTAAAAGGAATAACGAGAATTTTTGGGGTCACTGGAGGGAGTGCGACTCTCTAGACCAATCTTTAGATTTTAGACCACATCAACATCTTGCAATTCTTTCTGCGTGGGTGACAAAATAAATATACTATTTTTACTACTAAATTAAATTCATAATAAGGTATTCTTCTAATATAGCAACCACAAGTTGTGATAAGTGTTTCAAACATAGATGACCAAATTGTGTGAATCCATGATGTCATGGCAGGCCTTCAAAGTCTTTACTGTAGGCTGAAGATGAGATTAGATGATTACAACATTCTCCAATGTGGATTTAGCCATCTGCAATGCCACCTTTTAGAAATAGGATTTTATAATAAATAATGATAGTAAAATTTAAATATAAGAATACAAAATAATAAAAGATATAATATAATATAATAACAAGTTAATTAAGCTTAATGCGAAGTCAAGAGATATGTAATGAAGAGTTGTGACTTCTTCAACACAAAATATGTAAGGATAGTGTAAGAAGAAAGGAATTGTTAGAAATGAGGAATTTACTCTTTCAAAGGACAACAATGATGAAGATCACAACTCTTTCAAATTGTGGTAATTATGAAAGGTTGTGACCATTGAAAAAGGTTGTGGTATATATGTAAGAAAAGTTGGAGATAAGTAAGAAAAGTTTGAAAAGGAAGTGTAGCAATAAAATAATTTTATTCAGATTATAAGAGCAGACTGTGAAGATGAATAAGAGCAAGCATTAATGAAATAGAATAGAACTCCATTTGATGAAGGAGATCGATCTAAAAGTTTAATATGATATGAGAAATCAGATCTTAGATGTATATACAACTATTGAGATTGCATCCATGAATAACTATGGAACTGAAGTATTTTATGTATTTGGTCTGCCTATGTCCAGTTATAGATAATAAGGCACTTGATTTTCCACATGGACATTATGAATAATGAGGCATATGACCTGCCTATATATTTAATCAATTTTGTTATATGCATTACTAGTTTTGAGAGTAAGAGGGTTAAATTTTAAACCGTGTTAACATATATGAGTGTGTAACTATATTTAATTGTTGTTTGCTTAGCAGGTTTAAGAAAATTGTTTGTGAAGCAATAGGGCTATTGAGAGGTCACTGCATTTTGATTGGTTTTAGTTGACTGGTTGGAGTTTGAGTGTAATGATGACTTATGATTAGTGTCACCATGAGAGTCCACGAGAACCTTCTCTTGCTCATTAAAGCTTCAATCTCCATCATGGATATTGAATCTCTCAAAAGTATGATTCTTTTAAATGCATCATTTCACCGAGTTCATCTTTAATGATGTTGGGATCTTTATCTTTTTCAAAGAATAAAAGGTTTACTTTTTTCAGAAGATTGATTGGTTTACAATTAGAAGTTTGATGTTAATCTTTTTTTAAGACTATTGATTGGTTTACGATTAGAAGATTGATTGGTTTACATTCCACTTCTTGAAATTCCCTAAACAGTAAAATCCAGAAAACAAAATTTGTGCATTAATCATGATAAACATTGAATTGGTGGGAAAGGGGAATTACATGTTCTTCATTTGTATCATTTCAACTCAATTTAAAGAAGTGCGGGTCTCAAACATCTATGTATTGCACTTATACAACTTGGAAATATTCTCCATTTCTACTAAAAATTTCACGTAGACAAGGCCTCAATTTCAAATGGAGACACTTTGTTGTGCTTTTTAAAATTCCTCCTCAATCTGAGCATGTTGCTCTTCCTTCGACGAAGACTTCTGTATTTCAAAAATCACTCAAGCTGATTTTGAAGTTCTAAAACCACCTTAGCACTAATGAATGAAAATTCTTTACTCTTAACCTTGGCTCATCTAATGTTTGGGCATACTATGAACTTCTGGCAAGTGGTTGTGCTATGTGCTCCACTAAGTCACATACATCTGCTCTAGGCTGTGTTTTTTAATCATCCTGTAGTTTTCTAAAAGTCTTCTAAATATGATTCAACAATCCTGTTTGTCCAGTATTAGTCACATTCCCTAGAACACACATTTGGCTAGAATTATTGAAATTATTGGTAATGAAGGTACTGCCCTTTTTCTTAGTTGAAGTTACTGAAAACTATAAATATGCATCTTTCAGTTCTTTTGTGACACATGAAACCTACAGATGTGTTTGTGGGATTTGGCAAAATTTTGTCACTATCACCAGTGTTAACATTTGGAGGACAAGAATAGGATCCAAAACTTCCCCTAGTAATTCTAATGCATACGCAGTAAATATCAAACTAGCCTATCTCTACCTCATAAAATATCATCTACAGAACATCAATACTTATTGCTTAAATCTCTATCTGCCCTTCTCCATTTTAAGTTGCTATTGGTTTATGTTATAGGCAAAAAAACTATTGTCATTTTGTCAAACAGATGATGCACTTCCTTAACGTAGATGTACAAAGAACCCACGTAAAACTCAATATGATGCAGTCGGACAAATTATTTTATTAAATTTATCACATCTAGAAGTCTTAATGTCGACCATACAAGACCGTGCAAACTATTATTTTCTTTGCTAGTTATCTCTGAGAATAGAAAGTTGATTATAAAATGGAAAGTGGAAAGCGTAAAAGAGTTATAAAAACCGATGGTGGGAATACAAGTTGAATGTGAAGAAATTGATCTCGCGAGTGGTTTCTTAGGCATCCGATACACTGAAAATCCAAAAAGGAGGGCCGAACAAATACCCAAATAACATCTTTTTAACAATGCTTTAGTTAAAGGCAGTCTGCTCAAACAATGAGGCGAGTCTATCGTCCTCAGGCTCCGTTTGGTTGTAGGAATTGGGCAGGAATTGGAAAATATAAATACCCACATTGACCAATTTGATGGTTGTTGGCAAAATACAAAATTGGAATCAGATAACAGAATTCCTAAAAAAGATGGAATGAGAATAGCTTATTCTTATCCTACTTTTTATTAAACCCAATTTGATGGGTTGTTAGGTCCGTGGCTTCTCAATTGTTTTGCTGCTCGAATGATTTTTTAGAGTATTTCTTCTGTTCATGAACCATTTTCTCCATCATTCACAGATTTTCGACGAGAAGAATCTTCATCTTGGATCGACTTCATTTTGTTGAGTTTTTTTGTAGACCAAGTATTTGTTTCTTAGCTGTTAACAAGCCATGGATATTGAAATTTCTTGGAGTTTTATTTTTGGGAGCTGATGGATTTGGGGTTTTGTTGTTTGAGCAAGATTTCTTTTGTGCAAACCAGATATTTCTTGATGTGTGGTGTGCCTATTTTGGTATTTTTGTTCCATTTGATGTTTCATTGTGCATTTGGGTATTTATTTGTCCATTGCGTATTTGGGTATTTATTTGTTCATTGTGCATTTGGGTATTTATTTGTCCACTACGTATTTAGGTATTTATTTATTCGTTGTGCATTTGGGTTTTTACTTGTTCACTACACATTTGGGTATTTATTTGCATATTCGAGGTCTCTAAGAGGGAAAAATGAAAATAGAAGAGGTGAAGTAAGCGGTGCAACAGAGTGTGAAAAAGGGAGTCAATGGTTGAAGTGTAGCAGAAGACTATAATGGGAAGTATATTAATGAAGAAAATGAAACAATTGATATGTGCGTATGAGATATAAGTATAAAATAAGAAAGAAGAGAAGTAAATGAACATATAAAATAAATAAAAATAATTAGAGTTGAGTTCTTATTAAGAAAATAAATATGAAATAAAAGGGGAGAGGATTAAAATAATATCTTTGAAGACTAATTTGAAGATAAAGAAAACTAAGTGATAAAAGAGTATCTGAGGAAAGATTAAAAATATCAAATTGAAGAAGGGAAGTTGTGCGTTTGAAATGTACATGTTGAAGAGAAACAACATTATCAAGGTGAAGATTCAGTTTGTGTGGAGTGGATTGGTGCTCACAAAGACGACAATGGGGGTTGGTGCCTCCAATAGGTCGAAGCCTGCGAAGTGTGGGAGTTGGAGCTTCCATTGAGTCAATGCTCATAAACATAGGGGTTGGAGCCTCTAGTAGGTCGTAACCTACAAATCCTTGTAAAAGAAAAAGTTTATATAAAAAAATTATTTTGGTGTTGTTGCCTCCCACATTGGGTTTCATGTAAATATTGTGTTATCTTGTTCATGTGCATAATTGTTTATTTTAGTATTAGAAGTAAGTGTTTGGATAAGGTTTTAAAATGGTGATTTTTTTATTATACTAATTCACCCCCCTCTCAGTATAATCACTTTCTTTTCACTATCTACTTATTAGTATTGGGATATGTCTATACAAATTCATTCTACAATATTTATGTCTTGTATCGAAGAAAAAAATTACATGTAGATTTTGAAGGATTGAAAATATGTAATCTTATTTTTAATTGTTAAGTGTTAAAGTGTGTTGAATTTTAATTGCCAAAGGCTTTGAAGTATTGAAGAGAGCTGATGATTAATGGTTGAAGGCGTTGGAAGGATTTTCACTTGTGTACACTATTGTTGGGTGCTTCCCCTTAGGTACATTATCGTCACAATTTTGACTCCAAATACATTGTCATCGAGTGTTTTTCCTCGTGTACATTTCCCTTGGGGCACATTTTCATCAGGTGTTTACCCTTGGATACTTACCTTCAAGTACATTTCCCTTGGGGACTTTCCCTAAGGTATACTACCATCATGTACTTGGCCTCAGATCACTGCCTTTGAGTATTTTTCTGTGGGTATTTACCCTTAGGTGACTTGCCATCAAATGATTTCCATCGTTTGATACATTACCATGGTACCAAAGCCAAAATCATGTCAATTGTAGAATGCTTGGATGATTAAAGAAATGGAAGAAAGGGATAGTAAAATTGTTGCAACTAAATTGCCAAGTGATATAAAAAAGATTAAACAAAAGAAAGGATCCTCTGTCATTTCCAAAACATCTAGTTCTAATAAGAAAATGTATACCTTTGCATGAGGAAGTTATTAAAATCTTTGATGGATACTCCAGTGAACTTAAGGAGATCAAAACTACCGAATACTTTGATAGGTGCTACCTAAGGAAAATAAAAGGAGATGGACCTTGAATTAGAAAGTTAATTAGAATCAAAAGAAGGCCAAATATGTGTAGTCTTGAGAAAGTTGGTGGTACCATGAGTGAAAAGGAAGATGAAGAAAAGTTGTTATGTCCACCCCATCTATAGGAGGATATAGGACAATAATTGTCCCTTCAAGTGGAGGTCATCTAAACTTTCACAACAAGAACAAGGATGAAGAAGATGTTTGTATTAATTCTGTCAAGCCAACAATAGTTACTCAACTTCATGGAGATCTAGACTCTAACAATGATCCCTTGTAGAAGAAATCTCTTTAATTGGTTGAATACATAGTTCACCCTTTGGTTATGCATGATGCATGCATGATTTTCATCTCTTCATGTGGGTGACTTCCTTATGGGAAGAACAAGTTGCACATTAACTTTGAGGTTCCAGATCAATTTTGAAATTGATCAATTGACATGACAACATGAAATCTTGGGATATGCACATCAATGTGTTTGATGCTTGGCTTCAATGAGATCTTGACAACTCCAGAAATGGCATTGTTTATATGAGAGTGGACTAATGAAAATTTTATGGAGATTTTAACAACATTGGATACATAGGATTTAAGGAGGGAGCACACATGGTCTTGATCAAACATAGAGATCTCAATGGATATAGTTATCAGTGTCCACACATTATTTGGGATCTTGGAGCTTAACACATGTCAGACAATTCACAGATTGCTAGAGTAAAATGAATCTTTAGGATTAAAGATTCACTTAATAGAGTTAATTAAGTGAATTTAAAATTTAAACCTTATCATAAGAACTTATTTAATTTAATAATGAAGGGGCCGAAATAATAAAATAATAAATAAAACAATGTTAGTTCATTGTAACCTTCTAGAAACTTCTTGGAGGCACCTTTATAAGGCATTGACAGACACCATAGTTAAGAATTGTGTAGTTTATATGTCTTGTGTACTTGCAATTTGAGTTGGAATTCAATGTTGTTCATTATTTTAGATGTGCAAGATCCTCCCTAATCTAACATTTGTAGTTTTGGTGAGAGTCACCCTATTTTTCCAATTGTTCCAAGTCTCTAAAGTCTTCATTGTTTTGCTCAATATTATTGGTAATCCATTGACACTAGAGAAAGACCAAATCGAAGATTTGGACAAGTGTTATAGAAGTGGGCATAATCTCCCTATAATAAGGAGATTGACCTATATGCAATGGGATGCCATTGACAAAGAAGAACTTGCTAACAGAATCATCAATTTGATTCTTCAACTACAAATTGAACAAGTCAACTATGGGGTTACTTCTTGCCTTGCATTTCCCCTTGCTATTAGGCTCCCCTTTTGCACCCTGAGTTGACAAAGATCATGAGGATGACCTTGATATCATTCCTCATCTCTAACATGATATATGCGTAGAAAAATATTGTTGTCACTGCATTTTTTGAACTAGTTGAACCTGTTGTCTATTAGACAAAGTAGTAGGGAATGCAAATGCATCGTCCATAGGAACACCCTAAAGAGTTTTGAACTAATTTCATTACTTGATAATTTAAGGACCTTGTAAAAATTTATATGGATTCACACCATGTTCTTTCCAAAGAGGAAGTGTGCACTGATTCTAGTGATGGGCTGAAATGTGTATATACCCTCACTACATATGGAGGAAAAATACCAAGAGTCCCTCTATAAAGGAGATCCGATTATCACAAATAGAAGTACTAATGCACGATTTGCTTGGTATAAAGGTTCCTTGGGGTTTTGTTCCTCCTTTCCCTAAGAGAAGAAATCATAAAAATATGAGATATGATGAAAGTAAATGTTACGAAATGACAAAGCGAAGAGATACACTTACCAAGATAAAAACCTTAAAATGGATTTTCAGATTGTAATAGAAACAAAAATTGAGCGAGACCTTGACAAAAATGACCTAAAACTATGAACCTTACAAAGTTGAAGCACATAGGTCAAGGCCAAAATGGAGGGTCAATGCCAAGATGGAGAGAGGTAAAGGAAAAAGTCAACTTGGACACATGAAGTTTACCTAGACCTTCTTTGTACCAATTCTCTAAAATTCAAAACTTGGACAAAGAGGGAAACCCTAGCTTCACAATCATAGCTCTAACTCAAAAACCAATAGACATGCACACAAGAAAAGGGGTATTTTTTTGGTGGGTAGGGGCTTACCTTGGTCAATCTCCAATCAAGGAATCAACCTTAAATTGAAATAAAGATAGATAAATGAATTCTAACATGTAGTAGAATATCATAGCAATGTTGATGCAATTATGATTGACATGTGATCAAGTATGCTAGTACAATAACCTTGAATCAACACAATAACCAAAAGGAAATTATGTAAGATATAACCTCATGTATATGGATGCTTGTAAGTTTTCCTTAATGATGAATGTAATGACCATAGATCTCCCCCACTATCTTCCATGAAGAAAGAAGCTAGATCTAGAAGAAGAGATTGATGATGATAAAGATCTTGAATACTCAAATGATGAATGCCTTGCTTTCTTTCTTTCTTAAGAACCCCTTGAATGCACCTTGAGAGCTTGAGCATAAATGGATTATGGTCGAATATCTTGCATATAGGGTGGATCACCTTAGATTGTTATTGAGGATCAAATGAAGTGAGAAGGTCTTCTTTTGTACCAAAATTGGGATCAATCAAATGGGCCAAATACGCAAGGCAGGAGAAAAGTTAACACTCTACATCAGAGCCCAATATCTTAATCAAAATTGGCCTCGTGGGTAAATGTTGACCAATTTACCCCAAGGGTAAAGGCTGACCTCGACCCTTACCTAGGTTTAAGGTTGATCTTGATGTTTACTTGAAGTTGTAGACTCTATAGTATGGTGGTCCTAGATATCATTGATAAGAGGAAAATGATAATAAATGTGAGGAAATACATAAAAAATTCAATTAAATCCCAATTTTCAAGATTGGAGGAATAAATGAGAGACCATGAAAAAAGATTAATTCCAACATAGAGTATTGAGAACAATTGAGAGAGAGGAAATTACCTTGATTTCAGTGATTGAATGCAACAGGAGGTCCCAATGTTCCGAACCACACTAAGGAGAGAGAAAATGTCTTATGAAGAAAGTGTATATTTTTGAAGATGATACACTTATTCCCACTTTAGTGGGAGTTTGAGACAAGTTATAATCATGGTAAAGGAAAAGAAATAAGAAGAGTGAGAAGATGACATGAATTGCAAAGAGATAGGAAATCACTAATTCTAAGTACATAAGCCCCCAAACTAAGGATCCGAGCTCTACATTGATGCACAAGCACACAAAGAAAAAGAAAATAATAAAAACAAATGACACAGTCAAATGAGTTAGTAATAAAACAAACTCCAAATCACCTTGTGAAAGAGGCCTTGACCAAAAATGCCTCATCCACTAATTTCATGTCTGAAAAGTTATTGTAAAAGCATAAATGATCACATAGGAAAATATGAGAACCACCAATAATGATACAAAATCCATGATCTAATCTACTACTACTCTTTGTGTGTATGTGTGCGCACGTGCGCTCACACACATGTGTTCGTGCGTGCATGTGTGTGTGTGTGTGTGTGTGTGTGTGTGTGAGAGAGAGAGAGAGAGAGAGAGAGAGAGAGAGAGAGAGAGAGAGAGAGAGAGAGAGAGAGAGAGAGAGAGAGAGAGAGAGAGAGATTATTACCTTTTCCAATAAGATTTGTGTTTCTTAGTATGAATAAATAGTCTAACAGTTTTGTGTGATTGATAGTCAATCCTATAAAAAATTGTGCCTTTTTAGAGGCTTTGTGTGCATGTGTACATGTGCTCCTCATGAATTTATTGTGTTCCATCCATGAAGAAATATTTCTGTGAGCACATCACACACACACACACACACACACACACACACACACACACACACACACACACACACACACACACACACAGAGATCACCATAGGCCATTCTTGTGTTTGTGCTCTTTGTGGATGGACACGAATATTTTATCCGTAGAGATATGTATGCAAATATGAATCCCAAAGATGGACAAGAGCCACTTAAACCTACAAGGAATCGACCACAACAAAAATAAAAGAAAAAAATCATAAGTATCATACAAGGGATGTTGTATGCATGCCCCCCTTGTTATGATGGCTATGCATGTGTAATCATCATAATGAAGAGAACCAAGGATACCTACTTCTATCAACAAGGATATACCCTTAAACAACAATGCATGCAACAACTTTAGTTGGCTTAGTGGACTCTTATAAGCTAAAATAAAAGATAACCATGAAAGGATATTTCACTTATGATAAGAGACCCTTGAAATGAAGAGATTTTGTTTACAAGACATCCACCTTCAGGAGTAGCATATGAAAAAAGATAACATCTTCAAGAAAAAAAAGGGGGGAGAGAACCACTATTCACCCATTTATCTCTTGTTTCAAGGTGACATCATGATTCTTGATGAAGGATGCTAGACTTTGGATCTCCTAGTAAGGGAAGATATTTATTATGAACATAATTATGCAAATACAAAAGAGGCAATGATTAGGGAAATACACCTCTTGTATGTAAGAGAGAATCTTAATCTAAACAACAATTCCTCACAGGAAAATAATTTCACATGATAAATAAATGCCACTAAACTAAGAAAAGTATATCCTTAGACAAAGAGAGAAATAATATACAAGCAATCTTTCCCCCAAGAATTAAGGAAAGATACCTCATAGGATATACAATTCACAACAATACAAGGTGCTAGAAAAATTATCACACATGAAGTTAGAAATATGGAAATAATGATACTATAGATGATTATTGAATGACAAACACACATATTTAAGACATCAAAATAATTTGTGAAACAAAGTTGATCATATTTTCCATGAAACAAAGTATCACGTGCAAACATAAGAATGTATAATAAAATAATACAAACCATAGAGATATGAAAGAGGAGAGGAGATGATACCATATTATACCTTCTAAAGGGACCATCCAATTTATATCAAATATATACCCCCTGAAGTAAGGAGAGATTTGTGAGAAAGAGATACTATTCCCACTGGCAAGAAATATCCTAAACTAGAAAGAAATACATATCATAATAGAAAAAAAGAGGCATGAGAAGAGGGGATGATACCATATTATACCTTCTAAAGGGACCATCCCATTTATATTGAATATATACCCCCTGAAGTAAGGAGATATTTGTGAGAAAGAGATACTATTCCCACTGGCGAGAAATATCCTAAACCAGAAAGAAATACATATCATAATAGAAAAAAAGAGGCACGAGAAGAGATGATGCATCTTGGAGAAAGAAAGAGAAGCAACACAAAATACCTTAATGGAGATAGATTTTATAACATGGACATACTTATGATGCAAAGATAAAGTTGCACATATGAATGTAACTCAAGAAATCTATGCCAAAGAATAACATCATATCATAAAATATGCAAGTTCCATAAAGGGAAATGGATGCTAGAAAGGAGAGAGAGATTGAGATAACATATTAAGCTCCCAAAATGACTCCCCTTCAATATTAAATTTACACACCTATTAGTGAACATGGGGCTATGTACATTAGGAAAGCTACTACTATATATAGAAACATATAATTAAAGGGGGAAAAACAGATCCCTCATGAGAATAGATACAAAAGATGATCCTTTCCCCCTTTAGAGAAAAGGGGGAAGAACCTATCGGGGCTCTCAAACTCATTATATGTCATATCAAAGAGAAACTCAATAGGTGTTAGTAATGCTAATCGTATTTATGAAGGGGGAATAAATATATTATGTACAATAAATTTTATTCTTTTCAACCTTATCATGAATGGTGAAGAGAAAATAATCACAACCACAAAGTAAACGAAAAACTATTAATAAAAAATTTGACAAAATTTCAAAATCTCATTTTAAGTTTGGTAGTAAAATGGTGATATAGTCTCTTGGCTAAAGCTTGACACGTATCATGAGAAGGTAGAGAAGGGGTTGGTAAAATAAGATGAAGCGGAAGTCATGGTGGAGTGGATGTAAGAGGAAAATTATGAAGGGGAAGAAAACTTATAACACATTCATTTTTTTTTGTCTGGGAGGATTAACATGAACTTTGATGCCATGTTCATTAATACCAAGTCCCAAACCTTTGTAACCTTGTTAAATAGTAATATTATAACCCACAATATAAGTAGCTCTAAGGGGAGATGTAGAAAGTGATGCATATGTGATGAATGAGAAAACATAGTATATGTAGGACTAGTGGGAATAATATTTTCTTTAGCAACAATAGGCATCTTGATAGTAGATGGTGGAGAAGAGCATTCATCTAAGAAATGTTTAATATCAAGATCATGAAAAATAATTTTAAGATGTTGAAAAGTTTGAGGATCATGAAGGGGTTGGTCTTGAGGATTAAGTATAGGATTAGGCAGACTAATATTAGGTTCATTAACATAATCCTTCTCTGATCTAAGACATGAATAAGGAAACCACATGAAATACACAATATGTTTGAAATATGACTTATTGAGAAACCTTGTATTAGTTAACTCATTATACCATATGCATAAAAACAATGTAAGGACGTAAATATCATAAAATGAAATAAAATATCATATACCGCAAAAGTATGATTAAAATAAGAGAAAGGATAACAATAAAAATGATTTCACACCAAGCCATCTTAGACATATTCATGTTGATAAACAAATAAAATTTAATCCTAAAAATTTAATGCCCAAGGATGATCTAACAAGGAAGACCTAAATCCCAAATCAAGAAGGCGTAAACATAATGGGATGAAATGTGATACAAAACCTGACTACAAATAGAGGAGGAATACCAAAGCTCCCCCTATAAAAGGGAACTAATTAGTACAAAGAGAAGTACTAATGTGTGATCTCTTTGGTATAGAAGCTCCTCCTTTTGCCAAGAGAAGGGATTCTAAAATAATGAGATATGAGGAAAGTCATGTTAGGATTATCATGTATTGGGAGGGGGGGATACATGGAAACTTTTACAAACTTTCACTTTTGATCTATATGATTGAGTTGCTAACTCAAAACTTATTAAATATATAAGCGGTGTAAAAAAGAAAATCATAATAAAATTAATTCACCATACATATGAGATACATAACCCAATGATTTTTGTATCACGAAAACCCTTAGTTAGAAGGTCAAAACCTTGATGGGAATTGTATCCACAAATCTTCACTACTATAGTAAATGAGTTTTCTTAGTTAAGAGATTATGATTTCCCTGTTTGGGGGTTCATCTTGTTAGGAGTGACTTTGTACCCTATTCTAAGTACACACATATATTCCAAGATCTACCTTGTAAATGGATTTACAAAACTCTGTTAGGGGATTTACAACTTTGAACTTGTTAGGGTCCACCTGATCTAGGAATTTACTAGTTGTAATTGTTAAACAAAAACTAAATTCATGATTTGTGTGTGTCACTCTTTGCTTGATAGATCCCTTATGCTCTTTGATATGTTTCTTCTATAGTGTGCACTTATCTTCTCCATGTTTTGATAAAAATCACAATAACTCTCTTCTGTAGACGTTGAGAAAACCAACTTCATAGATCACTAAGAACACTTGCATGCAAATATCCTGCAATGAAGAGAAACCAGAAAATGGAAAAAGTAGAGTTTGGAAATTCTCAACAAAGTGAGAGAAAAATGTATTCCAAGTTATAAAAATGAAAAGAACAAAGGTTCAACCTTAAAGGTGAACAAAACCCTAAAAGGAAAGAAAAACTAGGTTTGCGTATTATAATTAATATAAAATATTAATTATATACACCTAAGAGTAAGCTTAAGTAACTAGAGTAATAAACCACTTAATTAAATAAATCAAGATGATCTAATTAATAAGTGTAACAAAATAATTTCTCTAACACCCCCCCCTTAAGTGAAGCTCAAGAGGAAGTTAACCTAGCAAAGCTATGAAAGTAGGAAAATGGGTCCCAGCAACAAGGTTTGATCAGGTACCCAATACAAGGTAATCTCTATAAATCGGAGACAAAGGAGAAAACCCAGTGGGAAAAAACCCTCTCCAAAAAGAGATGAAAATACAAAAAAAATAAAAATGGCTCAAGAGACTCTCTCAAAACCATAAACAACCCCCCCACCCCCACCCCCATGAGAGAGAGATGAGACACCAAAGCCCCCCTAGAATGATGGAGCCCCTATAGAAATGAATGAAACAATGGAACTCCAATACAGAAGAAACAAGGACATAGAACAAGGAAACCACTGAATGACAGGAAGGCCTAACTGATGCTCAATGGAGTAGATATGATGATCTTTAAAAGGGATCCCCAATGTAGGTGTGTTGACACTGTCATGAAAGAGGAGATGCACATCCTCTATAGAATCTACAAAAAGTGCTCCTAAAGGCTCGATGAGTGGAGTTGGAGGGTCCTGCAGAGCTAAAGAAGAAATGACTTTAATGGGATGTGGAGTGGTGATCTCAAGAACAATACAAAGGTTCAAGTGTCCTGATTGCACCACATGATGCTCTCTTGAAAGAGAAGAAGTATGCTCCGATAATGGACATGGTGGACCAAAGTGTGACAAGGTGTAGAGACAAGTGGTATGACCAACTATCCCTGTAGCAATAAGGCCTCCTATTGCATTATCCTGAATGTAGACTAAATTTGCAGTGAACTCAACTGTCTTCCCTGATCCACTGTGTGTAATCTGATACATCAATACATCATTGAATGTGCCATCCTGAATGCAAACTAAACCTTTCTCGTAAATTTTTAGAGTAGTGTTATTGCCCATGAGAATATGAGGAATGGGAGAAGCCTCAATAGAGGAGAAGACTCCTTGAGAAGATGTCATATGGTGAGAAGCACCTGAACCTAGTATCCAAGGGACCTGGGAAGGGGATGCAATGGAAGCCCATAATGCATGACCCTATCCAAAATCTAGTGAAGATGTCAAAGAGGTGGAAGAATACTGAAAGGAAAACCCCTATGAGGTAGAAGAGGATGGGGATGAAATAGAGCTCTTTTGAAGAAGGACTTGCAAATCTACAATCTATTTCTCATAGCCATCAAATCTCTTCTGAAAACAATGTGCCTCATCATGGGCTCCTTTTTGATAATAGGAACAGGAAGGAGTCTCAATCTTCTTTTTCTCCTTCTTCTTAGAAGAAGAGGATGGACCAATAGAGTGTTGAGAAGAGGAATCAGATATCTGCTTCAACTTCTACTCCTATGTATCTTTAGCAAGTAATGCCTGTGATGGTGAACCTATAAGTGAATCCATTTGAGTGAGCTTGGACTGCTCATGAGTTAACTTGTCATAGAATATCTCAAAAGAAGGCATTTGATGTCTGTTACCCAAGGCATCCATAGTGGAGTAGAAAGTGGAAGAGAAAATATGATATTGTCCTCATAGCTTTGAGAGTATCAAAAAAATACATTCATCATTTAATTTAGTTTTCCCACATCCCTGCAAAACTATACGCAAAGATTTGAACTTCATCAAGAAGTCCTCAATGGTGGGGAAATTAGTAGGTGTCAAAGAAGTCAACTCTACATAAAGTTGTAGTGCCTGGAACTCATTCACTGTGCCAAACAAAGCTTGGAATTTGGTCCAAATAGTTAGTGGAGTGGTCAAACCATCAAAGTGAAACAATAGACTATCTGAGATGTTCAGTGCAATTAATCCCATGGCTTCATCCATTTTGTTTTTGTGCTAAAGAAACTCAAAAGGGCACTACAGAATAGGTTGGTTCACATCTAGACATGACCATAAGCCTCTTGACATGAGAAGCTTAGTCATCTGTTTCTTCCAAGTGTGATAGTTGTGCGGTGTGAGCTGGATCACATAAGGATTCGACATTGAGAGAAGAAGATAGAAGTAGAAGGATCTTATTCTAAAGTAAATTATAGAAAATAAAATTCAACTCCCCACAAAAAATAAATATATCCCTAAAAAATAAAGCAACAACTATTGAAAAACACAAAAATTGAGAAAAGAACCTAAATTCCGGATGTAGAGAAGGAGGAAAAAAATTCTATACTTCAATGCCAAAAAAGGGAGCTTAAATGAACTTAGAATCAAATGAAACTAGCACCATTTTCTTTATCTTTGAGTCAGCTTTTCGGCACTTCTTTTGGATTGGAAAAATACCTCTGTATGCTCAAGTTATAGCCAAAAAATTGACTACTACTCCAAAAGACCACCTTGCTAGAAAATTACAGTCATTGTGTTAAATTTGACACCCGTACGGTCATCACCAATGAAAAAATTTGAACACCAAAAATATGACATCAGAAACTACAAAGATGACATCAACAGTTAGAATGATGACCTCACTAACTAGAATGGTGACATCAGTAGGAGGAACAATCGAGATGACGCCAGCTACCAAAAAAGTGATGTTAGCATCAAAAAAGTTGTACGATAGTCTGAAAGTGACATGGAAATGCTAAAAAGTGATGTAGGCATGACGTGTTTGGTCAAAATGGTGATAGAGGGAGGTCTGCCAGTGGTGGTGGTGCCCGGGAGGAAAACTTGACGGCGCTTGTTGGTTGCGACGGAGTGGAGGCAGTCTGTTGGCAGCGCGCGGGTTGTGAGGGACCTACGGTGATGGGTTGGAGGCACTACCGTCTAAGTGGCACATAGGCTGAGTGGGGGTAGCTCTATGGTGGTGGCCGCTCCTTTTTAAATTTCTTTTAATTTTTTCTTGAAAAACATGTTCGTACAGCCTCTTGGGGGGCTAAATTTTTTTCCTAGATGTCTAGAAGCCAAAAATGACAAATTTTATATGTATTTTGACTACAAATGGCCTTTTGAATCTAATGGCGGTGTCTGTTTGGGCCCAAAGTGCCTCAAAAAATCATCCTTCTCCCTTTTGAAGAAAAAAAACTCCAAAAGAGTTGGGGTTTCTGACTCTGAATTGTGGCTTCAAGAATCTTCAGATGAGGAAGTAGCAGGTTCGCTCTGATACCATGTAGAAGTTGAGAAAACTATTTTCACAGATCACCAAGAACACCTGCATGCAAATATCCTACAATGAAGAGAAACCAGAAAACGAAAAAAGAAAAGCTTGGAAATTCTCAACAAAGTGAGAGCAAAACATATTCCAAGTGATAAAAAATGAAAAGAACAAAGGTTCAACCTTAAAGGTGAACAAAACCCTAAAAGGAAAGAAAAACTAGGTTTGCACATTATTATTAATATAAAATATTAATTATATGTACCTAAGAGTAAGCTTAAGTAACTAGAGTAATAAACCACTTAATTAACTAAATCAAGATGATCTAATTAATAAGCATAACAAAATAATTACTCTAACATCTTCTTCTAGCTTTCATTAATCATATTCCTTCATTGATTTGTCTTTCTCTTTCAATATCATCACACAATATGTTTGTTACAAATACTTTATGTTTACCTATCATCTTTTTCCTCTTAATCCCAATCTTTCATTTGAATTTTTATTTCATTTTCTATTTTCTCAAACATGTTAGAAATCTTGATGACTCAATTTGATTGGGTCATCCTTATTTTTTGCTTCCTTGTCCATCACTTGGACTAGACAAGACATATGAGATATGAAGTCCAAAATATTACATAGGGATAGGTAATACATATCTTAGTATCTACTATTGGAATCCCATTATGCACTATAATTCTTCCTTGACCTCTTTGGCTATCCACACTTTGTCGTGTAATCACAAATTTTCATTTAGTGATCATCAATTATGGTAGGTATCCACCCCATTCCTTGGTAACCTTTGACAAACATAGTTCTCACTGATCAACGGTAATTAAAATATGAATACTGTGAATTCTATGACTGACATTAATGATAACCATCTTATAGTCATATACATTTCAATTATGAGAAATTATTAGGCAATACCAGTTATCTTCATTGTATCTTTCAATACCAATTATATCAACAACCCCCCATTAGGTATTTGATGGAAATACCCTTAAAATGTTAACTTCAAATATTTGAGAACATCGATCTACTCCCTCTTAGATCATATCCCCTTGGACCTTTGGTTGTCTCCCAATATGTTCTTGTAGTCTTGTTCTTCGATTATCTTCTCCCCCTTTGAAAACAATGTCAAAGGTGTAAATCAACATCTTAACCATTGAGGAGTTAGAGGGCAGAGTGGAGTGGGGATGAATTTTGAATAGGATTTCGAGTAGGAATACTACCAAGCTAGGGTAGGGCAACTAGTCTGTGGGTATTGAGTAGGACAAGGATGAAGGAAATCGAGATGCAATAGAAGATGGGGACCCACATTCTTTGTAGCCACACCCAAGAGAAAAGATTATCTTTGTTCCATTACCAAGGGCATTAGGAGGAGGGGCCCCAGGGGCCTAGGGGAGATGGATTAATCTATTTGGAGTCAAACCATTAGGTAAATCCTCTTTCCCTAAGATCATTGATAAATCTGATAAGGATAAGGGGATTTTTGCCTTAGAAGTTCCCACTAAAATTATTGACCATAACATTCTAGGTATGGCCGCCACCCTAGTGGGAAAATTTATTAGTGTTTGACCAAATATTGATTTGGTAAGGATTTTTGCTAGAAACAAATGGGAGTTGAAAGGTCAGGTTGAAGTAATAGCTATGGCAAAAGACTTTATGTCTTTTGAGTTCTCCTACCCAGAAGATTACTCCAAGATTCTTTGTGTGAGAAATTGGACAATGGGAAAATCTAATTTTATACTTCAAAAGTGGACTTCCAACCTTGACCTAAATAATGACTTGCTAAGCCAGGCCCTGGTCTAGATTAGGTTGCTAGAGCTTCCCTTAGAATACTGGCATGAAGATGTTTTTGATGGCATCACCAACTCTTTTGGGGAACTATTATCTATTGATCCTGTCACTACAACCAAGAAAAGGCTCACGTATGCTAGAATCTATGTTGGAGTAGTTGAAGGGTAGGATATGCCTCAAGTGATCGAGTTTCAATCTTGTCTGGGTAGATGAGTGGAATAGATCGACTATGAGAATGTTCCTTTTGCTTACTTCCATTGCAAAAAGGTAGGACATAAAGCAAAGGCTTGCCCAATATTTAGAGAGAAGGAGAAGGCCTGTAAAGCTCTAAACAAGCAAGAAAAGAACAAGGACAACCAACAAAAATCCCCAAACCAAGTAGATGTACCCAGAAAGGTGTGGAAGGAAAAAGCTATTGTGAAAAATGACAAGAGGGAACCCCCACTGGAACATAACACTCTAGAAGGAATCAAAGAATCTGAGAAGGAAGCACATCAAATGGCTTCATTGACAAACAATGACAGGGGTCTTGATAGATGTTGTTCCAAGTCCCAAAATCACCTCGTAGGAGAATGGAGGGAAGGATGTGGTTGGTAATATAGTGCATGTAGGGAAGAATTTCATTGAGGAAACCACGAAGATAGAAACAAATGATGCCTCTTGTGTTCCAGATGCTTAGGATGGGTCTCTTGTGGAGGTGCTGAGACTACCTCTTTCACAAGACAACACAAACAAAGGGGTCTCCCCTTCAATGGTCAATAGATTCCTTGAAAGGGTTTTAGCCACCACTCCTGGTCACCTTTCCCGATTGGAGGCCCTCTTTGATAGCTACAAGGAATCAAATGAAGGACCATGGATATTAGTCAAGCATAAGAAAAAGAAAAATAGTAGGGAACCTTCGCTTATCTCACCTGTAGTCATGAGTAGCAGAATGAAAGCTGATACTAGAAGTAAATCTAGTACCCCAGGTAGGAAGAAAAAGAATCAAATAAGAAGGGAAGAAACAAGGAGGAATATTTTGGACGGGACCCAAAGAACCATCCAGGAATCATGTAGCCAAAATAAAACATGAAGATCATTTCCTGGAACATACGTGGACTCAATGGAATCCAAAAATAGGAATTTTTTAGGAATATGATTAGGGATCATAGGCTAGATTTATTTTTAATTCATGAAACTAAAATGAAGAAGGAAAAATTTGAAAAGATTTCCTTTAGTAAAGGAATGAGGAACACAACTACTGACTCGAATGGAGCTTCGAGTGGTCTGCTAATAACATGGAAGGAAGCCTTTGAAGCTAACATCATCTTTGATGAAGGTAATATTTTGCTCATGAATTTTTTTAATCCTAAGGCTCAGGATAGATGGTTTCTTTTAAACATCTCTACCCCCAATACTAAGAATAGAAAAAGAATCTTTTGGATTTTATTTTTTGATTTGGTAGCCAAGATGGGTGAATCAAAGGACATTGTTATGGGGGATTTCAATATCGCTCTCTTGGCTTCTAAGAAGCTAGGTTGATTATTGCCTGATGTGGATAGCAGACAACACTTGGCTGACTTGATAAGGGACTTGGATCTTATGGATGTTGATCTTGGGGGATGTAAATTTACTTGATCCAATAGGAGAATTGGTCCAAAGTACATCCAGGTGAGATTAGATAGAGCCCTTATAACTTTGGATTGGATGAGTCAATTTCAATGCAAGCTTTCATCCTTGCTATGTCTTGGATCGAACCATTCCCCTATCTTTCTTACTCTTGATAGAGTTAATAGAAAGAAGGCTTTCCCCTTTAGATTTGAGAAGATGTGGTCAACACGCTGAAGCTTATTTGAAAAAATCAAGGAGTGGTGGGGTATAGAGGTTGATGGAACAACCATGTACAAGGTAGCCAAAAAACTTAGATTCATTAAGTTAGAAATTTTAAAATGGAACAAAATGGACTTTGGCAATATTTTTCATGCTAAAGAGAGGATTTTGGAGGAACTTGCTGAGGTGCAAGAAGAGATCTAGACCCTGGGTTATGATGATATTAAGATGAATTCTGAGAAGGAAATCCTTGTTGATCTTCACAATATTGTGGGGAAGGAGGAAATGTTTTGGAGGAAGCGCTCTAGGTCGGTCTAGCTAAAGGAAGGGGATGAAAACTCTAGATTTTTCCACCTTTCCACTATGAAACATAGGGCTACCAATAGAATTTGTGAGATTAAAAAGGGGAGTGAAACTATCAGGAAAGATAATGAGATAGAAGAGGAGGCTATCAGGTACTTCTCTACTATCGTTACTAAAGACCTTAACTTGGAAGAAGAGGACTAGAATGTTATTCTTAACACCATTCCCATTGTTATTAGTGATGCTCATAATCGGGCCTTAGTGGCTATCCCAAAGTTTGAAGAAATTAAAGAGGTGGTTTTTGCTCTGCCTACTGAGAAGACCCCTAGCCCTAATGGTTTCCCCATGTTTTTCTTCTAGATGTATTGGGAAATTATTCAATTTGAGCTTGTCAAAGCTGTTCAGGAAATTTTTGGTGCTAGGAACCTGCTAAAAGAAATTAATGCAACTTTTTTTCTTTTGATCCCTAAAGTCACTAGTGTAGATTCTTTTGGCTCTTTCAGATTGATTAGCCTCTACGATTCTTTTTATAAGATTTTCGTGAAAGTCTTAACTAACCGAGTTATCAAATTACTTCTAGAGATTATTGCACCTCAACAATTGGGTTTTGTCACTAGTAGACAAATTCTGGACTCCATCATTGAGGTTCATGAAGTTATTCATTCCTTGGAAGTTGGCAAATAGGAGGGTTTTGTGCTAAAAATTGATCTGTCTAAGGCCTATGACAGGGTGGATTGGGGGTTTTTGGATAGAATTCTTGAAGCTTTTGGTTTCAATGCCAGAGTGAAAAAGATTATCTCTCAATTGGTTTCCACCCTTTTCTTTGCGGTCATGGTTAATGGGACCCGCTCTGACTTCTTCAATTCCTCTAGGGGTCTTTGTTAGGGTGGTCCTTTATCCCCTATCCTCTTCATCATTTTGTCTAAAGGTTTGGGTAGGCTCATACATTTCAAAAGGAGTAGAGGGGATTTAGTGGGCCTAAAACCTTCTTTTGGTCCCTTGGTTTTCACTCACCAGCAATTTGTGGATGATACCATTTTGGGGGGTGAGGCCTCGGTGAGAGAAGCTAGGATTGTGAAAAGCATCCTCAATACTTATTCCAAGTCCTTTGGGCAGCTCATCAACTGGGACAAGAGTTTGGTGTTCTTTTTCAACACCCCTTTAGGCAGACAAAAGAAAATTGCTATCATTTTGGGTTGTAATATTGAGGCAATCCCTTCCACTTATTTGGGCCTCCCCTTGGAGACTAAACCTCTTAACAAATTTTGGGATAATCTCATTGATAGATTCAATAGGAAGCTAGTGGGATGGGAAGGCATCACTCTGAGTCAAGATGGCAAAGTGTTGCTGATTAAATCCAATTTGCAGAACTTACCCACTTATCCTCTTAGCCTCTTCTCTATCCCTTCTAAGGTGTCTATTCATATAGAAGCTATTTAGATGAATTTCATGTGGTCAAGCACTGATGAGAACAAGAAATACCCTTTGGTGGCTTAGGAGAACATCGACAGATCAAAGAAGAAAGGGGGTCTACAGATTAGAAAGATGAAACAATTCAACTATGCTCTACAAGTGAAACAGATTTGTAGACTCTTCAATTCCAATGGTGAATGGAGAGATATACTAAAGTTAAAGTATTCTACTAATCTTAGTTTCAAATAGTTCATCAGTAAGGATCATGAACCTAGGGGCTCTAATATCTGGAATGGCCTTCTGAGGATAAAGAGCTTAGCCTTTGAGAAAGCGAAATGGAAACTAGGAAATGGTGAAGATATTTATTGTTGTCATGATGACTAGCTTAGATCTGGACCTCTTTGGGACATAGAGTGTTTCAATAGATGGGTGATTGTTTGCATAGAAAGATTTGGGAGCAGGGTGAGTGACTACATGATCTATAATGAGTGGATTGATCTAGCTAAGATGTCCCAGGAGCTCAAGCCATTGATGGAAATGGTTAGACATATTCCTTTGTCCCATAACAAAGATTCCATTATCTGGGGGGAGACTATGAATGACATTTATACTGTAGCCTCTAGCTATGAGACTTTGCAAAACTTTGGCATGATACCTATGTGGGCCAAAGCTTGGTACCCAGGGCTCATCCCAAAAATTAATATTTTCTTCTAGATTATGCTCCAAAACCATATTCTTATGATTGACAACCTCACCAAGAGGGGGAATATGATGCCCAACAAATGCATTTTATGAAAAAATCACTATGAGAGTGTTGAGCATATTTTTATCCATTATCCTTTCATTAGAAATATCTGGTCTCTTTTCCTTTTTTTCAACATGTCTTGGTGCTTCCCATCCAACATTTTGGGGTTCTTTGAACAATGAAACCTTGGGATGTTTGGGAGTGACACCGTAGCTTTGTGGAACTGGACCTTACCCCATGTGTGCTGGGGGGTTTGGAAAGAGTGGAACAACAAAATTTTTAGCGATAGGGAAACAAAGGCAGACATTATTTTCCACAAATGCCTTAATGCCTTAATGGAAAACTACACCAAAATCAAAGGTCCTATTCCCTCTCTCAGTTCAAAGGGTAGGGACAATAACAAGAGGGATGGATACAAATGGACTCTTCTACCAGAGGGATGGTACAAGGCTAATTTTGATTGGTGGCCAAAGGCAACCCAAGAAAGGCTAGGGTGGGAGGCATCATCAGAAATGCTTTTGCAAAAGGAATTGTTGCAGTTGCTTCCCCTCTTGGAATACAAACTAATCATTATGCAAAGACTATTGCGGCTCACCATACTATTAAACTAGCAAGAGAAATGGGAGTGAAATATCTCTGGCTAGAAGGAGATTCAAAAAATATTATTAATTTCCTAAATGAGAAGAATAAGCCAACATGGAAAACTACGAATATCATTGATGAATGCATTCAACATCTCAAGACCTTCAAAAAAACCTATGTGGCACATGAGTACTGGGAAGCCAACCAAGTGGCAGATAGGTTGGCTAATTGGGTAGTCAAGTAAAATGAAGTGGCTAAGTGGACAAATGGATATAATATCCCGTCAGAAATTAATGAGTTGATCAAAAGGGAAAGGATCCTGGGTAGATTGGGTATCATAAAAAATCCATTATGATTGTTAATGAATTACGAGGAATGGTCATAAATATAATGTGTAGATTTATTATGATTGTTAGTGATTAATGGGGAATGTGAAAAAAATGTGATGTGGAAGTATGATAGCACTCATATTTCTCACATCAAACATATCTATCAACTTACTGCAAGGATTGATTTCGGGCAGAAAATTCACAAGAAGGAAAAAAGGTCCAAGAAAACGAGGAGCGCCAAAGTTTTTTTGGATTTGAATGGCTTTGATATTGGATATATAGATTGCATAGAGGAAGATATCATAGTAGGGGAAAGACACGGGAGGGAACTAGAGGATGAAGCCCAAAAGTGGCATAGACATTCCAAGGTGTGGAACATTCTGAAAAAAGGGGAAATCATGAATTTCATTGAACGACTCCATGGTTGGAAACCCTCTGTTACCAAGACTATGGTAAAGAGATGGAATGAGGGAATAGTTAAAATCAATGGTATGGATTTCATAGTGACAGAGGATGTCATATCTACTATTACTAGCATTCCCATCATGGGAAAGAAATTCTACAAAGACAGAAAAATCTTAGGGCAAGTGGTGGTGGAATTCACAAAGGATCAATAAGAAAAAAAGGTACTGGTGAAGAAAGGAACTCATTATCTTTCGAGCTCCATCAAGCCACTATGGAGGTTCGTGTTGCAAGTTTTCATCAAATATATCTCCCTCGACACCGGATTTGACTACCTTTGCACCCACCACTTCATGTTACTTAACCACTTTAGGTATGGGGTGAAGATTTCTATTCCCTTCTACCTCTACTCCTCTATGAATGAGAACAATAATGATGATTAAGATAAGCATACTAGGAATCCAACACTCTATGAGGGGCTTTTACTGTTAATCTATGAATTCTTTAAGGCTACAACAATGGGGAAACAAATTAAGAATAGGAAAGAGGGAAAGAAGGACAAAGGGGATTCTGAAGAGTCAAAAGAGGACTATTTTCCATTTGATATAGAGGACAACCTTTAGATGCATATTGACTTACAGAGGGATGATTTCCCACAGTGTGACTTTGCTAAAAAAATCATCAAAATGGAAAGGAAGGGGGGGAAGCTTTTCCTAAACCCAAACAAGGCCTTGACACCTCCTCGGATAGGGACTATAATGAAAGGGCCAAATGCATGGATACAAGGGAAGAAAGTGCATAAGGAGAGGGGGATCCTAGAGAAGGGGAGGGTTTGGAGAGGAAGAGGGGCAAGAGAATCATCACCATCAAAATGTCAAAAAATAAAGAGGATGATGTCCCGATGTCCTAGGGCCAGAAAATGAAACTCTCTAAGGCCAAGAAGGATAAACAAGGGGTGGAGAAGGAGGGGGTGGAAGGGTACCTCAATCAGACTGAAAGGGAGGAGTAGGAGCATGGTTGTGAGGAATTCAGAACCAACAAATATAGATGCTCGATCACGGGAAAGGATAGGAATGTGGTGTGGCAAAATTTTGACACAACTTCTACTAAAATGGGGATCAATCAAGTGTTGATCAGAACTTTGGTCAAAGAGAATGAAGAGAGTAAAATCCAAATGGAAGAGTTGATTGACCCTGCCCTGGTGATTTTTAGTGACACCGCTAAGGAAAACCCAGATATGGATGTCCTCAAAAATGCCAAAAAAAATGCAGTGGACAACTTCTGCACCACCAAGTGGATTTTTCATGAAATCCAAGAGCTCAAATATAGGGTGAGTAGCTTGGAAAGGGAGAACTACAACTTGAAGAATAGTATAACGGAGGAAGAAAAGAGTATGGGAAATAGAGTGGAGGAGGTCAAGAACAAGGTCCAAATGATGGAGAGCTCAATGCAGATTATAATGGAACAAAGCTATAATATTCTCGAAGAGGCCAATGAGAATATTAAACTACTCATTAACAAAATGGAGGGGAAAAGAATTAGTAAGGAGGAGGACCGTACCCCCCACAACGCAAAGGAAAGGACCCCTAATGATAGCTCAATGAAGTGTACTAGATCCAACATGAGGAAGAAGGACACCCTGGAACCTAACCAAGAACTCTTAGACATGAAGGAGGCAGCTGGTAGATTGTTGGAGCTAGAAATCAGTGTAGTAGAAATACTAAGAGATATCTCCTAAGTTCCTTGGCTTTTCTTGGCTTGTCCTAGTTTTTATCTTGACTCCCTAGCTTTTTATTGGTTTTATCCTTTGGTGTGGGGAGTTTTTTTAGTTGGTTTCTTTTAGTTTCTTTTGATACTTTAAGCATTCCTTTTTTGTTAGTTCTATGTATGGTTTGGGTTTCAGGACCCTGTTAAAACCTATTTTCATTAATCAAAAACATCTTAACCATTGATTTACAATATGTCAAAGATAACCTTGTAATTATCTTGGGTTGATTCTATGGATCTCTCCCACATTTTCTTCTGATGATCCAATGCAATAACCCATTCTTGCATCTTGTTTCTAATGTCTCTAACTTCTTAATTAACTCTGCACTTGGAAGTGCCAAAGATTCCTCTACTATCCTTATGCTTTTTTGCATTGCCTCTATGACAAGATATAGAAGTGTCTATACTTTTAGAATGTTCAACATTTTTCTATTATGCTCATCTTGTAGTTGTCTAGTCTTGCTCATTCTTTTATTTATCTCTTCACTGAAAAAAGGTGATTGAACTTGATAATGGATCATGTTGGCTGCATAGACTCTTCAATTCCTTTTGAGCTTCTTCCTTCTATTTCTCCAAATATTTCATAGTTTCTAAAAATTTTGATATCCTGGTAAAGATATTTTCTACTACAGTTAACGTTACTTTTACCGCTTTTACCAAGTTACTTAGTTGTTCACTAACTTCAATAATTTTCTCTACTATCTTGTCTGCCATATTCTTTTCTAGATTTTACTCAACTATATTCATGGCTATAGATTGAAAATTAGTGTCCTAATCTTAGATATCCTTGATACTCTTCTTCACTCTTGATATTTGTATATCATAGACATCCTTGTGTTAGACAACAACAATCTTCCATGCCTGATCAACTACAACACATGTGACACTATCAATAATTGTGGAAATTGTCAAATTGCCCCTTGTTTTAGACTACCAAAGTATTTTCCTCAATTGCATCTTGGCTCTAGCATCTCATCATCTTCTTCCTATTAGTCATAGACTAACCATTCACGTTATGAATGATCTCCTTGTTGATCTTCACCAGTCTATTTTATAGCCATAATTGCATGTCATGAATCCTTCTCAACACTATTTTAATCCATTCTACCTTGGAGTTCCTAGGGAAATTTAGGACATGGGTCAACCCTTTCTTGGTGACATTCTTATGTTAATCCTTCAACACCCCTTCTTCAAAGGACTTCTCATACACTAATCTCACTTCATAATCTTCCACTTCTCCAACCTTACACATATATTATGACCTTACATCATTAATCATAATTACCCTTGGTGGAATTGATGATAGGGCACCTAAGGAATCACCCTTCATCATGATTTTAGGGACTTGCTAACACTTAGGTGAGGGACATGCATCGTTCTTAACTAATTGATTGTTATTAACCTCTTATCCTTGCTTCACTTGATGATGAATTGATTTTAATTTCTTCAAATCAGGGTTTTGATCATGATCTTCTACACAAATTGACAACCACAACTTCTTCTCAGTTCACAATGATTGTCGATGACACACTTTGAATCTCCTTGCAATCTTTGCTAAATGCTCTCCAAATGCTCAAATTCACTTTGCTCTCTTGAAAACTTGAATGCTTTATGATCAAAATGACTTCAAAAATCCTATAGATACCTCATAATACCAATTTTAGGGCCTCATTAATATTTCATACTCATAGTGAGTGAGATACAACTGTCTTGGTCAATACATGATAACTCAGATATCATACTTTTACACTCCATCAACTTAGTCAATGCCACAACTTGGTCACAACTACCATTCTACCACAATCTCATAATGCTTATTAAATTTTTAATACTGACACTCGGTCAATACTAACAGTTCAACTTGGTATAAATACAACTTTTTTTAAACGCTAAATTCTATCCTCTTGCATCCTTTAACATGCTGATATGGACTTCAATGCATTCCAACTAAGGAAGTGATGTAACATTTTAAATGTTGAAACAAAGTTCCATACTTACCTCTTTAATTAGTTCATAGTAGGGGGATCACCCAATCTTCCTTCTTTCTCTAGGTTTGATTCATCTAGCTTCTTACTTGTTCAACTCCAACTGTTACTTAATTTGGCCTTGTCTTGTTCATGGTTGAATATTGGTACTCAGTTCATGCAGTTTTTGCTTAAGTGAACAACCTATGATAGTGGTAACATACTATGCCACCATTCATCCAACTTTTGAATTTTCCTTTGAAATGTGTCCTTATGTAATTTTATGCAATATGACCATAATCTCCAAATAATTGACAGTCGTACCATGTATTATAATGTCAATTGATCTTGTTACCTTTCTTAGGTACATTGCCTTGATTCTTAGGTGTCCAATTATGCTTAACATTAGATCTACAATCTTGTGCTTTATGACCATACTTCCTGACATGAATAATAGTATCCTTAAAATCTAGAAGTACCTAGTGTCTTATTGACCTTTTCTATACATTCATGTTCTCAGTATCTGTGTTTATTGTAATTGTAACAATAACCATTGGATTTGGGCTTAGAGATTGACTTACAAAATTTTCTCTTGTAGATATTTTCTATGTGGCTTGGTTTTCCACAATGATAATGATAGGCTTCTTGTTCTTTGGCTTTGCATTCCTTTGTTCTCCTTTCTTAGATGACTCTCCTTGCTTGGTATATCCTAGTCCATAAGTATCATGAGGTCTTATTTGTGCTCTCATCTTTGTATTAAACATCTTTATTGATTCTTTAGGTTTATTCATCCTCTAAATGAACTCCTCTTCCTTCAACTCATTCTTCAATGTTTCATTCTCAGATTTCAGATTTATGATCTCACGTTCCTTTTAGTGTTCTCTTGAGTAGCTCCCAACAACTAATTGACCATGTTAAATTGATTATGTGCCAAAGTTTGTACCTTAGTAATCTTTTCATCCAACTTTGTAGTGGTTTGTCTCTTGTCTTCTTTAATCCTAGCTTTGTCATCTTCAACCTTGTTCTTTTGTTCAGCGACTTCACATAACCTTACTGACATCATTTCATGTTCTCTCTTCAATGATTTTATTTCTTCATTCAGATTGTTGTTGCTTTCCAGTAGATCTTCTATTTTTGCATCAGTGTCACTTGATCCTCTGTCAGTTCTCAACACTTTCTTCCTTGTATTGTGTTTTATTTTGTTTTATTTCTATCTCATTCCTTTTTTTAAGATCTCCTCTTTAGCAACCTTGAATTTCCCCAAGGTAATCTACAAATCAATCTTCTTATTCTCAATTGTCTTTCCCAAGTTATAGGATTTCATCTCCAAGATCTTGTCTCTCAAGTTGTTAGACTTCTAATAAGAGAACCAAACCTATAGTACCAATTGTTGGAAATCTAATGGGAAAGTAAGATACTGTGTGTTGTGGGTGGGGGGGGGGGGTGAATAAGGATCTTGATGTAGGAGCATCCTGTTTTGTACTACTATCCTACATGTTTTCAATGTGTTGTGTTTCTATCGAGTTGCAATGTCTTGCATTGTTAAGTTCTCAGTTGTTGTCAAGCATTTAGTGGATATCGAGCTTCCTAGTTGATGCTGAGTTCACAATTGCTATCGAGTGTTGTTTCATTTTTGAGTCATACTTTGGTTGTCGAGTTCATGTGGATGTTGAGTTTGTTTGGATGCCAAGTTTGTGTGGTTGTCGAGTTATCCTTTGGTTGCCGATTTTGTGTGGATGCTGAGTTTGTTTGGATACCGAGTTTGTGTGGTTTCTAAGTTTGTTTGGATGTTGAGTTTGTGTGGTTGCCAAGTTCGTTTGGATGTCAAGTGTTAGTATTTTTTGGAGTCTTCATTTGTCAAGTTGTCTATGTGTGGTTTCCTATTGAGGATGACCTTTGCATTTAATTTATTGTTAGATATCTACTGCGAGCCAACTTGTGGCTTGTCTTGGCATTTAATATGAGAGTTTACTTGGTTGTATTTTGTAATAGGTCAAATTTTAGCTATGCATGTATTTAAGAGACCTTGGTTTGAGACTTAGAGAAGCAAAAGGTAGAGGTTTAGAGAAAGAGAGAGACAAATGTGAAGTTTGATCACCATAGATTGTAATTGAATCGATATATGTGGCTGTAATCCAGAAGGCCTCACAACTGGGCATGTAATCGATGTTTGAATGAATATATGAATGAATGCATTTACTTCCTCTATCTCCCAAGTTGTTTGTATTTTTGGTTATTTTTGCTGTGTTGACTTTGTGTACATGGTTTGAATTTTTGGGTGTGCCTTTGGCCCTAGTTTTTCCTCTATCCCTGTGTCAGGTGGATCAGAGCATAAAGTTTTCCCTTGTGGAGATTGGATTGTGTAGAACCCTAAGTGAATTTAGTTGTGGGGTAGCAGGTTTGAGGATTTGACCTACAACTTGTAGAGAGTTACAATCTTGCAAGAACCTAATTTGTAAAGGTGGTTCGATGTAGAGGAAATAATGATAATACAGTATTGGATACATTGAGACAAATTACAACTAGATTAGATACTATAGAGACAACCCAGAGGAGATGAGCACATCTTGATGATGTAAGTGATGATGAAGCAGTAGCACCAAACCCTAATCTAGAACCTAAAGAAGATCAAGATGAGGCAAGGTTATTGAGAGTGTTGTCTAGGGAAAATTCAAAGCTTGCTGTAGAAGTTGTTCCTTATGATAGAAACTTGGATACTAATGTTGTTTTGGGTTGGATCTATGATATGGAGAAGTTCTTTGACTATGAAAAGACTCCTGATAATAGGATGGTGAAAATTATAGTTTCAAGGTTGAAAGGTCATGCCTCACTATGGTGGGAGTATTTAAAAACTAATAGACAAAGGAGAGGAAAGGAGAAGATCCAAACTTGGGTGAAGATGGTAAAAAAGTGAAGAACAAATTCCTTCCTACTGATTACCCAGTTAGCTTGTTATGAAAGATGTAGAATTTAAGACAAAGAGACATGACTATGAAGGAGTATACTAAGGAATTCTATGGATTGGACATCAAATCTAGACATGTGGATGATGATGTTGAGAAAATTGCAAGGTACATAAATCGATTGTGATCTAGAATTCAAGATGAGATAAGTTTTGTGAAATTAGAAAGTGTGGAAGAAGCATACCAATATGCCTTGAAAGCTGAGGAGATCTTGACAAAGAAGCATGAACAAAGACCAAGAGGTAGAGGTGGTAGATTCCAGAGAGGTAGAGGTAGATCTTATGGATAAAGTGGTAGATCTGATAATTCTATGCATGATATGGGAAAATCTAAATGGAAGAATGATGACAAAGGAAAGACCCAGTGGAAAGGTGGTGATTCTTACTGAGGAGGTACTGGTTCTTACCGAGGAAGAGGTAATTCTTATTCTAGAGGTGGATTTCATGGTAATTGTTTCAGATGTGGTAAAGAAGGCCATATTTACTTTGAATGTAGATCCTCTGAAAGTGGACAAGGTAACATAAATGTTATGATTCAAGGAGACATTGAGGGTTCACCTAGTGGACCTGAGGCTAGAGAAAATTTGATGGTAAGAAGAACCTTATGTAATAAGGGAAGTGACGAGGAACCTATCCTTAGGAGAAGTCTTTTCAAGACCAGATGTAAGATGGCTAGAAAATGTTGCAAGGTAATCATTGACATTGGAAGTTCAACACATTTGGCATTAGAAGAGTTGGTTACAAATTTGCAGTTGTAGAGACCGAAGCATCCTAAACCCTATCATGTTTCATGAATCAAATATGAGCATAAGATATTGGTATGTGAGCAATGCCATGTGAAGTTCAAGATTGGACATTACTTTGATGAAGTTTTGTGTGATATTATGCCTATGGATTGTTGTCATATTTTGTTGGATATACCTTGAAAATATGATAGATATGCTATACATGATGGAAGATTGAATCAATATACTCTTTGGATGAATGGGAGAAAGCAAATATTGTGTTGCCTTTGATTGAAAGTCTAGATGAGGTTAATTGTACTACTGTAAGAATTTCCATGGTTAATGGGAAACAATTTGAAAAGGAAATGAAAAAGAATCAAGACTATTTTTTTATAATTCCATGGAGACCAAGTTGTGTCAATAACAACAAAGTGCTGGAAAATAGTGTTAACCGAGTGCCAGTTAGTGGTGACTGAGTGACAGTTGGTAGTATTGACTGAGTGCCAGAAGAAATTGTTGAATTGCTAAATGAGTAGAAGGAGATTGTTGCAGAGGATATACCTGATGGTTTACCTCCAATGAGAAGTATAAGTCATTGTATGGATCTAATTCTTGGAGCTAGTTTTCCAAATAAAGCACCATATAGATGAATATTTCATTCAAAAAGGTATGTTGTTCAAAGGAATTTAGTTGTGTATCCCTGGAAGTTCTATGAGAGTTAATTTATTAAGGAAAAGCATTGTGGTGGATTGGCTGGACATTTTGGAATTGATAAGACATTGAGTTTGTTGAAGGATAAGTATTACTGGCCACAAATGTATAAGGATGTTCAGAAATTTGTAACGAGTTGTGGAGTTTGTCAAGTTGCAAAAGGAGTAAGTCAAAATACTGGTTTGTATACACCTATTAGTGTTCTTGGGAAACCTTGGAGTGACATTAGTATGGATTTTTCTCTTGGATTTCCTAAAATAGTGAAGGGGTATGATTCTATATTTGTTGTTGTTGATAGATTTTCTAAGATGGCTCATTTCATACCATGTAAGAAGACATCAGATGTTGAGCATGTTGTGGAACTTTTCTTCAAAGAGATTGTGAGATTGCATGGATTACCAAGAAGTATTATTTTTGACAGAGACAATAAATTTGTTGGTTATTTTTGAAAGACTTTGTGGAAGAAAATGGGTATTGATTTGAAGTTTAGTTCCACATTCCATCCATAGACAGATGGACAGAAAAAGGTTGTGAATAGAAGCTTGGGTAATTTGTTGAGATTTTTAGTTGGAGGTAAGCCAAGTAATTGGGAGATGGTATTAGCACAAGCTAACTTTGTGTATAATAATTCTATGAATAGGAGTACTAGGAAAATACCTTTTGAGAATGTTACAGGAATGAAGCCTAGAGGAGTATTAGATTTGAAGGATGTTGCTAGTGAAGAAAAGAGAAGTGCTATAGGGGAAGAATTTTTTGATTTTATGGAGTCTTTGCATAATGAAGTAAAATTGAGGATGGAACAAAGTAATTAGAAGTATAAGGAGAATGCTAATAAGTCTAGAAGAAATCATGTTTTTGAAGTTGGTGATGAGGTGATGGTTTGTTCAATGAAAGGAAGATTTACTGTTGGAATGTACAGTAAGCTAAAAATGAAGAAGTTTGGACCTTGTAAGATTTTAAGGAAGTTTGAAAATGGTAATTCTTATGAAGTTGAGTTACCTGATGGCATGAATATATCTCCTATATTCAATGTTGTTGATTTATATAGATATCATGAGTCAGAAGATGAATTGGATGTACCAGATGATTATCCTAAGAAGAAGATGGAAAAGGTTGAATAGATAATAGAATAGAGAGTTACTAAGAGCACGAGAGAAAAAGACTACTATGAGTATTTGGTAAAATGGAAAAACAGACCTAGCAAAGATGCTCCATGGATTTCTCAATCTAAGTTGGATTCAGCTCAGCTTGTGACATCTCAATGATTCAGGGGAATTATTTTCTCCAACCCCAATTCTTTGATACAGGAGGATCCTGGGTTGTGCTACTATCCTACATGTTTTCAATTTTTTGTGTTTCTACTGAGTTGCAATGTCTTGCATTGCTGAGTTCTCAGTCATTGCTAACCATTTAGTGGATGTCAAGCTTCCTAGTTGATGCCGAGTTCATAGTTGCTATCAAGTGTTCTTTGGTTTTCGAGTAATCCTTTGGTTACCAAGTTCATGTGGATGTAGAGTTCGTTTGGACGTTGAGTTCGTGTGGCTTCCAAGTTATCCTTTAGTTTTTGAGTTCATGTGGATGCCGAGTTTTTTTGGATGCTGAGTTCATGTGGTTATTGAGTTCATTTGGATGTTGAGTTCATTTGGATGCTTAGTGTTAGTATTTCATGGAGTCTTCATTTGCTGAGTTGTCTGTGTGTGGTTTCCTATTGAGATTGACCTTTGCATTTAATTTAGTGTTAGATATCTGCTGCGAGCCAACTTGTGGCTTGTCCTAGGATTTAATATGAGAATTTATTTGGTTGTATTTTGCAACAAGCTGACTTGTGGCTGTGCATGTATTTAAGAGACCTTGGTTTGAGACTTAGAGAAGGAAAAGGCAGAGGTTTAGAGAAAGAGAGATCATAATGTGAAGTTTGATCATCGTAGATTGCAATTGAATCGATATATGTGGTTGTAAACCAGAAGGCCTTATAGCTAGGCATGCAATAGATGTTTGAATGAATATATGAACAAATGCATTTACTTGCTTTGTCTCCCAAGTTGTTTGTATTTGTGGTTATTTCTATTGTGTTGACTCTGCCCAAGTGGTTTGAATAGTTGGGTGTGCCTTTGGCCCTAGTTATTCCTTCCTCCCTGCATAAGATCTATTGAAACTTTAACACTTCAAACATTAACCAAAATTGATAACTTCACCATTAACCCTTATCTCAACATCACCATAAACTAAATCAAACATTCACTGTAATGTATTATCATATCTAATATCTACTTGCATGAATAACATTCACAACACATAACACATGACAAAAAGATTTGGTTATGTAGAAACCCTCCAAGGTGAAGGTAAAAATGTAGTGGGGATGATACCCACAAAGTCTTTAGTACTATAGCAATGAAGTTCTCCTATTAAGGCTACAATTTTGATCACTTCTAATGATCTATCATGTGAAGGGTCTACCATATTAAGAGATTAGAAGAATTATACAATCTACCTTGATTAAATGATTTTAGCTCACTACTAATGGAGCATTCTATTAAGATATTCACAAAGGTCCATTAAAACCACTATGTTAAGATATTTACATCCTAAAACACTAGCTAGAATGGTTTAGTACCCAATCCTTTAGTCTACACTACAATGGTGATAAAAGATATCTTCTATACAATCAATAATCACTTCTCTCATCTGATTTATCTCTAACCTTGCACTTCATTTCTTCTCTGCAATGATCGGTCACTCTTCCTAATTCACCTTCACACTTCGCATATAACCATACACTTAATCACTTGTGCTCCACACATGAAAACTAGGTCATAAACCATTCTTAAATAACCATTAGGTGAAGCTTCTAGATCATGATCAACAATCTAGATACATTCATTTTCTCACTTAGTCCTTAATGATTGACTAAACTTCTTTTATGGGGGTTAATGATCCTCCCTAGAATGAGTAATCACCTCCATAAATAACCCATTGATCACATAAAAACCTCTCTAGCATGAAAAAAATGGTTTACCTCAATATTTGTCCCATTATGAACAATCATGTCAAAACTAGCTTACTTAGCACTTAAACTTGTTGATGCTTGACCATGTCTAATCTACATGCTATTGCTCAGCTTCAATTCTTCTCGACTCAGTTTGTGTTACTTAGTTTTCTTTTGTGCTTGGCATAAGAATGATTTTGGCTTATATATTGCTCTTTGACAACTCAGATAATACTGGAACACTTATTGACTATAGACTTGCTCGGTAATAACTACTACCTTGACATAAACTAAAATATATATAAGTCTTCCATTACAGTACTTGAACTATATAGGATGACTCGGTCATAGTGATCATCGACCAACCTTGTCTAATGAATTAATACGTATTTTGTAGTAATTAAAAATACAATGATTGCCTTGAGGATCAATATAAAAATGTATCTTTATATATATTTGTACAATACTAACATGAGAATGCATGTTAGCTTGAAAATTATGAAAGAATTCATTCATAACATTAATATAATTTTCACCGTGCCTATATCAATTCACCTATTTTTGTAGTTAGTGGTATGTTCTTTGACCATTTAAATTTTCCTGTGCCTAGGAATCAGTTTTGTATATAAAAGAAATCACATACCAAAATAGCTCCATAATTGACTGATTATTTTCTTCCTTTCTTTATTCTATTCATATTCGCTAGGATTTGCATCCTGACCATTTCATATAGGTCATAAACATGTTGTTCTTTAAAATCTCATAAGTGACATGTACTGCACCTGTTGGTACACTATTGGAGTTGCTAGATTGATACACTTTGTATCTAATCAATTTTGAAGCAAGATGCCCTTCAAGGTCTTCAATATACTCTATAGTCTTGACTTGCCCATCATTCTTTGATTTGGTTAGATACATACAAAATGATATGGTATTTTTCTAACTATACATTCCTTTTTTGGTGATTGGAATCCTGTTATTCTATGGGTGATTTTCTTTGACATCTTGTGTGGTTTGTCCAACCACACAAACCAATCATGTGCCCTACTTAATATAATCCTTATCCAGTTTGGATGAAACCTAGTAGGGATGTCTACAACTTGGGTTAAACATTTTTCTTATAGATGCTTGTGCTCATTTTTCAATACTCTATCTATGCACGTGTTCTTGCAATAAATTTGATAGTCTCAACTCCTAATTCCTCAATTTTGTAGTGGATATAAGATTGAATATATGAACTAGTTGTAGAAATGCCAATGATATCATGGAAAATGCTCCATTTATGTGCAATTTGAATTTCCTATCCACCCAAGATGTATAAATTTGTTTAGATTCATCTCTATTTCTAATCAAAGCTATCATCTCAAAATTCTTTTCCATTGTTTTAGATACAAAACAATATCTCAATAGTAATCAAATCTTTCAACTTCGCTAGTGACCAGTTAGAGCTCATGATTCAATCACAATTTCTTGCTCAAATCTTAATACATTTTTTGATTAATCATTTGGTAATTCTTAATTTTTCTCTTGAGTAGACAAATGAAAGTAAAGGTGTGAAATGAATCACTTAATCACTATTTATCATCAAAATATAGACATTTTTGTCTCTAACAATTACCTCAATACCTTTACTAACAGTAAGAATAGTGTCTTGCCATCGATTAATGAATACTTTATCAATTTCTTTATTCTCCAATTAGTATGATCGGTTACAACTTAATATGACTAAAGACCTTTATGATTAGTCAAAAGTTTCAAAATGTTAAGGTAACATTTCTTAGCCTCATTCCTTCTCCTTTCATCCTTCCCTTCTTAACTTTGAGGACTGGTATATAGGATTCTTTTGTGTACTTCCCCTAAGAAATTAAACTTCATAGTTTGAAGATGAGTTAATTGAACTAGGTGATACAAATGACTTTTTTTGTTCCTACTTTTCTTCCATATTTATCCAAGTATTTTTCATTTCATTTATGATTTTCTTACAAGGTTCTTCATCTTTCCTTTCTCTGACCTATCAAGAGACCAATTTATGAATTTGTAGTCTTTTGCAACATGACCAACCATATTGCATGGAAAACATAGCACTGGATGATTATTCCCATAATTATTTCCTTGTTCTTTAAATTTTTAATTTTCTAACATGTATCCTAATTCTCCACACCCTAGGCATTTGGGATCGAACACTCATTCCCTTCTATTAGTATTCACTGGTACAATTAGTGACTTAGAAGTCTTAGATCTACATTCCTTAGCTTTTTGTCCATAGTTATTGCATTTATAATAGTAACCATGAAATTTATTATTACTATCCTTAGGTTTAAAATTACACTCATAGATAGCATGTCCATACTTATAATAGTTATAACAATGACCTTCAAATGAATTTTCCCTATTGACAAACTTTCTTCTACATACATTTGCAATAAGGCCAATCTTTTTGCAATTGAAGCAAGTGGGTTTGTTAGATCTCTTACATGATTTTCTTGTGGTAGCCTTTGGATGATTTTGAGACTTCTTTTTATTTTATTTTGATGATTCACCAATCAACTCTAGCTTATGTCCTTTTTATCCAAGAATAATTGAAGCATTGGGATTTCTCTAGCTCTTCAATTATTCATCTATTTTTTGTAAGCTCTCACTACATTGTTTTATCTTCTCATTTGCATCACTCTCTTTATGTAGTCTATTCTTTAGTTTCTAATTTTCCTCTTTTAGCCTCAAATTCTCATCTACAATCTCTTGATTTTCCACTATTTTTCATGAAGGTGGTTATGCATAGTAAAATTCTCTTGTGATATGGGTGTGTGCGTCAAGTTGGTGCACAAAAAAGTGGACATCCCCCCAAAAAAGTAAAATTTTCAATAACCTGATCGAGTTTTCAATGACCTGATTAGGTTATTCAAAAGTGAAATGCTAGCCAGGCTTGGCATCCAAGCATGGCCATTATACTTTTTAAAACCTGATCGAGTTTTGTAGAACCCAATCGGGTTATTAAATAATATAATTCAAAAAATCCGATCGGGTTTTGTAAAAATCAATTGGGTTTTTGGATTATCTAACTTAATAATCTGATTGGGTTTTTTAAAGTATAAATTATGACTATTGTCTGTGTTTGAGGGCATTTTTATACCCTCAAACGACAACAACAATGTGGATTATGGAGGAGAACACCAAAACTCGATTGGGTTTAGCTTAAAAAGTGATTTTTGATTGCATTTCCATCCATGATGCCCCACAAATGAGGTAAGTCTTCATTCTATTCATCATTTATGTATTTTTTTATCAAATTTTGTAATGTGGTTTTGTAATTTATAAGTTTTGTAATTATTTTTAAATTTTTTAAATATAGATGCATCAAGGAATCCAAGAAAATGAGGGAGAGAAGAAAGACCACCTCCTACAAAATCAAACCCTCCCCCCATCATGACACAACCACAAAACACTCCACTCATTGTGACACAACCACAAAACCCTCCACTCAATGTTTGCATTCAACAACCACTGCCTCCTATAAACCCTTTGCTTATACAATTACATCATTTAACTTCCACACAAGAGTACCTCATAAACCACCACTCACAAAATAGTGCTAACATTACCCAAATGGTCAATAGGTTGTGGTCATCTACACTTTCTCACCACTCAACCCTAGTGAATACACTTGAACAAATGTCCCAAAATACAAATGAGGTGTCTAGAGAGTTTATGAAATGGGGTACATGGAGGGATAGGTGTCATGCATTTTATGTCGATGGGTTATCATATCAACAAGTGAAAGATAAAAACATAAAGAAAGGTACTATATGTTCTCTTTTCACCGATCATATATTTGACAACTCCTTATTACACACAACCAAAAAGTTTCCTATTCATTGTTGTACTCATGCTAGGATGAGATCATATTTTTGGGATAGGTGGTATATGGTATTTGACCTACCACCATGTAATAATTATGAGGTGCCTCTATATTTTTTGAGAAAGCTATATTGCGAGTTCATCCTTGGTGAGAAGTCAAATTACTTTGACATCCATTAGTTCCAAGGTAGAGGGAGAGGCTCTATGCAAGATAGACCTAGGGCTTTTAGGGTGGTACCAAAAAATGAGAGGAGATGTACAACATGAAAAACCATGCCCCATGTTGTGCTCGCATCAATTGTAAAGGAGTTTATTGATTTATAGACTCCTCATGTGGTTACATCATTGACATATGTTATTATTGAGCATGGCTCATAGTTAGGTGGTTTTCCTTCACCTATGGCACCCTGACCATCATCAAATGCACCTTTAGGGTAATCAAAACATGCAAAAACTCCATCATCTCACCTATTGCACTAGGGTCATCTTAACATGCGACAACTCCATCATTGTCACCTATGGAACCTTGGCCATCATAGCCTATGACAACTCCATTAGCATGACCTGCACCACTAGTGTCATCTCCACTTGTGTCACTTCCACCACTAGTGCCATCCTCACTTGTTCCACTTGCATTGTAATCACATGCATCATTACAATCTTCAGGGCCCAATCAACATTTTTGTTTTAGCTATCAGCACATATGTGATGGGATAGATATGGAGGCATCTGAGGATGGAGTGTCATCTCATCCATGTGTACATTGTGGGCATACTTGTTATTCATATGAAGGTGGGGATTTCACACTCATAGATGATTTGATGGAAATGGCCTTCGGTGGACAAGATACACAAGTTTGTTTGTTTGAGTTTTGACATGATATTATTTAATCACCTAAATATTGTAAAAGTAAAAAAATATTTTTTTATAGATCACTCTAGATTGATATGTGAACAATATGCAATGCAAGGTGTAGCAAGCAGTTTGAGAACACCATAGAGTACTTGTTTTGCTAGAGGTGCGAGGCTAGGAGCAAGAACACCCGAGGTTAATTTTTTTTAATATTCTTAAAAGTACAATAATACATTGGCTTAAAAATATTCTTTCTTAATTGGTATGACACTAACAACTTGCTTATAAATCCTCTGCCATCTCCTATCATCATTGAAGCCCTCCCATTCATCAAATCCATCCAATTCCCATCCACATTTCTTGCTCCTAGCATTAACCAAACCCCATCTAATGAACCTCATGAGTTTAGAAATGATATTATTTAATCACCTTAATATTGTAAAAGTAATTTAAAAATAATAATTATAGAGCACTTTAGATTGATATGTTCAAACAATATGCAATTCAGGGTGCAACAAGCAGTATGAGAACACCACACAATACTCATTCTACTAGAGGTGTGAGGCTAGGAGCAAGAACACCCAAGGTAAAGTTTTTTAAATATTCTTAAAAATACAATAATACATTGGCTTTGAAATATTGTTTCTTAATTGGTATTCTTAAAAGTACAATAATACGTTTCCATATCCTACCATCTTTGAAACCCTCCCAAATTCATCAAATCCATCCAATTCTCATCCACATATCTTGCTCCTAGCATACCCTAACTCCATCTAATGAACCTCATGAGTTCATCCTCCATATACCCATATGCATCGAAGAACCTCCATATCACATAGGGTGTCTTCTAGGAGTGTAGAGATCATGAATCTCCACTTTTATTTCTTGACAAGGTGCCAAAAGTTCATTCCATCTCTCTTTTCCTTATCGATCTTTTTGTTTTCAATTTAGGTGTTGTAGTCTTTTTGAGCCCCAATTTTTACTATCTTTCAACTATGCTTCCAATATCATCCTTTAAGTCCTAAATGTGTCTTCTTTCCCTCTTATGATCTTCTTGTTGTTACTATGCCTTCTTTCCATTTACAACATTATCTCATATTTATAACAATACTCTTTACTATTTTATACGGCTTGTCGGGGGCTCAAATTTCTCAAATTGATGATGCCATGCTTTTTTCCATTAACTTTGTCCTTGAGAGCTATGCGGTATCATAACTTTCACACCTATCAAGTTTACAATTTGAGTTGAACTCATGATGTGTCTTATTGATTCCTCTTATGCTATATTTGTTTCTTCTTTAGGGTACTCCACATAGCTCGAGGTCTGGAGGAAAGGGAAGGAAATCAACTAGAACACTGAAACAAAAAAAGGTATTAAATACAAGTCAAGTTTATATTTTGAAATTTATTATGAATGAATGTATATACATGTACTTAATATTAATGAATACGTATTGACTTGTTTGTTGTATATATGTAGAAACAATTTAGTTTTGTAGAGTTGATGAATGTACCTAAGACTGCCAATGTTGAGGCAATGGAAGAGGTAAAATTTCATATTTTCCTTCTCATTTAGGTTATAGTATGCATTTGTTCTATATACATTTTAAATAGCTGTATTTACAAATTAGTACATGGTTATTTTCATTTTTATAGTAATTATCAATAATTTGTCTTATTAACATGTGTTATTTATCTTTTACCTATTAAAACACTCTTTGAGACTTCGTGCAAATCCTTTCCCATTTCATTTTTTTAGGAGTCTCGAGCATCAAAGATGAGGTCAAACACAATAGAAGTCAGAGGTATGTATGTAGAGTCTTAGTTGAACCCTCTTGTGATCTCAATTTGGATTGCTTGTGTGTGTGATAGAAATCCCTAATGCCTACTCTACAATTCTAACATTTTATCACTTACCATATAGGTTGTGACTCGTACCAACATTAATTCATCAGTAGTTGTGCCTCCTTCTAGCACGAGAGATCCAACTCAGGTTGTAGTATGTTTTCTAGTTTTTTACTCTATTTGGAATCCCTAATGCCACTCTATAATGCTAACATTTTATCACTTATCATATAGGTTGTGCCTCATATCAATACTGACTCATCAATGGTTGTACCTCCTACTAGCACAGGAGATCTAGCTCAAAATGCAGTACATTTTTTCACTTTTTACTCTATTTGGAATCCCTAGTGCCTACTCTACAATTTTAACATTTTATCACTTACCATACAGGTTGTGCCTCATACTAGAATTGATTCATTAGTGGTTGTACCTCCTTCTAGCACGAGAGATCTAGCTCAGGCTGCAATACATTTTTTTTTTTTTACTCTATTTATAATTCCTAATGCAACTCTATAATGCTAACATTTTATCTCTTGCCATACATGTTGTGCCTCATACCAGCACTATTTCATCAGTGGTTGCACCTCATGCTAGCATGAGAGATCTAGCTCAGGCTGCAGTACATTTTTTTTAAAACTCTATTTGGAATCCCTAATTCCACTCTATAATGCTAACATGTTGTTTCTTACCATACAAGTTGTGCCTAATACCAACATTGATTCATCGATGGTTGTGCCTCTCATGAGCATTGATTCATTGGTTTTGTGTCTTGCATTGTCACTCTACCTCATCATTTTGTTAGGAGTCCTGCCCATTGATGAAGGAGCCCATTACCATTATCATTCAGCCCAACTATGGGACAAAGGGATGAGATAATGAAAAACTTAACTATCCACAATTTAGAACCCAATTTCTAGTTATTTAAATATTACTTATAGATAAAATATTTGATAGTGTATTTTAATTTTTCTTTTGCAAACACTTGGCAAGCCACAAACTGCATCAAAGAGGCTCAATTTTGATGATCGTGCACATTCATAGATATTGATAGTGATATACATATGTGGTTGTGTTCATCACATGACATTGACATATATTCAACTTTTTTATTGTATATATTTAAGATTTGTATTGTGCACATTCAACATTTCCATTGTACACATTTGACATTTGTTAGGTATTTGACTTTTGTACTGTATATATTTGAGATTTGTATTGTCCACATTCAACATTTCTATTGTACACATTTGGCATTTGTTGGGTATTTGACTTTTGTATTGTACCGATGAGACATAACATCTTTTTGTAACTATATGATTGATATGACATAATATATTATTCATTTTGATATACATTAAACTTGGATTTCCATCCAACTTGTTTAATGTGTGCATACAAACTTGTATTTTAACTTACTTTCTTGCAATTAATCAAACACATGAACATTCATTATTTTATACAGAAAATGTAACATGTTTATCAAATTCATTATAACATGTAATCATATGTCACTTATTTTGATGTAATAAGACATGAAAGGTAAAAATATGTCATGATTTTTGTATTTGTCAAAGATCGCAGCCTGATAGTGCTTAGAGACCCTTAGGGACACTTCTATTCAGTGTAGTCGATATCATCGAAGGAAAGTTGGGGCTGAAATGAGGTTGGTCCTAGGATAAACCCGATCAATTGAAGTTAATGGAGAAGAAAATTTGATCCTAGGACCAATGGTTTGAAATATACACAACCTTGCTCATTTTAACTGAGCAACATTGCAACTTTTGGCAATAGGCAAGATACAGATGCCAAATCCAAACAAAGTTGAATTTCTAAAAACTGAGATAGGCTATTGTAGGACAAGATAATGTGATCTTGTAGCACCTAAAAGTTTGTCAATACCTCATACGAGCTCAAAGAAGTTCCTGATCAAAGATCGCAACCTAATGGTGCTTAGAGACCGTTAGGGACACTTCCATTTAGTGTAATCAATACTATCAGAGGGACATTATGGCTGAAATGAGCTTGGTCCTAGCCTAAACCAAACCAACTAGAGATAATAGAGTAGATGATTCGATCCTAGGACCAACAGTTTGAAATATACACAACCTTGCTCATTTTAATTGAGCAGCATTGCAACTTTTGGCAATAGGTGAGATACAGATGCCAAATCCAAACAAAGTCAAATGTCTAAAAATTGAGAGAACATGATCCTACAACACCTGAAATTTTTTCAATACCTTGCACGAGCTCAAAGAAATGGCTAATCAAATATCACAACTTGATGATGCTTAGAGACCCTTAGGGACACTTCTATTTAGTGTGGTCGATAATATTAGAGTGATGTTGTGTCTGAAACATGGTTGGTCCTAGCCTAAAACTAACCAACTAGAGCTAATAGAGAAGATGATTTGATCCTAGGATCAACTGTTTGAAATATACACAACCTTTCTCATTTTAACTGAGCAACATTGCAACTTTTGGTAATAGGCTAGATACGAATACCAAATCCAAAAAAAATTAAATCTCTAAAAAATGAGATAGGTTGTTTTAGGCCTAGATAACATGATCCTGTAGCACCTAATAGTTCATCAATACCTCACACAATCTCAGAGAAATGCCCGATCAAAGATCCCAGCCCGATGGTGCTTACAAACCCTTAGGGATGCTTTTGTTCAGTGTGGTCAGTACCATCAAAGGGACATTGTGGTTGAAATGAGGTTGGTCCTAGCCTAAACCTAACCAACCAGAGCTAATGGAGTAGTCGTGGATTTCTAGGAAAAGCCAAAATTGCTCATGAGGTCTTAAGTTGGTCAAAAGTTGTTCAATAAGCCAAAAGTTGCTCAATAGGTTAAAGGTTGTTAGGGATGGGAAACAAAGGTATTAGATTACTTAATAGGTCCTAGGAATCTTAACTAGGGTCCTAGAATAGTCCTAGATGGATCCATTTTACCAAAAGACGTCAAGAGCAAAAATTGCTCAAAAGTTGTAAAGTTGCTCAAAACGCTGCTTGAGCAACTTTTGCAATTTTTGCAAAAAGTTCCAAATGGAGGTTTGGGAAGTTGTAACTACCCATTCTTAGGTATATGAGAATGGGGAACATATTTTGGAACTCCTCTTCAATGCTTTGCAACTTTCTTGCCAAAATTTGCTCAAGCAACTTTTGAAAGATCCAAAGTTGCACAATGTAACTTTTACATTTTTTTGTAACTTTTAACCAATTTGGTGAAATGGCCTTACTATCATCTGAAACTTAGCCACAAACCTTACATATGGTAAAAACCAAACCCTAACTCTTTGTAGACCCTATTGACCTCATGATGATGTCATCATCATGCCTTGTGCCAATCAGAGGGTTATTTTAAGCCTAAAAAGGGGTGACATAGTGTGACATAAAGAACATGATCCAAAAACAACCCATCCAAACTTTGCATATGTTGTAGAGTAGACAAATGGGTATCCAAATCTATAATTTATTTTCCTGATGTTTTGGAAAATTTGGGAGAAAAATGCAATAGGACAGCCATCTAAATCCATATAAGTTGAAGATAATTGAATTTTTTCTAAGGATATCATCAAACCCACAAAAAAGAGTTCAAGGGAAAAATTTATAACAATAATGCACAATATTATATCTCTTATTAGTTTTATATACACAATTTGGCATCTAAATATGCATAAGTTTGACATCTCTCATCAGATTTTTATACAAAATATGGCATCTAAATATGCGCATGTTACATGTCTTCTCTTTTTTATATACAAAATTTGACATCTAAATATGCACGTGGTATCTCTTATCGGATTTTTATACAAAATATGGCATATAAATATGCACATGTTACATGACTTATCGATTTTATATACAAAATTTGGTGTCTAACATGTGACATCTCTTATCAGATTTATATAGAAAATTTGGCATCTACATATGCACATCATTGCAAAGTTGCAACATTTCACATAACATATATACACAATTTTGAAAATTATTCTACCATATGTAGAATGATTCAGCTATATAGTACACAATCAATCAAGGGAACCTTGTAGATAAGCTCTAATCCTTATTGTATCAAGTGTTGCCTCATGATTAGATTCATGTACTTTCCACAACTTCTTGTTAGAGGCCTACCACGATAAAATATCAATTGAATATTTGTTGCAACAATAAGGTTAGAGTAATGAAGAAAATGTCTGTGTCTCAAAATCCTCAAATAACCACATGGTAGAATTATTGATGGGGTACCTACATTTAATTGTAAAGATAATTTAAAGTCAAAATTGATACATTATACATGACAAATTGACTTAAAGAGATCTTCATGGCAGAGGAAAAAAAAATATTACCTTTTAAGCCATGCTATCAATTTCTTTTTGGGCTCAATACGCTGACATAGAAGGTAATTTGTTCCTTCATCATTATTCTTATATGTAATAGAAGTTTAAGTTAATGGAAAAATTAAAAGTAATCTATTTTAACCAAGTATTAAATTGATAACTTAGCACCTAGTTCAACTAGGTCAGATACATGCTCAAAGTCTGTTGATGCTTCAACTTGGTTGAGTTGTAGTGCTATAGGAAGTTGATATGAATCAGTAGGATGTAAAGGTCTACAAGACCATTGGTCAACCCACTCTTTTGATGCACATTCATCCCATAAATGATGCATACATGAAGAGAAAAATCATGCAAGATTAAAAGTATGAATAGATAGTGACACTGCATTTGAACCTCGAAATGAATGCATCTCACTTGATTTTGTAAGTGTACAATAATCTTGCAATTTTCAATGTTAGGTTCACATACCAACAAAAAATATCTAGAAACCATAGACTTACCTGTATTACCTAGTCCCACCATAGAATTACACCATTGGACATTTGTTTGAACATTTTGTAATATTGCACCACCTTCATACTTTAATTCCTCTCTACTAAGGGCTCTTTTCACACATGTTCCAACACCATCATGCTCCCCCTTTCCATGTTCCACCTCAATAAAATTCAAAAAATGTTGCACTCCACTTGTCACATGCATCCTACTCAACCAATAAAACATCCTTGCATTCTTGAATTGTGCAATGCAATTTTCTGAACATATAATGTGTTGATTGTATCTTTCATCTCTTTCCCTCAAATTGTCATAGAAAACTCTAAAACATCCTTGCACAAACTTCGATGAATGAGTTGTATCATCGCTGATATAGAAGTGATACTCTCTTAATACTTTTCTGTCATCCTCTGTGGTATCATGTGCATGAATAAATGTTGTGTACAAAAATTGACACTTGTATAGAGTTTTAATACATTAGTTGCACTTAATTTTGAGGTTTTAGTGTATAGTTTTCAGCAAATTCAACAAATGATGCAATTGTACCCAAGAGAAAAGTGTCCTTACACAACTTGAATTGCTCATCTAACCATATATCTCTATGTGTATGACCTATGTAGTCAAACTATTTTCTCTTGAAACAATTTCATAAAATTAGCTACACATACATCACTTTTCACTAATTCACACCTCTTAAATTTTTTTCCATCTTTAACAACATATATAATTGACTTGTACTTCCTAAAAGAAACTAGTGTCTTACCAATTTCATGTGTGCTATCTAGATGTAGGCATCTATGCAACTTTTGTAAACCACCAGATTGATGGCCAAAACCTTTGAAACATATGGTCTTATAATAAATGCACCCATCATCTCATTTACATTGTACACTTGCAATAAATTCTCTCATTGACTTAGGAGGTAATTGTAGACCACATTCCCACAATATTTTGTTAGTATGCAAAGTACAACATATATAACAATAAACATCATAGACACAGAAAACACAATATGAACCCTACAATAACATGTAGTGTGTGTATGATTTATCTTAACATTGAATGGTTTTGTCATCTCAAAAAGCCTTTGGCTGATTTTAATTTGATGAAATATTTGAAGAAACATTTCATAAAATTGGATTTGAGTCATATCCAAAAAAATGTTTTGCATGTGGCTCACAGTTTGTTTTTCCAATTCATCTTTTGACAACATCTTTTTGGTTTGGTGAAGCCCTTGTGTTGTCACACCGAAAATTATCTATTAATGTTCTTAGTGCATCAACAATAAATTTATCCTCATGTGGGAGTCTACCTTGGAATGACAAAAAAGAAGTCTCATTAGAATTCTCAATTTTCTCTCGCCTCACTAAGGCTTTGAGTAACATTGTTATACTTATCCTTAATGATTTACTTCTTTTGCTTACCATATAAATTTTTTCCATTTCCTTTCCCATTATGGTTGATGTTAGGACCCTTCAACTTGTATTAGCATCTTTAGTACATTATTTTGAACCAATGAATTGGTATGTATCAAAGAGATTTCTAACAATACTTTTTTCACTACTATGTTTAGATGTTCTTAACCCCAAAATTCTCGCTGTCTCTCTAGATTTCAGATTTTTAACCATTTCAACAAGTTGGAATATTCCACTTTGATTTAAATTTTTATAATAGTTATGCTAAATATTTTGAACAATTCTCCTACAATTTCTTTCGAACATTTTATTATGCATTGGCTTCAAATTTTTTTTATCAATGTCAATTAGAAACTTTGGTTTTCTATGAATTATTCTAGGAGATGTTGATATATGTGCATGCTCTATATTTTTATTACTTACATCATGTGCGTTCATCATTTCAACTTGAGATGTCACATTAGGGGCATCAAGTGACGTAAGTGTATTTGTCATAATCATTCTAGTTGGGGTATGTTGAACATTTTTGTTTGTCAAATTAGGTGCATTTATGACATCAATATCAATATGCAGATCTTCATCACTTACATTGGAGGCATTTGATGATTTATCTTCATGTAATCTCCTCATACCCTCTCTTTTTTTGTCTTTGCTACCTCTCATTTTTCAATCATTCCTCTCTTGTTCTTTCCCATGATTATAGATGCAAAGTACCCTACAAATAATAAAATGAATAAAATAAATAATAAAATTCAAAACTAAACAAATTTGCATCATTATTTTATGCTCAATCATAAGATCTAACATAAAATAAGATGTTGACACATGGAAAGTAAAAAAATTAGCATTTCCAAGTACAAAAAAACATACACTTGCATACCTGGTATAGAAATACATGTGAAACAATAGTAGAATTTGGTGTACTGCACTGAAACAACATAATAACTGTTGACATGCTATTTTATTTATAGTTTTCAATAACTTGATTGATTTTTGTATAACCTGATTAGGTTATTGAGTTCTAACTGCATTATCCATATGGATAAATAACTCAATCGAGTTTTGTATTACTACTACACAAAGGTAGATTGAAGGAGGGAGGGAGTGATGGACACAATGTGTGTGAGAGAGAGGGTGAGGCTAGGATAGAGAGATAGGAGGGGATACAAAGAGAGAGAGGGAATAAGGGAGAGAGAGAGAGAGAAGAGGATAAGATAAAGATAGAGAGAGAGGGGATATTAGAGAGAGAGAGATTAGGGGATATGATAAAGAGAAAGAGAAAGAATGAGTGAGTGAGAGAGAGAGAGAGAGAGAGAGAGAGAGAGAGAGAGAGAGAGAGAGAGAGAGAGAGAGAGAGAGAGAGGATGGAGAAAGGATTAGGGGATAGGAGAAAGATAGAGAGGGGATATGAGAGAGAAAGGAGAGAGAGGGATACGAGAGAGAGATATTGTGGGATAGGGGAGAGAGAGAGAGAGAGAGAGAGAGAGAGAGAGAGAGAGAGAGAGAGAGAGAGAGAGATTAGGGGAGATTAGGTGATATGATAGAAAGAGTGATAGAGAGATGGAGAGAATGAGACAGAGAGAGAGAAGGTGATAGGAGAAAGAGAGGGAGGGTATAGGACAAAGAGATAATGAGAGAGATCTCGAGAGAGGATGGCATGAAGAGAAGAATTAGAGGATATGATAGAAAGAGTGAGAAAGAGAAGGGCATAGGAGAAAGAGAGAGGGGGATAGGGGAGGGAGAGAGAGAGAGAGAGAGAGAGAGAGAGAGAGAGAGAGATTAGGGATATGGGTGTGTGTGTGTGTGTGTGTGTGTGTGAGAGAGAGAGAGAGAGAGAGAGAGAGAGAGAGAGAGAGAGAGAGAGAGAGAGAGAGAGAGAGAGATTATGGGAGATTAGGGGATATGATAGAAAGAGTCGAAGAGAAGGGGATAGGAGAAAGAGAGAGAGGGGATATGAGTGAGATAGAGAGAGAGATTATGAGATAGGAGAAAGAGAGAGGAGGATAGGAGATATTGAGAGAGAGAGAGAGAGAGAGAGAGAGAGAGAGAGAGAGAGAGAGAGAGAGAGAGAGAGAGAGAGAGAGATTAGGTAATATGATAGAATAAGTGAGAGAGATGGAGAGAATGAGAGAGAGAAGGGGATAGGAGAAAGAGAGGGAGGGGATAGGACAAAGTGAGAATGTTTTCCCTCCATTTTTTTCCTTTAGACATTTTTCATCTTCTAAGATGAATTTTTGTCTTTGTCTTCATTAGGTACGCTAATGGTGAAGTGGGTATCTCTAAAATCACCACTATAATCTTACATGCCTTCTTAGCTTTCTAACCGTATAATTTTTTATTTTTTTGGACAACACTAACATTGTAAATTTTAATTACTTTTACCAATGCCTTGACATTCCTCACAGAAATATGTCTACCATTTTAAAAATAAATTTTGATATACTTAACCAAATTCAAAATAAATTACATATTAACACTTGATTACATACACATTTTTCAAAAAAAAAGTTTCCATTTTCAGTTATTTTGATGCAAGTTATGCTCAACACCTGAACATGTACCAAAATATTAGGATGTATTCTATTCAATAATTCATAACAAAAAAATACTCATCATAAAATTACAAAAAAATACACAACTTCTTGATATGAATCTTAACTATCATCCTACCAAAGGGAAATAAAAAATACTAAATATAACTATGTATTTTGTGCTGCACACAAAAACAACTATGTTATATTTTCTAAAAAATCAGGAACTATTTTTCATGTGCACAGGGTTTTACCAACCTAATATTATCCATTTTGTAAAAACTCTAGTAGTTTATAAAGTATATTTAAATTACTACAATTTATATGGGTTACACATCTTGTCATTTTTAGTGGATGACCCTCAAATTTCTTATCCAAGTTGAGGTTTACTTGATTTCAGAAAAAAAAAAGTCCACTTATACCCCCCTTTTTGTACACCATCTTGGTGCACTCACCCATATACTAAAGAGTTGTGCATACTTCTCATGTAGTGCATTTTCAACATTCCTCATTCCATCCTCAATGAGTTTCCTAGCATCTTCAAGAATTGTTTCCTTTCCTGATGTTTACACATTTTAACTAAATGACTTCCCAATTCCCTTTTCATATTTTTGAATATTTCTTTTAGCTTTTCATTTTTCTCCATTAGTTTCTCAATAGATTTCTCTAATTCTTCTGATGTAGCACCTTTAGATAGTTTGTCCATGTGTTTTATGTAGTCATGACTTTCATTCAGCTTCATATTGAGCTCCTTTCTTATGGCAAATGATTTCCTATGATTTTATTGTAGCTCATTAATCATATTAGCTTGCTTCTCAAACTCTTTCTCATATTCATACCTCTCCATGATTTTGGATCTTTCCCTTTAGATATTAGGATTACTACCAAGAGAACCAACACTTTGATAACAATTGTAAGGATTAATTGGTACTAAGAGGGAGGAGGGGAGGGATGAATCAATACATGCAAAATTTTACTATTGATTTGTATAATTGAATTGACAAATTCCAACTTATTAAGCATATAAATGACATCAACGAATAAAGAATAATAAATTTAATTCACTGCATATATAAGATACATAACAATATAATTTTTGTCTTGTGAAAAAAATTTGTTAGAAGGTAAAAACTATGGTGGGGATGCTACCCACAAATCTTTAGTAATGTAGTAAATGAATTTGTCTAGTTAAGAGCATACAATTACCTTTTGGGGGTCCACCCTATTAGGAGAGACTTTGTACCTTGTTAAAAGTACAAAGAAATCTACTAATATGTACCTTATAAGAGGATTTATAGAACTCAAGAGTCTACTTTGTAAGAGGATTTAAAACTTTGAGTTTGTTAGGGTCCATCCTATCTAGGGATTTACAAGTTATAGCTATTAGATAAAAAATACATCTTTGATATGGGCATGGAACTCTTTGTCTGTCATATCCCTTGCACTCTCTAATTTATTTATTCTACACTATGCACTTCTCTTCTCTATGTTTTGATCATAATTGCTAGATCTCTCTTCTGCTAGCTTGCATCAATCATCTTACTTTATTGTTTTAAATTTCTCTTTTCAATATCATTATATAATTTGTCTATTACAAATCCTTTATATTTACCTATGATCTTTTTGCATCTTAATTCTTACCCGTTATTTGAATTTGTATTTCCCTTTCTATTTTCTCAATTTTTTTATAAATCTTGATGATGAATTTGACTGGGTTGGCCTTCTTTTCCTCTTCTTTGTTTTCTATTGCAACTAGTCAAAATGTATTACATAGAGATAGATAATATATGTATCTTTTATTAGTCTCTATAATTGGAATCAAAATATCCAATGTATTTATTTCTTGATCTCTTTCTTAACTGTCCACACTCTTTCATGTAATCACAACTCATCACTTAGTGATCATTGATTACAATAGGGCTTTCCACATTGTTTTGTAACTTGTTAAAAAATAGTTTGTTGGAAATGATTGAAATGATCATAAGAAGAGTTGTTGGAATAATATATGGAACTGGTAAAGAATTTCCTCAATCATTGTTTTGTCATTGATGTCAAACTTGCTACTTGCTGGAATGATAATTGTTTTAGTGATCCGAATACTATCAATTAGTTGATTGTCAAGGTGGAGGCAATCAATAAGATGTAACTAGAACACCTAGAGAAAGGTTGAAGTTATGATGTTGTAATGAAGTACAAAGATTAGCTAAGGCATTGATGAAAAAGTGTATTTGATGACATACTAAAAGATACAAAGAATGGGCACACTGAAACATATCAAAGATTTAAGGTTTTAGCCAAGTCTTTTGTAAAGCTCAAACTAAGTTCATTAGAGAGAAGGAGTTGAGCAAGCTAGTAAGAGCCGAGAAAATTCCTACTTAATGCCGAGTAAACTTCAGATGCTGAGTGACATAGAGCAGAATCAAGTGCCGAGCAAAATCAAGTGCCGAGAAGAACCAAGTGCCGAGCAGAACCAAGTGCCGAGAAAAACCAAGTACCGAGTAGAACCAAGTGTCGAGTAGGTATAGGTGCCGAGTATCACAGAGGTGTCGAGCACCAGTAACTCAATAATTTCGAGCTACTGCATTATTTTTGGAAATCGAAGATTCACCAGATCTAAGCTGACAACGTTGTTATCTAGAAATTTGTGAATTAAAAGGAAGATAAGAATGATGAGCTGGTGGCACAGAACACCATGTAGAACATTTTTAAAGGATACAACTGGTGAAGTTTCTAGAAGAGAACAAGATATGGGGTAGATACATTGTATCCTACCTAATCCATTTTGAAATCCTAAATTGGAGAGGGAGAATTAAGCGAAAAAGAAAAATCAGACTTCTATATAAGAAGACATAAGTTAATGAAGAAAAAGAGAGCGAGAGGGGATAGAAGGAAAGAGAGAAGGTGGTCAAGCATAAAAAGCATGAAGTGCTGAAGAATGTGCTAAGGAGAAGAAAGCACAAGAACTCTATTTGGATAGACGACCACAAGGATGATTGCATTGGCAGAATGAGTAAGAAGACTCAAGGAGATGAATCTTGAGAAGGAGACAAGCAGTCAAAGCTGAAGTGATTAAAGCCAAGCATAAGGATTGAACTGAAAGTGTGATCTAAAATTTGCAAAGTATGTTGTAAGTTATATTAGATCAAAAGACCATTATTGTTACTTTCTAACAATTGTAACAGTAAGTCTAAATCCTATGGACTTAGGTTGGTTTAACAACCATTAGATAAATCTTTTAACAGGGTGACATTCCAAGTGAATGTTCTAAAGACCTTTAACCAAGCCCATCCCTAACAGTTTGGTGAAATCCTTTAACATGGTCACATTTAACAGTGTGTTGTAAGCCTTTAACAGGGCAGGCTTTTAACAGGGCATCACTTCAAAAGAGTGAGAATCAAGTAGCATGTTACTGGTGGTTTTTCCCAAATTGGGTTTCCACGTAAATCATTGTGTCATGTGTTGATCTTGAATGTTTTATCTTTGCATGTTGATTTATAGTAACTTGCTTATATGATTGATTTAAGTCTGGATGGATGAAAAGTGTATGGATTCATTAAAAGTAGTAAAAAGGTATTACTAGGGCATTTGGACCTTGAATAACTGATTCACCCGCCCTCTCAATTATTCTAAAGAATTCTAACATAGTTATCACCAATCAAAGGTAAGTAAAAGATGAATACTATGATTTCCATCAATTAAAACCATCTTATAGTCCTATACCTTCCAATCATGAGAAATGGTAAGGAAATGCCCATTTTTCGAGTCGTATCTTTCAATGCCAATTATGTCAAAAAGAAAATGTTATGAAATGATAAAGAGAAAATATATGATTATCAAGATACAAACCCGAAGATGGAATGTTAGTGTTAGTAAAATTTAAAATGAGCTTGATTTGGGCACTTGGGACTTGAAACTATAAAATATACAACTGAAGGTCCCAAGTCAAGGCCAAACTGGAGGGTCTAGGCCAAACTGGAAGGTCAAGGATGAGATAGAGGGACAAAATTTATGAAGTTGATGTAGACCTTTTTTTCAACAATTTTCTAAAATATACAACTTTGAATAAAGGGAAACCATATCTTTATAATCCCAAATCTACAATTCTCAAGCTTGTATATGCATATAATAAAAATGGATCTTTTTTGGGAGGGAGGTGGTTTCCTTAGTCAAACCTTGGTTGGGGAATCACCTTAAAGTAAAAAAGAGATAGATAAAGGAATGCTAACATTTATTATAATTATTTGCAACAACTTATAATATCATAGAAATTTTGATGCAATTATGTTTGATATGTGATAAAGTATGGTAATGTAATGACCTTGACTCAATACAAAGACCAAACGGAAATCATGTAAGAAAACCTCATGTATGTGGTGCTTGAAAGTTTTCCTCAATGATGAATATAATCAATATAGATATCCTCCAATATATTTATTGAATAAAGAAGCTAGATCTAGAAAAAGAGATGTATGATAATAAATATCTTGAATACTTGATTGATGAATGCCTTTCTTGCTTGATTTCTTGTGAACTTGTTGAACACACCTTGAGTGCTTGAGCATAAATGGGTAATGGAAAGATAACTTGCATATAGGATGGATCACCTTCTATTATTGTTGATGATTAAATAGAGTGAGAAGGTCTCCTTTTATACCAAATTTGGGATCAAAATTAGAAGGGTTGATTACATGAGGAGGGAGAAAAGATACCACTCCACATCAAGCCTGAGAGAAAAATAGAATTGGCCTCCAAGGTAAAAGATGACTTTAAACCTTACAGCAAGGGTAAAGATTGACCTCAACCCTTACCTAGTATATATATCAATCTCAGTGTCTACCCCGAGGAGAAAAATCCAAGGTAAGGTGGATTTAGGTTTGAGAAATATCATTGGTCAGATGAAAAATGAAAATTGATGTCGGAAAATAATTCAAAAATGCCTCAATATTGGAGGATTAAATGAGACACCATATATAGAAATTGATACCAACCTATATTTTTGAGAAATATTGGGAGATAGAAGAACCTTGACTTAAGTTATTGAGTGCAATAAGAGGTCTTAATGTACCAAACCACATCAACAAGAGCTAGAAGGTATTACAAATAGAGTGTACACTTTTTAAGTTGAGAGAAATATAAAGTGCATTTCAAATTTTTGTGTGGAACCAAATAATGGGTTTGGGATTTTTATTTTTGTGGAGAATTGCTTTATAGGAGAATTGGGATCATAATGATCCCTATAAAACTATTTCAAAATCTTAGAGGAGAAATCAAGATATAGGTCCACTAGCTATGGAACTAGTATGAGTATCTAGATTTGTCCTACGACCACCCTCCTTAGGCTCAACCTATTATTTTGATTGACTTCCTTCCTGAGACTAAATTCCCACCACATCTCTAGTCATATCATGAATATGAAAACTTATTCTAACACTACATTTCACAAAATAAAATACATTTTATAAAAAACTAATTTTAGCCTACTTCAAAGATAAAAAATAAAAAATAAAGTCTAATGTCAATTTTTTTTGAAGTTTATGTATGTTGAGGGAAAATTGAAGAGTCATCATAAATTCTTTGTTATTCCCTCAAGATTCATCATATTGTTGGATACAATCAATTTATTATGTGTTGTCTTTGATGTTACATAAATGTCATATCAATTTTAGTCAGTATATGCCGAGCTCACTTGGACAGTGAAGATAGTTTTCTATATCTACCAAGCATTCTTGTGCTTGCCAAGTTCAGAAGGTAGAGTCTACCGAGTTCAATCAGGCTTCAAAGGAAAGTATGTTGAAGATGAGTGTTAACCAAGCTCACTTGGTTAATGAAGGGAAGTTGGATAGAAGCAATGTCTACCAAGTTCACTCAAATGCCAAAGGATTTTTGTGTGTTTGTTGTGTTAATCGAGATTTTGTTGGTTAACACAAGAAATCATTTCTAAGTTAGTATCTACCAAGTAGGGTCAGCTAACGAAGGATTTTTCTTGTTTTGGCATACTAAGCTTAATTGTTTTATTTGTTGGTTCTAGCTGACTAAGATGATGAATATTGTTTATTCTAAATTGTATCTGAGCTGACTTGACTATGTGGATGATATAAGTATAAGGTCAAGTTGTGGATTCAAGAGAGAGTGTATGAAGTTGTGAAATTGAGCAAATTTGAAGATTTAATTTTTAGCAGAGGAAGCAGAGGATAAGTAGAATATCCTTGACGAGCAAAAAATATACATTTGATCAGGAAGGATCAAGTTCAAGCTAGAACAAAGATCTATTATCAGCAATTTAGTTGTATTCAATTCAGATCATTTCATTGTTGCTTTCTAACCATTGTAGCAATGATCTAAAATCCCTTAACAGAGTTAGCTTAACAACTATTTGTAAATCCTCTAACAAGGTGACAATTCTATTAAATTATTCTCAAGACCTCTCACAAGGCCACTAGTAGCAAGGTGATTAAATCCTCTAAAAGGGTCACACCTAATAGCGTGTTTTGTAACCTTTAATAGGGTTGGCTCCTAATAGGGCTCACTTCAGAAGAGTGAAGAACGGTAACTAGTTGCAATTTGTGGTTTTTCGCAAATTAGGTTTCCATGTTAAATCTTGGTGTCATTGTGTTCATGTTATTTACTTTTATGTGCTTGCAACTAAGATAAATATTAACTATCAATGATAACATCTAAAGTTCTACATGTTAATATTTACTGAGCAATCATAGTGCTTACCAAGTTCCAACATTTTCTTTGTTTGCCGAGCATCAACAAAATTTAGTTTTTAGAGTTTATTTTTGTACTGACATCTAAGGGATCTAGGATTTATTTTAGTGGTAATTGATTCACCCCTCCCCTCTCAGTTACTCCTCTTATATTTCCAACAATTGGTATCAAAGTTGTTTTGGTGCTTGCAGAAAAGGTTTCAAGGACCTAAGCTAAAGATCAGGATGTCTTACAAAAGAGAGATTTCCAAGGTGAACAGAGATAATTTTGCAGCATGGCAAGGTCTCAAAAGATTACATCTAGGTAGTATTAGTGATTTAGGTTCCACATATCTTGATACTAAATACAAGACTCCTATTGGAACATTGTCAGTTGGAGATATTTCTAAAAAGAAGAATCATAATATAATGATGATTGATATTGTATCTACTCTCAGTTATGCTGAATTTGATGAGGTAAATGATTGCAAGACTACTTTTGAAATGTGGAACAAACTGCAAGATATCTATGGAGGAGATGCTAATGTAAAAAGAGGCAAAGCAGAAAGCCTTAGAGGACAATTTGATCAAATGAGAATGAGAGAAGATGAAAACATTTGAAAATATGTGGAAAGTGTCAAGGCCGGCATAAGTACAATTAAATCATCTAGAGGAGACATCAAGGAGAAGACTATTGTAAGTAAAGTGCTTAGAACTCTTCTTCCTATTTATGCAATAAGAGTATCTACTATTCAAGAGATGAGATGTGATCCAAATTGTAAAATGTCATTGGATGCTCTAGTTGGAAGATTGATAGCTTTTGAGTTAGATAATTTTGATAACTATGTTCCTACTTCCAAAAATATTGAGTTTGCATTTGAAGCCAAACTTTCACTCAAGAAAAAGAGTATAAAGTCAAAATCCAGTTAGTCAGATAGTGAAGAAGATGGTACATCAGAAGAAAGTTTAGACAATGATCTTGAAGTTGTTAAAGCCCTACTTGCAACGAAATATTCAAAAGGTAGAGGGAAGTACAAAGGTAAAGTTCCTTTGATATGCTTTTCTTGTGAAGAAGTTGGTCACATTGCTGCTAGGTGTCAAAACAAAGAACACAAAGATAAAAAGAAAAGTCACAAGTACAAAGGGAAGAAGGATTTTAAGAACTACAAGAACAACAAGGACAAAGGTAAGAAATATTTTTTTATGGCTAAATATTCTAATAACAGTGAAGATGAAATTATATATATTGTTGTAAAGGATGAATCTGATGATGAAGGAGACAAGATGACACTTATCTCTCATATTAGCAAAAATGGTACATGGATTATTGATAGTGGCTGTTCACATCATATGACTGGAGATAAAACTAAATTTTAAAATATGGAACCATATGATGGAGGTAGTGTGAGATTTGGAAACAATGAACCTTGTTGCATAAAAGGTAAAGGGCATATCTCATTAACCAATGAACTTGTGTGTGACAATGCTTATTGGGTTGAAGGACCTAAGCATAATCTACTAAGTGTGGTACAATTGAACAACATTGGATTCAAGGTAGAATTCATAAGAGGCATGACCGAAATACTAAATAGTAAAGGAAATCTGGTTGGTTCTGGCAAGCAAACAATAGGTAATCTATTTTATCTAGATCTTGGTAAAAAATCTTGCTTTATATCTCAAGTAGAAGAAAGTTGGTTATGGCACAAAGGACTATGTCATGTAAACTTTGATAATATGATAAAGATTAAAAAACATAAGACAGTAAGAGGTCTTCCGAGTTTGAAGAAATCTGATGTGGGTCTATGCAAGAATTGCCAAATTGGTATGATGGGAAAGACTAGTTTCAAGAGAAAAAACTACCAGTCTAAAGAAGTTTTAGAAATTGTTTATACTAGCTTATCTGGTCCTATTGGAATATAAAGTTACAGTGGAGAAAATTTTTTCATTCTTTTTGTTGATGGCTATTCTAGAATGATGACTATAATGTACTTAAAAGAGAAATCAGAAGCCTTTCAAAAATTCAAGTGGTATCTAGAAAAGGTTTGAAATGTTTGAGATTAGACAAAGGTGGTGAATTTATCTCAAATGAAATCAATAATTTCTATTGAAAGAGGAATCAAAATACAGGTATCAACACCTAGTACACCTCAGCAAAATAATATAGCTGAAAGAAGGAATAGATCTATCATGGGTTATGCTAGAACATTGATGATTGAAAAGAATGTTGCTCTCAAATACTAGAAAGAAGCTGTCAACACTATAGTTCATACCTTGAACAAAGTATAGTTGAAGAAAGACTCACATCAAACTCCTTATCAACTATGGTATGGCTACAAACTGAATGTAAGTTACTTGGAAGTATTTGGTAACAAATGTTATATATTGAAAGAATCTAGAGAAGGAAAATTTTATGTAAAAGGTGATGAAGGCATGTTTCTAGGATACTCTAGTAGAAGCAAGGCATATAGATGTTTGAATCTATCTACTCATAAAATCATAGAAAGGTCACATGTGAAGATTGATGAGTTTGCAGAAAATAGTGAAGAAGAAAGTAGCAAAGAACCTGAGGATTAAAAAAGATTTGTTTACTATGAACTTGATACATTACAAATCACATGTAAAGGAAATGAGACTTCATCTCCTGAGTCTTCCATAGTTACCAAGTTGCAAGAAGTTCAAACCGAGTCACATTCTGAAGCTACTCAGTCAATGCCTATCAAGTCTGAATGACCCGAGTCAGAAGTTGAAATTCAAAATGAAGATAGGGCAATTCATTCAAAAGGAAAAGAACTTTTATTGGCCAAGTATGTCAAAAGGCATCATGCACCTGATCAGATTATTGGAGACAGATCTCATGGTACAATGACAAGAAGTAAATTAAAAGGTATATGTTTATTTGCTAATTTTAAACCTAGAAATGTTAAAGATACATTTGACAATGAAAGTTGGGGTAAGGCAATGAATGAAGAGATAGAACAGATTATGAAGAACAAAACTTGGTCTCTTGTTCCTAGACCCAAGGATAAAAATGTAATTGGCACAAAACGGGTATTTAGAAATAAGCTGAATGAAGATGGAGAAGTTTCCAAAAATAAAGCAAGGTTGGTATGTAAGGGCTATTCTCAAGAAGAAGGTATTGATTATGGTGAAAGTTTTGCCCCTGTTGAAAGAGACAAAGGTGTTAGAACTTTACTTGCATATGCTGCACAAAGAGGATTCAAAGAATATCAAATGGATGTTAAATCTACATTCTTGAATGGAATTCTTGATGAGGAACTCTACATTAAACAACCAGAAGGTTTTGTAGATCCTATCAAAAGAGACATGGTTTGAAAATTACACAAAGCTTTGTATGGTCTCACGCAAGCTCCTAGATATTGATGTGAAAGATTACATAATTATTTGGTACAGATTGGTTTTCAAAGAACAAATGATAACAATAGCTTGTATTTTAAAGAAGGACTAGACAAGAAGATTGTATTGGCAAATATATTTGTTGATGATACCTTATTCAAAAGAAATGATGACTTATGCAAAGCATTCTTAGAAGAAATGAGTAAATAATTTGAAATGTCTATGTTTGGAGAAATTAAATTCATTGTTGAATTACATATATAGAAAAATAAAAGTGGTATCTACTTTACTCAATCAAAGTATATCAAGGAGATACTGAAGAAATTTGGAATGGAAAATTCAAAGCTTGTTGGAACCCCTATCTCTACTAGACATAAGCTTTCAAAAAATGATGATTCCAAGGTAGTAGATTAGACCACATACAAATCAATGATTGGAAAACTGCAGTATGTAGTGCATACAAGGCCTGATATTGCACTAGCAGTTGGTATGGTGGCAAGATTCTCAACAAATCCTAGAGAAAATCACATGATGGAAATCAAGAGAATCATGAGATATCTAAAAGGTACTGAAGCTTATGGCCTATGGTAGAAACTTGGAGGCAATCTAGACTTAAAGGTATTTAATGATGCTGATTGGGTAGGTAGTATTGATAATATAGAGAGCACTAGTGGTGGAGTTTTCTTTCTTGGTAAAAGACTTGTGTCTTCGACAACCAAGAAGCAAAATTGTACATCTCAATCCACAATAGAGGCAAAATATGTGGCTCTAGCAGTTAATTGCTCAAACATTGTTTGGTTCAAATAACTGTTGGCCTGTATGAAGATAGACATCAAGGATCCAGTTGTTATATACTGTGATAACACCAGTGCAATCAACATATCAAAGAACCTAGTGATGCATTCTAAAACAAAGCACATTGCTATAAAATATCACTTCTTAAGAGAATTGGTGCAAGACAAGGAAGTTAGATTGGAATATGTTAATACAAAAGAATAGATTGCAGACATATTCACCAAGCCATTACCTACGGATGCATTTTTTTATCTAAGAGGTAAACTAGGGGTCATTCCCCTATCTAAAGCTCACTAATTAAAGATTAGTGATGCATCAACTAGAGCATGTTGAAGATCATCGGTTGATGCAGAGTTGTGAAGGGCATATTGCAAATGGATCAGTACTTGAGGTACATTGATATTGAAAAGAGAGTTGTTGTCTTTGGCATGTATTATCAAAGAGGGAGAAATTTACTGTCATATCTCAAGAAATTCTTTTAGCAAAGAGGGAGAAGTTTGCAGCGAAAAGGAGAAGTGTTCAGAAGTTTTTGACAGTAGGTGAATTTTGTAGACAAGAAAGAGCTCACATTGATAGAGGGAGTTCTCATAGGTGAGAATCATAATGATAATAAGGATGTGTTCCTTATTTTTTCTTTGAAATTTCATTGTGCTATGACATGTTGTATTGCCATCAGTGCAAAAGATTATTGGAGATTGTTGGATAAAATCAATTAATTATGTGTTGTCTTTGATGTTACACAAATGTCATATTAGTTTCAGTCAGTGTAAGCTGAGCTCACTCGGATAGTGAAGATTGTTTTTTGTGTCTATTGAGCATTCCTATGGTTTCCAAGTTTAGAAGGTAGAGTCTATTGAGTTCACTTGGGCTTCGAAGGAAAGTATGCTAAAGATGAGTGTTAACCGAGCTTACTTGGTTAATGAAGGGAAGTTCGATAGAAACAATGTCTATTGAGTTCACTCGAGTGCCAAAGGATTTTCATGTGTTTGTTGTGTTAACTAGGCTTCTGTTGGTTAACACAGGAAATCATTTCTAAGTTAGTATCTATCGAGCAGGGTCGGCTAATGAAGGATTTTTCTTGTTTTGGCATACTAAGCCTAATTGTTTTATTTGTTGGTTCTAGCCAACTGAGATGATGAATATTGTTTATTCTAAATTTTATTTGAGCCGATTTAAATATGTGGATGATATAAGTATAAGGTCAAGTTGTGGATTGAAGAGAGAGTGTATGAAGTTGTGAAATTGAGTGAATTTGAAGATTTTATTATGAGCAAAGGAAGCAGAGGATAAGTAGAATATCCTTGAGGAGTAGCAAAGATACATTTGATCAGGAAGGATCAAGTTCAAGCTAGAATAGAGATATGTTATCAATAATTTAGTTGCATCCAATTTAGGTCATTTCATTGTTACTTTCTAACCATTGTAGCAGTGATCTAAAATCTCTTAACAGAGTTAGCTTAACAACTATTTGTAAATCCTCTAACAAGGTGACAATTCTATTGAATTGTTCTTAAGACCTCTCACAAGGACACTCCTAGTAGGGTGATTAAATCCTCTAATAGGGTCACACCTAACAATGTGTTTTGTAACCTTTAACAAGGTTGGCTCCTAATAGGGCTCACTTCAGAAGAGTGAAAAATAGTAACTAGTTACAATTGATGGTTTTTCCCAAATTGGGTTTCCACATTAAATCTTGGTGTCATTGTGTTCATGTTATTTAGTTTTATGTGCTTTCAACTAAGATAAATATTAACTATCACTAATAACATCTAAATTTTTGCATGTTAATGTTTATCGAGCAATCGTATTGCTTACTGAGTTCCAACATTTTCTTTGTTTGCCGAGCATCAGCAAAATTCAGTTTTCAGAGTTTGTTTTTGTACTGACATCTAAGAGATCTGAGATTTATTATATTGGTAGTTGATTCACCTCTCCCCTCTTAGTTACTCCTCTTATATTTCCAACACATATGACATTAATTTAAATTCTTGTTTAGAACATGAAACAATATTTAAATGGAGAAATACTTAAAAGAAAACTAAGAAATTTTAAAACAAAAAGAAAAAATGAAAAAGAAAAATATCGTAAAAAAATTACAATGAACAATGGACATTCAAGTTTTTAAAATGATCTAAGATTTACAAAAAACTCAAAAAATAAAACAAAACCCTACCTTTTTCTTGATTAATCTCTTCAAGGAAAGGGCCAAATCTTCCCCCTTTTCTTCTCTCTACACTTTCACTTACACTCACTTCTTTCACTCATTAAATGAATTCTTTTTTCACTTTTACTCCTCTTCTTTTTATTTTGTAGTAAACAATTAAAAACATAAATGTGAGAAAAAAATGAAGCTTGGAGGGGTTTATATGGGCTTGGAATGGACAAGATGAGACTCTTGCTTTAATGAAACCAAAACCAAGATAAATAAATAAACACACACACACACACACACACACACAATATAAAAACTCACATTTTAATGTTATGTCATTTGGGAAAATGCAAAGAAGTTCCTAGGATGGTAAAGTGACACCTAGGAAGCCTCCTGCCATCCTAATGAATTTTGTACATATCAATAGTGCGTAAGAGACAAAAAGGTGGTGGTGGGGGGACACCAAGTCCTTGTTTCCTTACCCTTGGTACATCTTGATACTAGAAACTTTGGGGTTTGGATAGGGGGAGGAATCCTCATGTTTTATTGATTTAAAAAACAACTTATAGAGGATTGGTGACAATGAGATTGATACAATTCTACTTTTAATTTCACAAGTGTTAACAACTTTTTGAAAAACTATATCTTGAATGTACTACTAGTGGATAAGCATTAGATGTTTTTATATTTTGGATAGATGCCTCTATGTCAAGGCCCTAGTTGACAATTTACCAATATAAATTCACTCTTCCATTCATAATTAAAAGTGAATAGAACTAAGTATTTTGACACTCCTATCAATTTGGTTAATTTAGATTTTGATATTTTACTTTTGTCCATAGATGGATCTTGAGTAATGTGCATTAAGGATCTTCCAAAGTGTGCAAAATAGTTTTAGAAGAGGCTAAAACTAATGTCCAAAGAGTGAAACAATTGATTATGGTGATGTTGAAAGTTCATTTGATGATGCACGTAAGAGTATATCCCTTATTTTTTGGTTTTACAATCAATATATCTAGTAGGCATCAAGGCCCAACTTGGAGCCTTATTTCCTTGAGATGTCTATATGTTAGAATATATAGTCCACTAATATAACTAAGAGGGAGGGGGGTGAATCAGTTATCCAACTAATATCACTATTAACAATCTTAAATAATCTTAACCATATAAGTAATGTAAATTGAAACCACAACAAGATACTCATACACAATGACACCAGATATGTTAACTAGGGAAACCCTTGATCAGAGGGAAAACCCTAGTGGGGATGGTACCCACAAGATGATGTACTAATATAAATATCCCTTGTTAGAGTATAGACCCTGTTAGGAGTCTGTTACAACATTCAATACATATGAGTCCCTATTAGGAGACTTTGAATCCTTGCTACGAGATTCCAACCCTATTAGGAGTTGTGGAAGACAACTGGACCTACTGCCCAAACATCTTCAAGGGCAAGACCAATGAACCCACTATCCAAATGATCTCTATATTATTCCTTGTAGAATAATAGAACTGAAATATACTTCCTTCCTCTATCTTTGTCCTATCAACTTGATCTTTGCTCCTTCAAATCTTGTAACTAGATCTCAAATCTTACATCCAATAATCCCTTGGATTTCTTATATGCATTCAGTAAGCACTATGTTCCTTTTCTCACTTTTCACTTGAAGAATGATCATAATACTTGAACACAATTCTTACAATCAAGGAAAACATCTTTCCTTTATACCATATCTTCATAAGAATTCCTTGAGTTGGCCTTGAGGATTTTCCAATTAATTAAAATAAGGTAATTAATTAAATTACAATTACAATAGCATCGTCACCTCACAGTTTATAAAAAACTTCACACATGTGATACTAAGGCTTGCACACTTGCTGACATCATCAATAGACTATCTTATGTCACTTCCTGATTGCATATCTCTTCATTACATCCCAAATGTAAGAAAGCCAACAATCATTAGGAACTACTTTCCCAATACTCTATCTCTAAATTTATCTCTGTAAATCAAGTACAACTTTTTTATGCCATCAACTTAGACTATGTGCACTTAACCATGTCATCAAGACACTATTCTGAACATGTCGATAACTATGCATGACTAGATAATAAAACCATTGTTCATACCATCAAGATCTTTGTCTACTACTCAACTAGTCTTTACAGAAACAATGCTATGTTGACATCAATGAAAAACACATTCATGAATGCAACATATCAATATTCTCCAATGCTCAGGATACTCCCCCAGTGTAGTATCATCAACATTTATGCTAACAATCTCCTCCTTTGGCATTGATGGCAACATAGATGAAAAACATCTAAGTTCCAAGAATACCAAGTAGTAAATTGTTGTTGCTTCTTCTCATCTCATGCATACTCTCCCCCATGCTTTAGGAAATGTTTTTCATGCATATTTTCCCTCATTGACATTAATGTCAAAGGTCTCAATCTCAAGGTTACATAATAATTGTTAAAAAACTGCTCCAAGTCATCAACCAACTTGAGTGTCCAATGACACTGTTCAAAACCAAATACCAAATACCAAATACCAAGAGTCCTCAATGACTTAGTGCACACCAAATACTCCCCCATACAAGAAGCATCATCATTTAGTCTTGTCAAATATTAGTGTTGTGTACCACTGGATTGATGCACTCTCTACATATACTACTCAGAAGTAGGTAGGGGCGTAACCTCAAACATACCTCTTAAATACTCAAATGTATCTTTAGGAAAACTCTCGGTAAAGATATCTACAATCTGATCCTTAGTACTTACAAACTCCAAATTGATCTTTTTTTTGTTGCTTTCTCTCTTAGCACATGATACTTAATAGATATATGCTTAGTCTTAGAATGCAATATAGGATTCTTAGACATACTTACTGTACTTGTGTTATCAAAGTAAATGATAAAAGGTTCTTCAATCTCTATTTTGATATCCTTCAACATCTACTTCATCCACACAACTTGATTACAATTATTTGCTGCTAAAACATACTCTACCTTAGCAGTACTCATTGAAATGCAATCTTGCTTCTTGCTTAACCAAGAAACCAATCTTCCTCCCAAAAAGAATGCTCCACCACTGGTGCTCTTTCTATCATCCATATTGTCTACCCAATCAACATTAGTGTATGCACAAAGTGTGAAATAACTTGATCTGTCATACCAAATTCCATAATCAGATGTCCCTTTCAAATATCTGAATATTCTCTTTACTTCTACAAAATGATATTCCTTAGGATTGGCTTGAAATGTAGCTACAATCCCAACTGCATTTTCTATATTTGGTCAGATGTGAGTTAGATACTACAAACCTCCAATCATGGATCTATACTTCTTTTGCTCCACTACAGGTGTGTCATCTTTGCTAGGTAAATTGTGACTAGTTATCATAGGTGTGCCAATAGGTTTACAAATTTCCAAACCAAACCTTTTAAACAAATCTTTTAGGTACTTAGCTTGTGAATGAATAGACCATCATTATTCTGCATAATCTGCAAACCTAGGAAAAACTTCATTCCTTTTATCATGCTCATTTTAAATTCATTCTTCATCTTCTCAGCAAATTTATCACTAGCTTCATCATTGCATCCAAAAATGATGTCATCAACAAATATTACAATAATCAGCAATCCATCTTCAATTTCTTTTAGATACAAGTTCTTGTCTTCTATACCTTTAGCAAACCCAAGCTTTGCCAAGTAATTGTCCAACCTTGCATACCAGGTTCTTGGTGCTTGCTTTAGACCATAAAGACATTTCTTCAATTTGCATACCATGTCTTTGTCTTTTGATAAAAGAAAATCTGTAGGCTTCTCAATGTAAACCTCTTCTTCTAGTTCTCCATTCAAAAAGGTTCATTTAACATCCATCTAGTAAACCTTGAATTTCTTATTCACTGCGTAAGCCAGGAACATCCTTACTGCTTCCATTCTTGCTATTGGTGCATATGTTTCCTCATAATCAATTCCTTATTGCTGTGAATAACCTTTACAAACAAGTCTGGCCTTGTTTCTCATAACTTCTTCATTCTCATTCATCTTATTCCTAAAAACCCCTATTTTTCCTCTCACATTCTTGTCTTTTGGTCTAGGAACTAATTCCCATGTATCATTCTTTACTATCTGATCCAATTCTTCCTTCATTTCTTGGATCCAATGATTATCTTTGAATGCTTCATCTGTGCACTTTGGTTCAAATTGAGATATCAAACATATCTCCTCATTTACTATGTTCCTTGTCATTATGCCTTTGTCTTTACTTCCAATTATTTTCTTAGGAGGCTGATTCCTTGTCAGATTTCTATTAGGGTTAGGAGTTGACATCTCAACTCTTATCTCCTCTCTAGGTTCAAAACTCTATTCTCCTCTATGCTCAAAAATTAGCACATCATTTTGCAAGTCATTGTTAGTCTTAAGAAAAAATTCAACATTCTATCTAACAATTCCAGAGTTACTCTCTTCTTCATCTAAATTACAATCTACCATATTTTCTTTGGTTCCAACCTTCTCATCAATCCTTACATTTGTGCATTCAGCTATTGTCTTAGTTCTGTAGTTGAAACATCTATAAGCCTTACTTTTCAATGAATAGCCAAGAAACATACCTTCATCACTTCTTCGATCAAACTTACCAATGCCATCATCTCTCTTAATATAACATTTGCTCCCAAATATCCTAAAATATTTGACTGATGGTGAATGTTCAAACCATAGCATAAGGTGTCTTGTCCATACCTTTTCTAATTTGTACTCTATTTAGTTTATATACTAGTGTATTAACTGCTTCACTCCAGAATGTCTTATAAACATCATTCTCAAATAACATCACTCTAGTTGCTTCTGCTATAAACTTATTTCTTCTCTCAACAATCCCATTTTTCTTAGGTGTTCTAGGTGCAAATAGTTGTCTTTTGATTCCATTTTCTTCACAAAATATGTTAAATTCTCTAGAGGTGAATTCTCCTCCTCTATTAGATCTCAGACACTTAATCTTAACATCGAATTCATTCTCAACTCTATTCTTAAATATCTTAAACTTCTCAAAAGCTTCATATTTCTCTTTAAGAAATTCTACCCACATCATTCTAGTGAAATCATCAACAAAAATCATAAAATACCTTTCACCATAGAATCTTCTTGTTCTAGAAGGACCACTTAGATCTATGTGAACGATCTCCAGCTTCTCTATGGTAGTGAACTTCTTGCTAGGGAATGATACTTTCTTCTGCTTAGCCAAAATACATTCCTTACACACAACATTAGTAGGCTTAACAATCTTAGGAAAGTCTTTGAGTGAAAAAGTGCTACTTACCTTCATAGTATTATCAAAGTTTATGTGATAGAATCTTCTATGCCACAACCAACTATTATCCACTTTAGCTACCAAATATGTCATCTCAGTAGGATTTGATATAAATACATTACCTCTGGATCTAGTGCTAGTTGCAATCATCATAACTTCTTTGTCTTTGATAGTCTAGGTCTTCTCAGTGAACTACAATAGATAACCCTTGTCCACCAACTGTCCAACACTCAACAAGTTATGCTTCAATTCATCAAAAAAATAGACATCACCAGTGTTAGTTTTACCATCAAGAGTAATGGTTCCAATTCCTATTTTGTGATAAGCTACATTGTTACCAACTCTAACAATACCTCCATCATGATTCTTAAACTTAACAAAATTATTCATATCACCAGTCATGTGATGTGAACAACCACTGTCAATTATCCAATCAAACTTCTTTTCCACTTGGGTAACTAGAGATCTTTCTTCTCTAATTTCTATATCAAGATCATCCTCCTTGATAGCTACAAATCCTAATTCATCATCACTTTGACTTTGAACTTTCTTATCAGATTCTTCATCGTCACTTGCATACAAACAATTTCTATCTCTATCTCTTCTAGGGTTAAACTTTCCCTTATACTTTTCTTTCTTTTAGAACATTTAGATGCATAATGACATAATTCTTTACAAGTACAACATTTAAAGATTTTCTTACCATATTTTTCTCTTCTCACCAGAAGGGGTATTCCTTCCTTAATCTTCTTACTTTCATCAACTTTGTTGCTGCCAACAAAATCTCTACGAGTGCTTGCACTCCTTGTCAAATTAGGTCGAATGTTTAGGGCACTAAAAGTTGTTTCAACTCTTGCAAGTTCTCTAGATTGTCTCAGATCTGCTTCTACTAATTCTATTATTCCAAGTAACATTTCCTTAGTGAAATCCTTAGTGCAAGGCATCACTAGTTGAATCATATGAGCTATTGGCTTGAATGGTGGTGCCAAAATTTTCAAGATCTTCCATATGACTTCATCATCTTCCTTGGTTCCACCATCAGACTAAATTCCTGCAACCATTTCTGATACTCTACCAATATAACTTCTTATAATTCATCTTCCATCATTCTAGCATCTTGAAATGCACATATCCAATTATGTAATCTTATTCTTTTTGCATGATCATCACCTTCAAAATTAGATTCTAAAGCTTTCCAAATATCATGAGATGTTACAAGTGACTTTTCTTGACTGTACTTATTCTCTAGAAGAGCTATCAACAGGGCTTCTCTTGCTCTCATGTTACACATGAATAGATCTCTCTCCTCTTCGCCGTATCCTTCAACCTTTTCTTCTTCAATGATTGTCTTCTGACTTTTTGTCAAGATCCAATATCCTGGACCCATGCACAATAGATGAGTCTTCATCTTCTCCTTCCAACTATCATAGTTTGCCCAATTGAATCTTGGACTATCCTTCCTGAATATATTCATCATTGATCTCCCAAAGCTGTTGAGCTTTTTCTTCAAGGACCTAAGCCTCTAATACCAATTGTTAGAATATATAGTCCACTGATATAACTAGGGGGGGGGTGTTTGAATCAGTTATCCAACTAATATCACAATTAACAATATTAAACAATCTTAACCATAAGAGTAATGTAAACTAAAACCATAACAAGATACTTATACACAATAACACCAGATATGTTAACTAGGGAAACCCTTGATCAGAGAGAAAATTTTGATGAGGATGGTACCCACAAGATGATGTACTAATATAAATATTCCTTGTTAGACCCTATTAGGAGTTTGTTACAACATTTAGTAGATATGAGTCCCTATTAGGAGACTTTGAATCACTCTTAGGAGATTCGAACCCTATTAGGAGCTGTGGAAGACAACAAGACCCATTTCCCAAACAACTTCAAGGGCAAGACCAATGAACCCATTGTCTAAATGATCTCTGTATTATTCCTTGTAGAACAATAGAAATAAAATGTACTTCCTCTATAGCTGTCCTATCAACTGAACCTCTGCTCCTTCAGATCTTATAACCACATCTCAAATCTCACATCCAATAATCCCTTGGATTTCTTACATGCATTCAATAAGCACTCTGCTCCTTTTTTCTCTTCACTTTTGAACATTGATAATAATACTTGAACACGCTCCTTACAATCAAGGAAAACATCTTTCCTTTATACCATATCTTCATAATAATTCCTTGAGTTAGCCTTAAGGCTTTCCCAATTAATTAAAATAAGATAATTAATTAAAGTACAATTACAATAGCACTATCAGCTCACAATCTATACAAAACTTCAAACATGTGATACTAAGGCTTGCGCACTCACTAACGTCATCAACAAACTATCTTCTATCACTATCTAATTGGGCATATCTTCATTACATCCCAAATGTAAGATAGCCAATAATCATGAGGAATTGCTCTCCCAATACTTTAAATTTCTCTCTATAAATCAAGTACAACTTCTATACGCCATCAACTTAGACTCTACGCACTAAACCACATCATCATGACATTATGTTAAACATGTCCACAACTACGCATGAATAGACAATCAAACCATTGTTCATACCATTAAGATCTCTGTCCAGTACTCAACCAGTCTTTACAAAAATCATGTTATGTCGACATCAATGACAAACATAGCCATGAATTTGCAACATATCAATATTATCCAATGCTTAGGATACTCCCCCAATGTAGTATCATCAGCATTCATGCTAACAATCTAGATATGATTCTTGTTGGAATTACAAGTAGGAAAGTAAACTTCTGAGAGGGGGGGGGGGGGGGGGGTTGAATTAGCATTTAAAACACAAACCCATAAAAATTTGACCACATACCCATCTCATACATTCATTTGAGAAACTGAAATAACATGTAAAGAATATACATCTAAAGCATGTAAACATATAAATAATCACACATTTGACACTAGATGTGATTACCCAGAAACCCTCCAAATGAGAAGGTAAAATTGGGGTGGGGATGACACCCAGAAATATTCACTACTATAGTTGTAAAGTGTATCCAATTAAGGTTACAATGATTTGATCATAAACTATGATCTTCCCTGTGAAAGGCCTACCCTATTAAAGGCTTACAAAGACGTTTAAGTCCCACCTTGTTAGAGGTTTTCAACACCCTTTTAGAAGTGTGCCTGGTTAAAGAACTTCTTATCACCCACTAGGAATGTCACCCTACTAAAGGATTTACTACAACTAGTTAGGACTACTCTATTAAGAGATTTTACCAAAATCACCTATTAGGATGTAAAGGCATAGATCTTGTGATTGGCTTTGGTTGCTAGATTAAAGATCAAATCCATACAGTATCCTCCTTGATGCTTCTAATCTGATATGAAAATTGTTGTATCCTCTATTCTTTGTTCTCCTCTAACTGATTCTTCAATTCACAATTTCTCAATAACTCTCTAAGTCTCCATGACTACTCTGTCTACACATACAAACTTCTCTACAATCCTTCCATGCACTCATCAGAATTTTAGGGTTCCATCTTCCTTAATAAGATTAGGAGACTTAGGATTAGGTATGAATCTATAGCTAAGATTCATCCATATTGCCTCTTTAGACCTTCCCTTTTTCTAATTGGTTGCATGCAAATACATAGGGATTCCACAAATAGATTCATCCTTATCTCTAAAGAATCAAAATATAAGCTTAGGTCGGCTAGGAAACGGTTTACATATGTGTTTGTGCAATTACAAACAAGTATGTCAATTCTGTGTTACTCAGCACTCGATAATACTGATGCTCAGCACCTGAATCACTTGGCATGGTCTATTTGCTCAGCATTTGAGTGACTTGGCACTCATGACAACACGACATGGTGTAACATTCATATGATGTACTTGACATGTATTACTAGTTCAGCATGAACTAAGTAAATTGCTTAAGTGTGTTGACACTCACTAGTCAAAACCAATATGAGATCAAAAATTCCATCATGTTGGATAATGTAACTTGAAATATGGAACTTATGTAGATAGATGGGAAATTAGCTATCTCACTTTAGCCAAACACGGGTATAATTATACTTGACATGATGGAACCAGTGACTAAGATGATAACATTTTTAATGAAAGAATTTAACTCACTTTTTGAATAGAAACTTGTACCTCTAGGATCTCCAATATAATAAAGTATCCCATGATATTATATTCTTGTCCCATCATTAGAGATTAAAGATTGTTTTGAAGATTAGATTAGACTATGTAGATGATAAATTATATTTCTTTGTTTGAAGTCATTTGTTGAAGATAGATGATTTTTTAAAACTTGTGATGGTTACATCTTCTTATAATCCTACTAATAGAAAAAGGTGTTGTTCACCTTACATAAAAGTAATTATTTATTATTTAAAATAAAATATTAATTGTGGTGATCTTATTAGATGTATTTATCCATATCATTTTTATTTGCGACAATTTGTATAGTTAGTTATATATGACATTGTTGAAATTATTTATTGTCTGTATCCCTAACTATTGTTGTCTATTAGTGTTGATGACCAAACACTTAGTCATTTACAAGGTAGAGTCAGATGGTTATCACTGTAACCAAGATACTTTATATAGGCTTAGTCATGTACATAAGCAAGTATGTACTGAGATCTATAGCACTCAGGTCATCGAGTATTTTCTATACGAGCTGAGCTTAATAGGGACCAAGAAAGTTTCAAGCATACAAGTGCTGAGTTACATAGTGTGTGCTAAGCAGTCTATAGACCGAGCAATAACAATCCTGAGTGTTAGAACATAGTAAAGACTGATAAATTAAACTTAATCACTTAGAGTACTTCTAACTTACTTCTTTAGATTGTCTAATCTAATTCCATGCATGAACATAATAAATAAATCAACACCATAACACTTAACACAAGATATGGTAACCTAGAAACCCTCCAAGTAGAAGGTAAAACTGGGGTGGGGATGACAACCGCAATGCTTCACTACTGCAATAATAAAGTTGGTTTGTTAGGGCTTATAATTGATCGCATCTAGAAATCTACTATGTTAGGAGTATGAAGGACTATTAGGGCCACCTTGTAAAATTATTTTATAATATAATGGAACTGTATCTACTCTGTTAAGAGATTTAGCAAAAGACTATTAGGTCCACCTTGTTAGAGGATTTTCCTGGTGCACATGTTAGGATGAATCAATAGGTTAATATATTCTTTGCAACATGATTTTTTGATGTAGATCCTTTGAATAAAATGATCACCTGACTGTGATGGATGAGTTTCTATTTTTCCCTTTACATTGCCTTGTAGCCTGATTAGTTAAACTACTTCATATTCATTGATTATCTTCAAAATAATCACGTATATTCCATTCAATTTTTAGAAAAATAAAATTTTCCTTCCTTATATATCCCTTAATCAATAACTTCACTTAAGGTCAGCTCCCACAATAGATATCTTCAAAATAATCAAGTTATACCTTAGGTCAGCCTAAATGTTGATGCTTGAACAATACTGTGCACTTAATGTTATGTTGAAACTTATGCAACATAGTGAGCTTAGGTGATACTATTACTTGGTTAGCACTGGATGCTCAAATAACATTGTGGCACTCAGGTGATATAGGAGAAATCTAACTTGAAATAGTTTGCTCGGGTTGCACAAACAACTTGGTTAGCATTGTGAACTTGGTTCACATAGGATACTTGGTTTCCACTAAAAATACTAAATAACTCGATTTATACTATGAGCTCGATTAACACAATATATACCTTCATCTACTTGGGCTACACTAAAATATTCTTATTTAAGGAAAGCTTGGTTATATTATTAACCGACCTTCTTGGATAGCTTAAGTGGTTTGTCACTAATTGACAATATGTCTTTCCATATGGTCAACACACTTGTCGCTTGTTAACGTTGGAGCTTCGGTAGATTTAAATTGATCTAGAGTTAATCACCTTTAAATAATATTGCACTTGATTAATCACACCCACGCACAATGTTGTTAATAATGTATAAGGGAAATTAACTTACAATAACCAATATTTATTAACACAAAGACATGACTCTTCTACTCCTATATATATGCATTCAAATCTCCACTTGAAAAAGACATTAAAAAATAAGTGCCATTACAGTTACAGAGATCCTTAATTCTTCAACATGATATTAAAGCATAGCTACAAATGTAAGAAAAAATAGAAATATTTAACAAAGGAGGCCCTCGTAGTAAGATTACCTTAGTTTTATTATTAAGGAAGAATATAGTTCAAAAGTGGCTACTAGATCTGTGTGGAGATGGAGGTCATTAGATCCTCTCTTCTACTTCTAGCCTTACAAATGACTAGTTTTGTTATGAATGCATGCAGCCTAGAACCTACCACAATTTATATTATCCATATGGATAAATCTACCATGCCTAAGGAGTTCAGAGCACACGTGCATTAGTATGTTTCACTTCTTTCATCTATGAAACAAGTAAACCAACAACAAAAGGTAGAAGAAGAGGACTTGTATATTTATGCATAGGATATTGTAATGAATGATTTCATCACCATCTCTCATAGTCTAAGTTGGATTTGTTGGAGGAAGTTCCTAGCTACATATCATCATTTCCTAATTTCTTGGGAACAACAAACACTATGCATTCCATAGAATTTCTAGGTCTTCGCCCAAATTAGGGAAAAACATCCACCAGTTATTATTCTTAAATCTATGCAAAATATTTGTAGTTTTGACCTGTATAATACTTGGGATGATTATTGACTTGATAGTGAGATTCATGATGTAGACCACAAAATATTAAGGTACCAGTTGCAAATACAAAATTTCAGTCCATGGCAGTCAAATTCCTTGGATTGAATGATGTTACTTAGCACAAGAGAGGAAGATCTACTTCCATAGGAGTTAAGCTCTACAAAACATATTTGTGGACGTGGATTATTTGAGAGAGTTGTAAGAATCCTTAAGATGATCAAAAGTATCTTTACAATACTTTAATAAACCACTAATATGCGAGGAGGAAGGTCTAGGAATTGTTAGTATGCCATATTCTAATGGTTGATAGGATGATTGATATCATCTTTAAATAAATTCAACCCTAAATTTGTCTCTATTTTGGAGTTATTTTCAAGATGACAATTTAGTCCTAAGGTAGATTCACGTGTAGGGACAAATATATGGAGTGATATCCTTAATGATGATAAAGAATTAGAGATGTTGATCGATAAACCACACATCAACACTTGAAAGTGCAGTTAGATATGGTGAGATTAAAGGATAGACTACATGACTACATTGGAGTGAAAAAATACTTGATCAAACCTATGCAAAGATAAAGATTATTATGTTTGAATATTACCTCAAGGTTTGAACTTCTTTACTAGCTATGTATGCTAATTCCCATGCTTGCTAAAACATCAATACACTATTTTTGAATTGACATGATCTTTAAGTGGTTCATTTATGAAGGAAATTATGGAGGAGGCATGATAATAAGATGAGATAACTTAAATATTTACAAACACATGGTGTCATTAAATAAATAAAAGATGCCCCCTTGATTTAAGGGCATGAATATCATAAATCAAAAAATATATATATAAGAAATATAAGAAGACAATAGTGGATATTTATGGGGAGTTTGTGATTACATTATTGCAAATGTATTATTATCTAATAAGAGATTTGAGAAGATACCAAAAAAAAAAAAAAACAATAATCAAGGAAATTTGATTGGCAAGTGAACTATAAATTTCCATATACCTTATTAATGCCCCATTTTCCTGCAAACTTGTAGCTATAAAACAAGCCAAGCCTATTTTGATTGAGTGGCACATTGAAGGCACTGCAGGTCATACACAAAGTGTACAATATGTTGAGGACATTCCATGCTCAAATGTCTATGGACCCATTCCCACTTGAAGCATCATTAGAGAGGATAAATTTCCATTCTTAAATGTCTATGGACCCTCATGTGTAGATAAGTATTCTTGTCTTTGAGTATTACATTCATCTACTTATTGTAGTCTCTCTTTTGTTTGTAATTATATACATTTTCCTTGATCTTATCCTTTATGTATGAGGATATTTTTGTAGTAAAATAAGGTTGGTACTTTACACATGCTAAAAAATATTGTCCAAACTTGATCTTATGACAATAGCTCCAAAGAAGCTGTGATTTAGAATTTGTTAGTCATCTCATGATTAGGTTGGATAAAGTGAGGCTCTTGAAGCAAATATCTACAATGATTGAGATTATGAGTATCCTTCTATATAAAGAGGGATTCTGACACTTCATTAGAGTCAACCTTAAATGAAAAGGTTAGAGGGTTGCTATTAGATTTAGAGGGCATCTAAAATTCTATCAAATGCAACCTTGGGTAGTAAATTTCAACAAATTGAGAGAGAGAAGTTTGAGGTGAAATTCCTTGTAATGCATTCTTCTCTATGAGAGAGATGTTTGAGATGAAAGCCCTTGTTCCACCCTCTAGGAGAGGTTATGGTGTATACACCCTCCAACATGGTTAAGGGTGGATATCATGTGAGTTACTACATGATTTTGTTAGAAAACATCACTATAGGTGATGATCTTTCATTGATGTGTATTTATGGTTGCTATGTAAAGTGATGATCTTAACAATGGCTTGACATACTATCATGATGGACTACATTAAGTTTTTGTCCTAAAGGTCAATAAATCCTATCAGCTAATCATGATGGACTACATTTAGTTTCTATTCTAGAGATCATAATATCTTACTTGTTATGTTGATGGAGTACATTTCTAGTATTTATCTCAAAGATCAGATAACACATATTCCACTTGGATATGACATGGTGTTTACACCATACACTAATATTCTCTTAGTAGGTGTCATAGAATTGATGCCAATGCACATACTAGGAAAATATATGTATGATGAATATTATATTGTTGATATTCCTTGTTGAATCATACTTTTTAATGATATCAAAATTTGATAGGTACGATATGATATCCTTAAATATGTCATTTCCAAGAATATCATATTGAGATGATATCTCTCAATATGCTTGAGAGCATAATATGTTCTATAAGAATCCTCCCTAGCTAAGAGAGTGTGTTTTTGAAGTAGTTGATAACAACCAAAAGGACTTGGTCCCAGAGTACAAAAAGGCTGAGAATTCAGCAGAAGGTTACCTCCAAGTTATCAAACCTATACCAAATTTAAACATCAAAATCCATAATATGTTGAGAGCCGAATTGTCATTAGCCATAGTCCTTATACTTTTATGCATAAGAAACTAAATAATATACTCACAACATTTAAAAACATTGTTGCTATTGGTCCAAATACTCAACATAGTCCAAAAAACCTTGTGGGGTGTAAAGTTTAGAGACATAATCATAAAAATAGAAATAGAACACAACACCTCCCAGGCTAGATGCCCTCTTCCTTCTCTGGGCTACCATTCTTCTACTCTTCAGGTGCTTCCCTTGCTGCATCCTCCTCCTCCACTTTCACTAGTATGTCCAAGATGGTTTTTAGCTAGTCCTCCCCTAGGAACCCATAAATGGAACGAGTTGTCTTTGTTGTCTTTGCCAGGTCCTTTTCCTCTTTATTAGCTCGTAGGAAGTATAGGGTTGTGGCTGCACAGTGCATAACCTTTGTGGAGAACTCAACCAGGGTTTCAAATCTGTGGCAAATAGAGGTATGTTTATCTGCCAGGTCCCTCATGGCCTTCTCAAGCCTCTCAATCCACATCTTAGTGTGGATATATTTACCTTTCTTCTTAGTACCCTTGGGGGTTTCCTTCCTACGAGAGGTAGTGTCTCCCCCCCCACTACGAGCTGAGGTAGCTTCCAGGGTATCATAGACATAGGATGGGCTGATTGAGTTGGGGATAGGTTTAATGTCCTGGTGGAGTCTTTTCTTTTTAGAAGGTTTATCCTCACTATCAGAGGAGTCAGAGCTAGAGTCATACTTTGTGGGGGTTCTTAAATTTCTCTAGTTGGAGAGGCTTGTCAGTTCTCTTAGCACACTTCTTGCCCTTCCTAGTGTCTAAATCTGACTCAATAATGATAACTTTAACTTTAGGGTTAATTTTGACCTTGGTAGCATGGGCTTTCTTGGACCTCTTAAGAGTAGAGCTAGGTTTGGGGTCTAGGGAGATCTAAGGAGTGATAGAGGCCAAGAGGTCAATTAGGAGAGGGGGATTTTGAGCCAAGTGTTGGATGAAAATTTTATTCATGAGGCCCTAGTGGATAAGCTAGAAGGGTTTCCCCTCCTTGTGTTTCCTTCTAGCCTTAAAAATTCTATCCTCCAGTGAATGTAGTAACTGAAAGAGAAAGGAGATATGGTCAAGATTTTTGAAATGATTCAGGATAGGAAAATGATAGTAATATAGTACGTGGCAATAGTCCTCCAAGGTAATGTATCTGATGATCATGTAGAAGATGACATCCCATGGCTTAGGAAGGGAAACTTGCGCAAACCCACCACACAATCTCTTTAGTTCCTCCTTGAATTTGAAGAATTTTTTGCAAGCTCACCTCCTCATTGACCTTAGCTTGCCTCTGCCATTTTTTTCCATGCAATGAAAAATCCCTAGCCCTCACAATGTTTTATTTAGAAATTTAAAAGCTCATGCCATTAACAGTAACTTTTGTATCCTTCTAGGTTTGAAAGATCTAGATCGATATGACCTCGTTGTGTTTAACCATGCCCTCCATATAAGGTAAACGACCTCTCTCCTACAAGTAGACCATAGCCGCTTTGCTGCTACTGATACACACCTCCACACCCATTGGTTCAATACAGTTGCTAGTGCCCATGTCATTGCCTAGGTACACTACTAATTCTTCCAACGACATAGCCTTGCACTAAGTTTTGGAGTTGCAAAATATAAAATGCAAAGCCATACTAGAGAAAATGAAAAGGCATTGCAAAGCCATCATAAATCTGCAATGTTTCCCAAAGAATAAAAAAATCTCCCAACATAGTACGTGTGGGTAGTCCCTTTCCATTTGCAAATGGTCATTGCCAGCTGTAACAGTTGCAAGAATTAACCAACCTATCTTTATGATCATTGCAAGATCATTCTTTGTATCTCATCGAATCCCCCCTGTGTGTCCTTTTATGGAAGTAATCAATATTCATGGTAGTCAAGACATAAATGTTAATCAACATCAAAACATGCCAAGAAAACTCTTTACGATGTGCCTTATTCTTGTGACCACGTGTAAAAAGGAGACCCACCACCTAGTTTGATAGTTCATGTGTCATTATTGTAGGTACACTCCCTTTCCATCACAACTTGAGTTGATGATGGAAATAAACTGACGTCATCCCATTCTACTAACTATGTGACACCGTGGCCAACTTTGGTAAAGTCATCCGCCATGCTATTTCCTTCCCAATATATATGTACCATGTAGATATTGTGATAATCTTCCATCATCCTTTGTATTTCATTGATTATGGTTTTAATCGACCAAATTCATTTTCCCTCTCTCTTAGTAGCCTTGATGATTAGCATAAAGTCCCCCTCTATGACCAACTTAGTGACTCGTCAAGCTCTCACAATTCTCAGACCCTAGACAAGCACAAGTGCCTTCGCTTTATTATTAGAGCCTCCACCATAGTTACCCGAACAAGCAGCCAAAAAAATTCCCATGATGTTCCAAAGGATACCCCTCGCAACAGTGTTGTCCATCATGGCCAACCCATCAAAATTTAGCTTGATCTAGGACTCAGGGGTGGGGGGGAGCTAAATTGTCTCCTTTCTTGCCAAGAAAGAACCTCCCTCCAAATGTCCATGGAAAAGGGGAAGTGGATGAGCATGTGCGGAATAGATTTAGCATCTTCAAGGCATATAATGCAGTAGTTGGCAAGTTGGCAACCACGATGTTGGAGGTTTTCAATAGTGAGGATCGACCCATGTAGAGATGACCACCAAAAGAAGTTTACTTTTGGTAGTATCTAGGGGTGCCAATTTTTTCACCAATTGGTCTATGCCCCTTCCCCTACCAGATCGAAAAGATAAGTAGACTTGACAGTGAACTCCCCCAAAGGTGTGAGAGTTTTCGCACTAATGAGTCCTCAATTGGGATGAGGGGAATCCAATAGGTGTGTAAGAGATCCTGTTGTTCCTGAGCTAAACTTAACTCCTTGGGCTAAACATTTTGGAAAGTAATCCAATGTCTTTTAGGGGTGATGAAGTGTCAAGTCTAAGGGCCATACATTCTAGTGCACATCTCACGCGGAGGAGAAAACTTAGTTTTCCTAAGGGGGTCTTCATGGAGCTAAGAGAGAGTGTTAATGCTGTAGCTTCATTTGGATCGAATTGATCTAGATTTAATCCCATGTAGATATTATTGATGTTTATAGCTTTAGTTGGATAAACCTATATTTAATTATAGATGAGATAGTATGTGTGTGTGTGTGTGTGTGTGTGTGTGTGTGAGAGAGAGAGAGAGAGAGAGAGAGAGAGAGAGAGATTCATTTTATTATTAATAATAATTATTTGATTAATGAATAGACATGTCCCATGAAGGGAAATGTCTATTCATGGTCCATTCTTAATTGTGTGTGTGTGTTTGTGTGTGTGTGTGTGTGTGTGTGTGTGTGTGTGTGTGTGTGTGTGTGATTAAATTTATTATTATTCATAATTATCTGATTAATGAATAGACATGTCCCATGAAGGGACATGTCTATCCATGGTCCATTCTCAATTATATATATATATATAATTTGGAACACACATACCTAATAAGATAATATTTAATACATTTGTAGTACATCTGAAAAATCCAACATGGTATCAAAGAAAAACTACAAATGTAATCTAATCGAGTGATCAAATACATAATAGAAATATTTTATGTCTATGATAAATTATATGAACAAACATTGCACTTTGTGATGTAAATCTTTGAAAGAGTCAATATCCCTATGAATGGGAATGAGACTGTGAAAATAGATTTGACAAAAGGGTTTGAAAATATATAGTGATAATACGTAATTTGATGTGAGGTATCTCACATAATTTATGGTGACAATATGTAATTTGTGTATACCATCTAGTCATTGACATACAATATCTTTTAAAAAAAAATGTAAACATGTAGAGATTGTGATGCACGTCTGTATTTGACTGCAACAATTTATGAAAATCAGATGATAACACATGTTCAATGTATCATTGGAAACCTTTTTCATTTAAACTAGTGATGATGTGAATATAATCTATCTTGGATTCCCTTTCGAAAGAAAGACATTAGATTTTTAATCATTTCATAGTTAATGAGATTGATGTTGCCATCTTTGGATTGGATTGGATTTGATTGCTCAATATTTTGAGCAATCATTTAAAACATAGCCTAGATGACATTACGAAGGCCTACTTTAGATTTAGTAAAAATATGAATTTGGAAACTTATCACATCAAATATGAAATTGATGGTTGGCATATTGTCATTCAATTTTAGTACGTAGAGTTCTATTAAAATAGAATAGAAGAGAAAAGAAATTTCACTAGTAAGTTTGAGACTCTACAAAAATACTTATTTGCTTGATGGTGTTTGTCTTTTACTTGACTAATAACATAAAAGATGTAGGGTCTCATCTAAAGCAAGAAGAGTGCTTTTGGATTTAACACTTCCATTTTAGAAGATAGTCCTGATCCATATTTAGGCATACACAATGAAAAAATTTATGGTCAAGAGGGAAAGTCTACCTTTTGATGATTTTTGAATGTTTGGTTACTTTTCTTGCCTGAATGCTTTGAAAATATTTTCTGAGTGGCTCAACAAGGCTTATTTCTAGATTAAATGTAGACAAAGAAACAAGTCATTTCAATGACAAGGAAGTTATTAAAGAACATCATGCTTGCACGAAACTGTGAAATTTGAAATGTATAAGACCATTGAAGGTGGAAAATAAGTAGTAGACCCATCCTCCCACATGACAATTTTGGGCATAATACATTACAAGTAATGGTATTATATAAGATCCCTCCTATGTTCGATCGTGTGGCATGTACAGGGGGGGTCTCACCGCTAACTCCATGGAAAGTAAATGATATTAAGAAGTCCATTAACATATATGTGGGTAGAGAAAGGTAAAATCAAACAAAAAAAAGAGTCATTTGTCTTGATCTTTTCTAATGACAATGTTCTTACAAGGAAAAGAGGGAGTTTGGCACTCCATCAGAAGGATCATTGGATAAAGAGCTCAAATGATTGATATTTAGAGGGAGTTCAGAAGTCCATATGTGTGATTATGATTTTAATGGGCCTACCCCTTGTGTACATCACGAGGAAGTGACAACTTCCAAGTGATGTTACTTGTATTTGTAGAAGTTATTTTAAGGTAATAATCTTACAATAACTTGTATTATGAGATCAAACAAATTGAGTATATGGTGAATATCTTGCATCTCAACATTATGGAAGGCCATTACACAAAGAGTATTTGGTGAAAATTATTAATATTTTGAGAGGCCAATACTCTTGATAACAAATGTGATATCAAAACCTTTTGAGTACTTGGTGAATATCGTTGATATCCTAGGAGGCCAATACTCTTGATTTATATTTGATATCAAAACCTTTTGAGTACTTGGTGAATATTACTGATATTCTAGGAGGCCAATACTTTTCATATCAGATGTGATATTAAAACCTTTTGAGTATTTGGTGAATATAATTGATATTCTAGGAGGCCAATACTCTTGATATCAGATGTGAGATCAAAACCTCTTGAGTACTTGGTGAATATCATTGATATTCTAAGAGGCCAATATTCTTGATGCCAGATATAATATCAAAACCTTTTGAGTACCTGGTGAATATCATTGATATTCTATGAGGCCAATACTCTTGATATCAGATGTGATCCAAACCTTATTTGGGTACTTGGTGAATATCATATGTTGATATTCTGGAAGACCAAAACATGATATCAAATGTGATATCAAATGAGATATCAAATTAGATATCCTTAAAATTGTTATTTGTAATATTATGTTAAAGTAATATTTATTCTAATGTGTTTATCCTTCTAAGCTAAGAGGAAGTGGTGATGTTTGATAGCTTTAGTCGGATAAACCTATATATAACTATATATGATATATATGATATATATGCATGTATGTATGAGATTAAATTTATTATTATTAATTATATAATTAATGAATAGACATACCTAATAAGGCAGTGCTTAATACATTTACAATAGTTCCAAAAAATCCAATAGATATTGGTTAAATATTATTGCATTTGATTAGTCATAAGTTACACACACACACACACACACACACACACACACACACACACACACACACACACACACACACACACACACACACACACACACACACACACACACATTTGTTAATAATGTCTAATGAAAATTAGCTTACAATAACCAATATTGATTCACATAGAGACATGTCTCTTCTACTCCTATATATGCATTCAGACTTGCACTTCAAAAACACATAAAAATATATAGTGCCATTACATTTGTAGAGATCCTTGATTCTTCAATATCATTGATCTAGACACACAGTTGGCATCATCCCTCGCTATCTTCTAGCCCCAAACACATGACAACAACATGTGATCTTACAATGGATAACCATCAATCACTTTTGAGTGTAGGATCATAGGAACCACAATTTTGTTAGATTTTTAACTCGCTAGCAACACTAAAAGTCAACAACGAATGCACATCCTTTTTGATACATTATATCATCACCATCTAATTTCTACACATGTTTAAAGATATTATCTTTAGTTTTATGAAATTTAATTAGTGTAGTGACATACTTGATAAAATAATGTAGACCATGGACCCACTAATAAGGAAAAATCACAAAAAAAGGACATAAAACCTTAGGCTGAAAAATTGTAAGGGCTTATGACTTAGGAACATGAAAGAAAACTTAGGAAAATAAGGACCCACCACTTCAATAAGGTGTTCTTTTAGGAAATTAAAGGGCTAGGAAAAAAATGTTTGGACATCTATGACAAATGACACCAATCAATTTCAACCCTACTTTAATTTCAAATAACTGACAAAGCTAGCCAACCAACAATACTTCCACATGCCATAGCCCTTACAATAGTCTGCCCTTAAAATAGTGGGGTAGGGTAGGGGTAGGGCCAAAACTATAGTTTAGTTCCCAAATGACACATCCTCACACCATAGAATAGTAGGGGCCACCCCGATCTATAGAATAATCTAAAAGGAGGGGCACCCTACTGCCCTATGATTGATCTGAGTCCGTTAGTCAATTATGGTGTAGGCGAAGGAGAGTGAATTAGATCAGCTATAGTTTGAATGTGCTGGGTCGCTTAGGTAAGTCTTCATAGCTTTATATGACAAGTAGATAAATATTGCAGGGTGAAATGCCTCTGTTGACATAGGACATGAAATGCCCTTTGCACACATAACTACCCAATGTCCCCTCTTGATGACATCTATACCACTACCTTATGTGATGAAAAAGGTAATGAAAGATTAAAACAAGAAGAGGGCATAATTAGGGGTTTTTCAAAATTTTCAAAGGTAGAGCACATCAAAACCTAGTGAAAAGAACCAAAATGCAAACATGGGCCTAGGAACATATTTACGATTTCTTTTTACCAAAAAAATCCATGAACTCTGAACATGTACTGACTTCATACGGGACTACATCTTCCCAACTATACTTAGTCTTAGAGACTCTCTCCTTGAGCCTCATAAAATCAAGCAACTTCTTAGGAATCCTTGGTAGATTCACAACTAATTTATACCCAAGTTTAGATACAAAGTTATTATCAAATAACAAATAGCTTTCCCCATCATGATCTCTTATAAGATAACTAACCATGTATGGATTAGCATGGGCAGCCTAGAACTTATCACCCTTAAATGAATACTTACCAAATTTATAAAACCTTATATATAAATATGTACTCACCAAATTAATAAGATTTAAGAATGATTTGAAATGAATAAGAATTTCAGAAGCCCCAAAAATTAAATATTCAATTACAATAACCTCTCCCATAATTACTAAATTGAAAAAAACAAAAAAGTAATAGGGATTCACGTTGTAATAATGAATCTCTTGCTATGTCATTCGTCAATTAATCTGTACGGGCTAAATTATACTTTTCGCAAGTCTTGATCCGAAGGCTCAGTGAATGGGCCAGCCATTGTCATTTGCTCTGCTTTCCAGGCTGCCATTTTTGACCTCCGAAACTTCCCACCTCTTTCCTACGTTGTGGAAACAGCTGTGCTGCACTTGCAATGCCCCACATTTGATATTTTGTGATGAAAAGCCAGTCTTTTATCGTCCTTCATTGTTCATGATCATGTTTCGTACATTTTGGTCTTTCAATTTCTACCATAAATTATGGAAATTTTGAACTTTCCAACAGATTTACAGGCTGTCGATTTCGGCTTTTGAAGCTTCCCATCACTTTCCCATCGATTTCGGCTTTTGAGACAAGTTTTCTTGTCTTTCATGGCAAGTTTTTCTTTCTGTATTCTTTCTATTTTATTTCCTCAATTTTGATGATCGTGCACATTCATAGATATTGATAGTGATATACATATGTAGTTGTGGTCATCACATGACATTGACATATATTCAACTTTTGTATTGTATATATTTAAGATTTATATTGTGCACATTCAACATTTCCATTGTAGATATTTGACATTTGGTAGGTATTCGATTTTTGTATTGTATATATTTGAGATTTGTATTGTTCACATTCAACATTTTTATTGTACACATTTGGCATTTGTCGGGACTTTTGTATTGTACCGATGAGACATAAAATCTTTTTATAACTATATGATTGATATGACATAATATATTGTTCATTTTGATATACATTACACTTGAATTTCCATCCAACTTGTTCAATGTGTGCATACAAACTTGTATGTTAGCTTACTTTCTTGCAATTAATCAAACACATGAACACTCATTATTTTATACAGAAAATGTAACATGTTTATCAAATTCATTGTAACATGTAATCATATGTCACTTATTTTGATGTAATAAGACATGAAAAGTAAAAATATGTCATGATTTTTGTATTTGTGTCAAAGATCGCAGCCCGATAGTGCTTAGAGACCCTTAGAGACACTTCTATTCAGTGTAGTCAATACCGTCGGAAGAAAGTTGTGGCTGAAATTAGGTTGGTCCTAGGATAAACCCCACTGATTGAAGTTAATGGAGAAGACAATTTGATCCTAGGACCAATGGTTTGAAATATACACAACCTTGCTCATTTTAACTGAGCAACATTGCAACTTTTGGCAATAGGCAAGATACAGATGCGAAATTCAAACAAAGTTGAATTTCTAAAAATTGAGATAGGTTGTTGTAGGACTAGATAATGCGATCTTGTAACACCTAAAAGTTTGTCAATACCTCGTATGAGCTCAGAGAAATGCTTGATCAAAGATTGCAACATGATGGTGCTTAGAGACCCTTAGGGGCACTTCCATTTAGTGTGGTCAATATTGTCAGAGGGACATTGTGGCTGAAATGAGCTTGGTCCTAGCCTAAACCCAACCAACCAGAGATAACAGATTAGATGATTTGACCTTAGGACCAACGGTTTGAAATATACACAACCTTGCTCATTTTAACTGAGCAACATTGCAACTTTTGGCAATAGGCAAGATATGGATGCCAAATCCAAACAAATTTGAATATCTAAAAACTGAGATAACATGATCCTACAACACCTGACATTTTTCCAATACCTTGCACGAGCTTAGAGAAATGGCTAATCAAATATCACAACCCGATGATGCTTAGAGACCTTTAGGGACACTTTTGTTTAGTGTGGTCGATACTATCAAAGGGATGTTGTGTCTAAAACAAGGTTGGTCCTAGCCTAAAACTAACCAACCAGAGCTAATAGAGAAGATGATTCGATCCTAGGACCAACTGTTTGAAATATACACAACCTTGCTCATTTTAACTGAGCAACATTGCAACTTTTGGTAATAGGCTAGATACGAATGCCAAATCCAAAAAAAATTGAATCTCTAAAAAATGAGATATGTTGTTTTCGGCCTAGATAACACAATCCTGTAGCACCTAATAGTTCATCAATACCTCACACAAGCTCAGAGAAATGCCCAATCAAAGATCCTAGCTCGATGGTGCTTACAGATCCTTAGGGATGCTTTCGTTCAGTGTGGTTAGTACCGTCAAAGGGACATTGTGGCTGAAATGAGGTTGGTCCTAGCCTAAACCTAACCAACTAGAGCTAATGGAGTAATCGTGGATTGCTAGGAAAAGCCAAAATTGCTCATGAGGTCCTAAGTTGGTCAAAAGTTGCTTAATAAGTCAAAAGTTGCTCAATAAGTTAAAAGTTGTTACGGATGGGGAAAAAAGGTATTAGGTTACTTAATAGATTCTAGGAATCTTAACTAGGGTCCTAGAATAATCCTAGATGGACCCATTTTACCAAGAGACGTCAAGAGCAAAAATTGCTCAAAAGTTGTAAAGTTGCTCAAAACATTGCTTGAGCAACTTTTGCAATTTTTGCAAAAAGTTCCAAATGGAGGTTTGGGAAGTTGTAACTACCCATGCTCAGGTATATGAGAATGGGGAACATATTTTGGAACTCCTCTTCAACACTTTGCAACTTTCTTTCCAAAAGTTGCTCAAGCAACTTTTGAAAGTTCTAAAGTTGCACAATGCAACTTTTACATTATTTTGTCACTTTTAACCAATTTGGTGAAATGACCTTACTATCATCTAAAACTTAGCCACAAACCTTACCTATGGTAAATACCTAACCCTAAATCTTCGTAGACCCTATTGACCTCATGATGATGTCATCATCATGCCTTGTGCCAATCAGAGGGTTATTTTAAGCCTGAAAAGGGGTGACATAGTGTGACAGAAAGAACATGGTCCAAAACAACCCTATCCAAACTTTGCATATGTTGTAGAGTAGACAAATGGGCATCCAAATCTATAATTTATTTTCCTAATGTTTTGGAAAATTTGGGAGAAAAATGCAATAGGACAGCCATCTAAATCCATATAAGTTGAAGATAATTGAATATTTTTTTAAGGATATCATCAAACCCACAAAAAAGAGTTCAAGGGACAAATTTATAACAATAATGGACAATATTATATCTCTTATCAATTTTATATACACAATCTGGCATCTAAATATGCATAAGTTTGACATCTCTTATCAGATTTTTATACAAAATATAGCATCTAAATATGCACATGTTACATGTCTTCTCTTTTTTATATACAAAATTTGACATCTAAATATGCACATGTGGTATCTCTTATCGGATTTTTATACAAAATATGGCATATAAATATGCACATGTTACATGTCTTATCGATTTTATATACAAAATTTGGTGTCTAACATGTGACATCTCTTATCGGATTTATATACAAAATTTGGCATCTACATATACACATCTGTGCAAAGTTGCAACATTTCACATAACATATATACAAAATTTTCAAAATTATTCTACCATATGTAGAATGATTCAACTATATAGTACACAATCAATCAAGGGAACCTTGTAGATAGGCTCTAATCCTTATTGTATCAAGTATTGTCTCGTGATCATATTCATGTACTTTCCACAACTTCTTGTTAAGAGGCCTACCACAATACAATATCAATTGAATATTTGTCGCAACAATATGTTTGTGTGTCTCAAAATCCTCAAATAACAACATGGTAGAATTATTGATGGGGTACCTACATTTAATTGTAAAGACAATTTAAAGTCAAAATTGATACATTATACATGACAAATTGACTTAAAGAGATCTTCATGGTAGAGGACAAAAATATATTACCTTTTAAGCCATGCTATCAATTTCTTTTTGGGCTCAATACGCCAACATAGAAGGTAATTTGTTCCTTCATCATTATTCTCATATGTAATAATTGCATATACATGACTTACATTATATAGAAGGATAAGTTAATGGAAAAATTAAAAGTAAACTATTTTAACCAAGTATTAAATTGATAACTTAGCACCTAGTTCAACTAGGTTAGATACATGCTCAAAATCTGTTGATGCTTCAACCTGGTTGAGTTGTAGTGTTGTAGGAAGTTGATATGAATCAATTGGATGTAAAGGTCTACAAGACCATTGGTCAATCCACTCTTTTGATTCACATTCATCCCATAAATGATGCATACATGAAGAGAAAAATCATGCAAGATTTCAAGTATGAATAGCTAGTGATGCTGCATTTGAACCTCGAAATGAATGCATCTCACTTGATTTTGTAAGTATACAATAATCTTGCAAATTTTCAATGTTAGGTTCATGTATCAACCAGAAATATCTAGAAACCATAGACTTACTTGTATTACCTAGTCCCATCATAGAATTACACCATTGGACATTTGTTTCAACATTTTGTAATATTGTACCACCTTTATACTTTAATTCCTCTCTACTAAGGACTCTTTTCACACATGCTCCAACACCATCATGCTATTCCTTTCCATGTTCCACCTCAATAAAATTTCAAAAATGTTGCGCTCCACTTGTCACATGCATCCTCCTCAACCAATAAAACATCATTGCATTCTTGAATTGTGCAATGCAATTGTCTGACCATATAATATGTTGATTGTATCTTTTATCTATTTCCCTCAAATTGTCATAGAAAACTCTAAAACATCCTTGCACAAACTCTGATGAATGAGTTCGATCATCACTGATATAGAAGTGATACTCTCTTAATACTTTTCTGTCATCCTTTGTGGTATCATGTGCATGAATAAATGTTGTGTACAAAAATTGACACTTTTATAGAGTTTTAATACATTGGTTGCACTTCATTTTGAGGTTTTAGTGTATAGTTTTCAGCAAAGTCAACAACTAACACTATTGTACCCAAGAGAAAGGTGTCCTTACACAACTTGAATTGTTCATCTAACCATCTATCTCTATGTGTATGACCTATGTAGTGATAAACTATTTTCTCTTGAAACAATTTCATAAAATCAGCTACACATACATCACTTTTCACTAATTCACACCTCTTTAATTTTTTTCCATCTTTAACACCATATATAATTGACTTGTACATCCCAAAAGAAATTATTGTCTTACCAATTTTAGGTGTGCTATCGAGATGTAGGCATCTATGCAACTTTTGCAAACCACTAGATTGAGGGCCAAAACTTTTCAAACACATGGTCTTATAATAAATGCACCCATTATCTCATTTACATTGTACACTTGCAATAAATTCTCTCATTGACTCAGGAGGTAATTGTAGACCACATTCCTAGAATATTTCGTTAGTATACAAAATACAACATATATAACAATAAACATCATAATGCACAGAAAACACAACATGAACCCTACAATAACATGTAGTGTGTGTATGATTTATCTTAACATAGAATGGTTTTTTCATCTCAAAAAACCTTTGGCTGATTTTAATTTGAGGAAATCTTTGAAGAAAAATTTCATAAAATTGGGTTTGAGTCATATCCAAAAAAATGTTTTGCATGCGGCTCACAGTTTGTTTTTCCAATTCATCTTTTGACAACATCTTTTTGGTTTGGTGAAGCCCTTGTGTTGTCACACCAAAAATTTTCTATTAATGTTCTTAGTGCATCAACAATAAATTTATCCTTATGTGGGAGTCTACCTTGGAATGACCAAAAAGAAGTCTCACTAGAATTCTCAATTTTCTCTCACCTCACTAAGGCTTTGAGTAACATTGTTCTACTTATCCTTAATGATTTACTTGTTTTGCTTACCATACAAGTTTTTTCTATTTCCTTTCCCATTATGGTTGATGTTAGGAGCCTTCGACTTGTATTAGCATCTTCAGTACATTCTTTTGAACCAATGGATTTGTATGCATCAAAAAGATTTCTAACAATGCTTTTTTCACTACTATGTTTAGATGTTCTTAACCCCAAAATTCTCATTGTCTCTCTAAATTTCAGATTTTTAACCATTTCAACAAGTTGGAATCTTCCACTTTGATTTAAATTTTCAAAATAGTTATGCTAAATCTTTTGAACAATTCTCCTACAATTTCTTTCTGACATTTTATCATGCATTGGCTTCAAAAAATTTCATCAATGTCATTTAGAAACTTTGGTTTTCTATGAATTATTCTAGGAGATGTTGATGTATGTGCATGCTCTATATTTTCATCATTTCAACTTGAGATGTCACATTAGGGGCATCAGGTGACGTAAGTGTATTTGTCATAATCATTTTAGTTGGGGTATGTTGAACATTTTTTTTTGTCAAATTAGGTGCATTTACAACATCAATATCAATATGCAAATCTTCATCACTTACATTGGAGGCATTTTATGATTTATCTTCATGTAATCTTCTCATATGCTCTCTTTTTTTGTATTTCCAACCTCTCATTTTTCAATCATTCCTCTCTTGTTCTTTCCCATGATTATAGATGCAAATCACCCTACAAACAATAAAATGAATAAAATAAACAATAAAATAAAAAACTAAACAAATTTGCATCATTATTTTATGCTCAATCATAAGATCTAACATAAAATAAGATGTTGGCACATGAAAAGTAAAAAATTAGCATTTCCAAGCACAAAAAACCTTATACTTGCATACCTCGTATAGAAATACATGTGAAACAATAGTAGAATTTTGTGGACTACACTGAAACAACATAATAACTATTGACATGCTATTTTATTTATAGTTTTCAATAACCTAATTGATTTTTGTATAATATGATTAGGTTATTGAGTTCTAACTACATTATCCATATGGATAAATAACTCAATCAAGTTTTGTATTACTACTACACAAAGGTAGATTGAAGGAGGGAGCGAGTGATGGAGAGAATGTGTGAGAGAGAGAGATAGGGTGAGGCTAGGATAGAGAGATAGAAGGGGATACAAAGAGAGAGAAAGGGAATAAGGGAGAGAGAGAGAAGAGGATAGGAGAAAGATAGAGAGGGGTATATGAGAGAGAGATTAGGGGATATGGTAAAGAGAAAGAGAAAAAGTGAGAGAGTGAGTGAGAGAGAGAGAGAGAGAGAGAGAGAGAGAGAGAGAGAGGATGGAGAAAGGATTAGGGGATAGGAGAAATATTGATAGGGGATAGGAGAAAGATAGAAAGGGGATATGAGAGAGAGAGAGAGAGGAGAGAGAGGGATAGGATAGAGAGAGCTTATGGGATAGGAGAGAGAGAGAGAGAGAGAGAGAGAGAGAGAGAGAGAGAGAGAGAGAGAGAGAGAGAGAGATTAGGGGAGATTAGGGGATATGATAGAAAGAGTGATAGAGAGATGGAGAGAATGAGATAGAGAGAGAAAAGGTGATAGGAGAAAGAGAGGGAGGGTATAAAACAAAGAGAGAATGAGAGAGATCTCGAGAGAGGATGGGATGACGAGAATAATTAGAGGATATGATAGAAAGAGTGAGAGAGAGAAGTGCATAGGATAAAGAGAGATGTCAGAATATTTAAATAGGAAGAATGCTTCTGAGAGGGGGGGGGGGGGGGGGGGGTGAATCAGAAGTATTGTATTTTTACCATTAAAATCTTTTAACTGAAAGTAGATTGTATGCATACAAACATATCAAACAATTATGAGATACACATAAGCATCACCACATAACACTTGAGATTTTGGTAACCCAGAAACCCCCCAGGAATAAGAAGGTAAAACTGGGGTGGGGATGATACCCACAAAATTTACTGCAGTAATAAAGTTTTAACCAATTCTGATGGTCTGCCCTGTTAAAGGCTTTACACTATATCAATAGTGACCTTGTTAAAGGATTTACAAACACTTTACATGAAGTGTCACCCTGTGAAAGGATTTAATCACCTAGTTAATGGATCTATAAAATAGCTATTAAGCTAGCCTATCAATTCATTCTAATACAATTGCTAGAGAATATTAGGTAAAATAAACTTGATAGATTACAATCCTTCGATTGCTGAATACAGGCACTTTATCTACTATCTCTGATCTTGATTCTTTGTGATCTGATAATCCTTACTCTGAAAGTATTTTTCCTTACACACCCTTGTATATCCACTCACTCCTTTTTTACAATAAAATTTTGTCTTCCTTATAAAGACATTTCGAGGATTTGGGGTTAGGTATGTATTTACGATCCATATTGAATCTTTGCTTCCCGCTCATTCCTTGCACTTTTCTTATTGACTACATGCCTTCTCCATTTTTCTTATTGGCTCCATGTAGATTGCATAGGAAAAATAAAAGATTCGATCTTATCATTTAATCCTTCGAGATTCGTCACATGTCAGCCATGAAAATTGTTTACATATGAATCAATGAAGTTACAAACTCATATGTACATTCTGTGTTACTCAGCACTTGTTGATTCCAGACGCTTGACACTAATAACAAAACAGGCTTACTTAGCACTTGTTTCATTTCTGTATTGCTCGACATCATCTATGACTCGGCACTTGAATATCACTCAGCACTTGTATCTACTCGACACTTGATTCTGCTTGGCACTTAAAGTCATTCGGCACTTGAACTTCACTCGGCACCTGATCTTCACTCAGCACATGAAGACTACTTAGCACATGAAGATCACTCGGTGCCTGAAGTCTTTCCTGACTCGGCTCATGTTGTGGCTTAGCATACATGGTGTACTCGGCTCCAATAAAGAAAGTGGTTAAGTGTATTGGCACTCAAGTGTCAAAAACCATTATGAGGTTAACAATCTCCCCCTTTGACATGAGTGACAAAAAAACTTAACTGACCTTATGAGTACATTAACTAATCTGCTCGGTATATACAGAGTTTTGAAGAAAACTTGATCAAAATTTGTAACTTACAATATATACCTCAAAATTATTATAACTCCCCCTGAGTTGGTTGTTCCTCATGCATCTTATAGTATCTCCTCTTTAGTTAATATCTCCCCCTTTAATTCTTATCTCCCCCTTTTTGACACTTATGTCAAAGGATTTTAAGGGTTAAGACCATATTTTGCCAAAAATGTGTTGTTTACCTCCATAATCATCCTGAGAGCTACATCCCAATTGTTTAAAGCAATTTCTAGTGACTTGTGATGGATGGCAATCTCTGTAGCAAGATGAATAAGTCCATTTGATGTAGAAAGATTAGGATCTTTCTTGAGAACAGTTTCTGCATAGACTTGTTCCTTATGGAATATTTCCAAATGTGGGGTAATGGAGGACTGTAGTTGTATCAGTTTTGCCTTGATATTGGCCTCATCTACTATTAATACAACTATTTCTTTTTGAGTGTGAAGTGATTGAGCAAAATGCTTCTCACTTTGAGCTGGATCATTTGGTAGTTGCATGCTTGAAATGTTTAAGTTTCTCTCCAAGCTCAATATCTTTTGGCTTGTCTCTTGTGTGAAGTATGAAAAGTCACACAACTTTTTGTACAATGAGAATATATTCTCAAGTACCTTTTTCAGTTTGTCTATTAACTTTGCCAATTCAACTTGTGAAACTGCTATTTCACTAGATACTTTCTCATTCACTTTCCCTTGAAATTTCCTTTCAAACCATTCCATAAGTTTTGCATTTTTTTCTTGGTCTTCATTTGTCACCTGGTCAACAATATCTGATAATTGCTTTGTGATATGCTTTGACTCATCTAGTGATTGCAAACTGAAGGCATCCATAAAGATGTTCTTAATCTCATGTAGTGTTTGCTTTTGTTTATACTCCTTCTTGAGTATTTCTTGTCTCTTTCTCCTATTCAGTGCTTTCTACACCTCATTGATTTGATCAATGGTTATTGTTTTTGAGTCATAGCCTGGTATGACTATCTCCTCATCTAATTCAGGGTCTCCATAGTGAAGTACACTTGCAACTTTTGTAGTACTGGATCCTGGTACAGATATTTGCAATGGCTCTTGTGAAGGAGTTCCCGAGGTAGGCAAATTTATCAATGTTTGTATTGCTTCCTGCTCTTTAGGCGTTTCCACTATTTTCTCCTCCTGCTATCTACTACCTTGATCAATTATGGTAATCTTAGGAAGTGCACCTTCTATTTGTACTGTAGGATCAGATGTAATAGTCTATCCTATTTGTTCTGTTCCCGTTTCTACAGCTGCACTCGGCTTTTGTATTGTAGTGTCAACTATGCCTATTGAAATAAATGTTGGCATTTGAAGTTGACCACTAGTAGCTATAGAGATGATGGAAGGTGGTTCTTGTGGATTCACCTTATCTCTAACTGTGCTTTCTAATAGTTTTTGCAATTCATCCATACTAACCAATACTGGATCTGCACATAATATTGCTTGTTGTGTAGATTGGTCAAGGATTCTTTTGAGATCTTCTGCAGTTAATGGATTGATGTTCTAACTAGAGGTGTCAGGAACATCAATAATAGTTATAGTTTTTGCAAGTGTGATGGGTACATGAGGAGGGCTAGAGGGTGGCAATTGTGTGTGTTGCACACTCTGGTTTGGTTGCTGCTCTTACTCAACAGTTGCCATTACATCTTGTTTTTGTGTCTCTTCCTCTCCATCTTTCTTTTCTTCTTCCTTCTTCTCTTCTTCTTCTTTCTTTTCTTCTTCTTCTTTCTTTTCTTCTTCTCCTTTCTTTTCTTTTTGTAAAAGTTTTTCCATGATTTCATTATTCTTTGAACAATTTCTTCCATCTTGTTTTGGAGTATGAAGAATGCCCTGTACTTAGGTGTAAACCTAGTATTTTGCCTTTTGGCTGCTTTCTTTATTTGTTCCTTAGTTAAATCAGGAAAAATGCTTGCTAGGGTTGATTCCCTCATCTCCTTCTCCATTTTCAAACAAAAATGCCATCTATCTTTTACAATTTTAGACAATTCTTTTGGCAATTGTCCATCTAGTTCAAGTGGAGTGTACTTGAATTGTGTCATCATTCCATAAATTTTTTCCTCTATCCTATTTGTTCTTCTTTAGTAAACTTATTGAAATCAACTTTATTTAAGTTTCTTAAATCACCATTTCCAATCTTTTTACATAAAGTATCAACTGAAGAATGGCTTACCTTTTCAGATTGAACTTCTTCATCTATATCAGGTTGAGCCACATATCTTCTTCTTTTCCTCGGCTCTTCTTGTGTTTCCTTGATTGGTTTCTTCTTTGTAGCTTCCTCTTTAGCCTTTTGAGTCAAGGCCCTTGTTGTAGCTTGTGTTGTAGGCTTTTGAGGTGATGGTATGTCAGATTTCTTTAGTTTTTGCTGAGCTGGAGGCTGTTCTGTTGCCTTTCTTTTCTTTGACTCAGCTTCAGTTGGTGCTTCCTTACCTTCTTCTTCCCTTGCACCTTCCTCCTTGTCTTCACCCAGGCCTTGAGTTAATTCCATTGGGCCTTGTTCTTGTTCATCTTCATCATCATCATTGTCATCTTCTCCTTCTTCAGCTTCAGCTTCAATTCCTTCACCAAATTATTTCTTGATTTTCTTCATCAATTTATCTTTCTTCTTTAATGTGGAGGCAGTTTTCAACTCCATATTTATTTTTGACCTTACTACATCATAAGTGCCAAAATGTGGAGCACTTTTATCTGTTTCTTCTGCCAATAATGCAGTTATTGCTACAGATGCCTCATCAACATTGATTTCATATCCAAATGACCTTAGCCATCTCACTCTTGGAATTGCAACTTGAATGTAGGTGAAGTCAATATCTACCAAAAAGCATATATCATTAACATGTTTTTCTACTAAAGAAACTAGTATTCTCACCCTTTGCTTCATGAATTTCTTGAAATCTTCAAAATAACTTGTCATCAAGGTATCAAAATTTTCTCCCATCTATTCTATATATTCATTGATTTGGGCAATGATAGTTTTATCATTCCTCCATGTAATTTTTCCAAAAGAGGGAAACTCATTTTGAACATAAAAGAATATAAAAATTAGAATTGCTCCAAATTTGCATTGAGCACCCTTTGTCCTTCTTATGGCAGCTAGGTTTTCAGTAATCTGTTGTAGTTGCAGTTCTGCAAGATCATAAGTATGATCCTTTTTCACCAATTTGTAACCTACATCTACTGCAATACATGGCACACTGTTGAGTCTACTGGATTGATAGAACTTATGGGCAATGACTCTAACAACAAACTCAACTAGAGGATCCTGTATGGTGTGAATTGTCATTCCTCTCTTATTCCACTGAGCACCAATGTTATTTTCAATAACCTCCTTTGATTCACTTCTCAAGGTTTTGAACTGATCTAGGGTAGGGTACCCAGTTACCCTATGTATGATTTCTTTGGTTAATTTGATGGGAATATCTTCCAACCATAAACTTCCACCGTGAATTCTGCTTAACACAAGTTTAACCCATTCTGTCTTGAATATAGTGGAAAAAGCTCAAAACTCGGGTCAAACCCTTTCTTTCAACAAGTTTGAATTCATCTTTTAAGACTCCATCTATGCATAATTTCTCATAGGCTTTCCTTATTTCCATATCTCCTAGGGCTCCTATCTTACAATTATAGCATCTTCTCACGTCTTGAACCATTACAACTTTTGGGGGTATTTGGGAGAGAGCTCCGGTTGGGTCATTTTTTTATGCAACTTCAGGTATGGGATGAAAATCAGGTTGCTTGACCTCATTGGACACTAACTGAACTTCAAATGACTCTTTGTCCTCAGTTTTCTTGGAACTTGATGCCATTTATGCAAACTAGGGTTTCCTTTTTACAAAATATGAAACTGCATAGCTCAACACAAATGAAAAATACCTCAAGATCGATGAAAATGCTTTGAGAGGTGTTGCAATCTACTTGAAATGCTGGATTCTCTACTATGAAGTCACTCTGCTCTCTTTCTCTTCTTTACTTCTTGATCGCGATGAAGAAAACTGATTAGAATCATGATAATATACCCTATTTTCATCGCATTAAATGCTTAATTGTCAGCTCAACTTCTAAAGGATTTTAACCTAACTCATCTTGCACTACATTTTCACTTTACTTGGCTTCCATTGGAGTTAACCAACTTGGCATCAGTTATCAACTCAATCGCTTGTTAGGAACTCGGCATGTGTTGGAGTTTAACTCGGCATCCAAAGATAGCTCGGCAACATCATTTAAATTTTGTCTTGACATCTTGTCTCATGCAAATTTATATTTTGCATTACTTCTTTGTCTTGGGACTGATGTGTGATATAGATTTGTATATCAGTCCCATATACTTCTCATGCTTAGTTTGATGAAGTGTGATCACTTGACCCATTGGGTGAAGTGATCCCTCCACTTGATATGTTGCATTCATCTTTCTTTTTCCAAGTCTTATTCATTTGACCCCTTATGTTTTCGACATCAATCTTTTCTTTGCCCTTATTTTCTTCAGTCCTAGGTGCCTTTGACCTTGTAGGACAGTTTCTGCTGATATGACCAATTTTCAAACAACTTAAACATGTGGTTTGATTCAACCATCTTTTATAGTTCCCTTTGAAATGTGTTCTTATGCAGTTCTATGGTATATGTCCATATTCCTGACAATAATGACAGCTATACCTGGTGTTGTAATCCCAATGATAGTGACTTTCATTTCCTTTTGATTTTGCTGGTTGATTTGATGTCCATATAGGCTTTGATCTACATTCAAATGCTCTATGTCCATACTTCTTGCAATTATGATAGTATCCATCAAATTTTTGTGTCTTTGTAATTTTGGAATTGCAATCTTGTGTCATATGTCCTTGCATATTGCATTTGTGACAGTAGCTCTTGCTCTTAGGTGTATTTGGCTGATTGAATCTCCTACTCCTGCAAACATTAGTAGTATGCCCTTTCTTATTGTAGCAATGACAAGTGGATTTTGAATTCTTACCTGTGTCATCTTTTTGCTCAACACTCTTTGATGATTCTCCAACTTTAGTGTTGTTGTATCCAAGTCCTGATGTATCATGGGCAGATTTTGGGGATTTCAGCAAGTGTTCAAAATACTTGACAGCTTCACTTGACTTGTTGAGATTCTCTGCTACCTCTCTTTCTCTATTCAATTCATTCTAAAGTTTCTCATTCTGCATCTTCAAAGTAGAGATCTCAATATCTTTCATATTGAGCTCATGATGAAGATTCATCATTTGGGCAAGTGTATCCATTTGCATGTTTGAGATCCTTGTTAATTTAGTACATTTTTCTTCAAGCCTATTTGCAAGGTTTATTTTGTCATTCTCTATCATGACTCTATCCTCAACTGCTCTTTTCTTTTGTTCAATGATTTCACATATCATTATGGCCTGTGATTCATGTTCCATCTTGAGAGATCTTATCTCCTCTGCTTGAACTTTGTTTTTATCCATCATTTCTACTATTGCTACATCAAACTCTTTATTGTCTCCATTGGCACACAGTTTTGTGGTATCAATCTCCTTGTAGTTTATATCATTTTCAGCTATGGCTATATCCTTCCTTCTCTTCAAGGATTTTCTCAATTCTTCCTTTGCTTCCTCTACTTTGTGTACAACCAGTTGCACATCAATCACTTGATTGTCAATAATCTTCCCAAGTTTGAAGACTTCCATCTTTAGATCTTTTTCTTCAAGTTGTTAGACTTCTTTTTGTGAGAACCAATGGCTCTAATACCAATTGTTGGAATATTTAAAGAGGAAGAATGCTTTTGAGAGGCGGGGGAGGTGAATCAAAAGTATTGTATTTTTACCATTAAAATCTTTTAACTGAAAGTAGATTGCATGCATACAAACATATCAAACAATTATGAGATACACATAAGCATCACCACATAACACTTGAGATTTTGGTAACCTAGAAACCCTCCAGGAATAAGAAGGTAAAACTAGAGTGGGGATGATACCCACAAAATTTACTACAGCAATAAGGTTTTAACCACTTCTGATGGTCTACCCTGTTAAAGGCTTTACACTATATCAATAGTGACCTAGTTAAAAGATTTACAAACACTTTACATGAAGTGTCACCCTGTCAAAGGATTTAATCATCTAGTTAAAGGATCTACAAAATAACTGTTAAGCTAACCTATCACCATAGGGTTTTCATTCTAATACATTTACTAGAGAATATTAGGTAAAATAAACCTGATAGATTACAATCCTTCGATTGTTGAATACAGACACTTTATTTGCTATCTCTAATCTTGATCCTTTGTGATTTGATAATCCTTACTCTGAAAGTAGTTTTCCTTACACACCCTTGTATATCCACTCACTTCTTTTTTACAATGAAATTTCATCTTCCTTATAAAGACATTCAAGGATTCAGGGTTAGGTATGGATCTACAATCCATATTGAATATTTGCTTCCCGCTTATTCCTTGCACTTTTCTTATTGGCTACATGCCTTCTCCATTTTTCTTATTGGCTGCATGTAGATTGCATAGGAAAAATAAAAGATTCGATGTTATCATTTAATCCTTTGAGATTCATCACATGTCAGCCATGAAAATTGTTTACATATGAATCAATGAAGTTACAAACTCATATGTACATTATGTGTTACTCAACACTTGCTGATTCTAGATGCTCAACATTAATAACAAAACTAGCTTACTCAACACTTGTTTCATTTCTGTATTGCTCTGCATCATCTATGACTCAGCACTTGAATATCACTTAACACTTGATTCTGCTCGGCACTTAAAGTGATTTGGCACTTGAACTTCACTCGGCACCTGATCTTCACTCGGCACATGAAGACTACTCAGCACATGAAGATCACTCAGCACCTGAAGTCTTTCCTAACTCGGCTCATGTTGTGGCTCGGCATACATGGTGTACTTGGCTCCAATATAGAAAGTGGTTAAGTGTATTGGCACTCAAGTGTCAAAAACCATTATGAGGTTAACAAGAGAGGGGGATAGTGGGGGGGGGGGAGAGAGAGAGAGAGAGAGAGAGAGAGAGAGAGAGAGAGAGAGAGAGAGAGATTATGGGAGATTAGGGGATATGATAGAAAGAGTGAGAGAGAGGTGGTGAGAATGAGTGAGAGAGAAGGGGATAAGAGAAAGAGAGAGAGGGGATGGGATATGATAGAAATAGTGAGTGAGTGAGAGAGAGATTAGGGATATGAGAGAGAGAGAGAGAGAGAGAGAGAGAGAGAGATTATGGGAGATTAGGGGATATGATAGAAAGAGTAAGAGAGAAGGGGATAGGAGAAAGAGAGAGAAGGGATAGGAGAGAGAGAGAGAGAGAGATTATGGGATAGGAGAAAGAGAGAGGAGGATAGGAGAGAGAGAGAGAGAGAGAGAGAGAGAGAGAGAGAGAGAGAGAGAGAGAGAGAGAGAGAGAGAGAGAGAGAGAGATTAGGCAATATGATAGAATAAGTGAGAGAGATGGAGAGAATGAGAGAGAGAAGGGGATAGGAGAAAGAGAGGGAGGGGATAAGACAAAGTGAGAATGTTTTTCCCTAAATTTTTTTCCTTTAGACATTTTTCATCTTCTAAGATGAATTTTTGTCTTTGTCTTCATCAGGTATGCTAATAGTGAAGTGGGTATCTCTAAAATCACCACCATAATCTTACATTTCTTCTTCACTTTCTAACCGTATAATTTTTTATTTTTTTGGACAACATTAACATTGTAAATTTTAATTACTTTTACCAATGCCTTGACATCCCTCACAGACATATGTCTACCATTTTAAAAATAAATTTTGATATACTTAACCAAATTCAAAATAAATTACATATTAACACTTGATTACATACACATTTTTAAAAAAAAGTTTCCATTTTCAATTATTTTGATGCAAGTGATGCTCAACACCTAAACATGTACCAAAATATCAGGATGTAGTCTATTCAATAATTCATAACAAAAAAATACTCATCATAAAATTACAAAAAATGCACAACTTCTTGATATGAATCTTAACTATCATCCTACCAAAGGGATATGAAAAATACTAAATATAACTATGTATTTTGTGTTGCACACAAACAACTATGTTATATTTTCTAAAAAATTAGGAACTATTTTTCATGTGCACAGGGTTTTACCCACCTAATATTATCCATTTTGTAAAAACTCTAGTAGTTTAGAAAGTATATTTAGAGTACTACAATTTATATGGGTTACACATCTTGTCATTTTTAGTGGATGACCCTCAAGTTTCTTGTCCAAGTTCAGGTTTACTTGATTTTAGAAAAAAAAATGTTCACTTATACCCCCCTTTTTGTACACCATCTTGGTGCACTCACCCATATACTAAAGAGTTGTTCATACTTCTCATGTAGTGCATTTTCAACATTCCTCATTCCATCCTCAACGAGTTTCCTAGCATCTTCAAGAATTGTTTCCTTTCCTAATGTTCACACATTTTAACTAAATGACTTTCCAATTCCCTTATCATATTTTTGAATATTTCTTTTAGCTTTTCATTTTTCTCCATTAGTTTCTCAATATATTTCTCTAATTCTTCTAATGTAGCACCTTCAAATAGTTTTTCCATGTGTTTTATGTAGTCATGACTTTCATTCAGCTTCATATTGAGCTCCTTTCTTATTGCAAATGATTTCCTATGATTTTATTGTAGCTCATTAATCATATTAGCTTGCTTCTCAAACTCTTTCTCATATTCATACTTCTCCATGATTTTGGATCTTTCCCTTTAGATATTAGGATTACTACCAAGAGAACCAACACTTTGATAACAATTGTAAGGATTAATTGGTACTAAGAGGGAGGAGGGGAGGGATGAATCAATACATGAAAATTTTTCCTATTGATTTGTATAATTGAATTGACAAATTCCAACTTATTAAGCATATAAATGACATCAACAAATAAAGAATAATAAATTTAATTCACCACATATATGAGATACATAACAATATAATTTTTATCTTGTGAAAAAACTTTGTTAGAAGGTAAAAACTGTGGTGTGGATGCTAACCACAAATCTTTAGAACTGTAGTAAATGAATTTGTCTAGTTAAGAGCATACAATTACCTTTTAGGGGTCCACCCTATTAGGAGATACTTTGTACCTTGTTAAAAGTACAAACAAATCTACTAATATGTACCTTATAAAAGGATTTATAGAACTCAAGAGTCTACTTTGTAAGAGGATTTAAAACTTTGAATCTGTTAGGGTCCATCCTATCTAGGGATTTACAAGTTATAGCTATTAGATAAAAAATACATCTTTGATATGGGCATGGAACTCTTTGTCGGTCATATCCCCTACGCTCTCTAATTTATTTATTCTACACTATGCACTTCTCTTCTCTATGTCTTGATCACAATCGCTAGATCTCTCTTCTGCTAGCTTTCATCAATCATCTTACTTTATTGTTTTAGATTTCTCTTTTCAATATCATTTTATAATTTTTCTATTACAAATCCTTTATATTTACCTATGATCTTTTTTCATCTTAATTCTTACACTTTATTTGAATTTGTATTTCATTTTCTATTTTCTCAATTTTTTTATAAATCTTGATGATTAATTTGACTAGGTTGGCCTTCTTTTCCTCTTCTTTATTTTCTATTGCAACTAGTCAAAATGTATTACATAGAGATATATAATATATGTATCTTTTATTAGTCTTTATAATTGGAATCAAATTATCCAATGTATTTCTTTCTTGATCTCTTTCCCAACTATCCACACTCTTTCATGTAATCACAACTCATCACTTAGTGATCACCAATTACAATAGGGATTTCCACATTGCTTTGTAACTTGTTAAAAAATAGTTATCACCAATCAAAGGTAAGTAAAAGATGAATACTATGATTTCCATCAATTAAAACCATCTTATAGTCCTATACCTTCCAATCATGAGAAATGGTTAGGAAATGCCAATTTTTTGAGCCATATATTTCAATGCCAATTATCTCAAAAAGAAAATGTTATGAAATGATAAAGAGGAAATATATGATGATCAAGATACAAAACTGGAGATGGAATGTTAGTGTTAGCAAAATTTAAAATGAGCTTGATCTGGGCACTTGGGACCTGAAACTATAAAATATGCAACTGAAGGTCCTAGGTCAAGGCCAAACTGGAGGGTCTAGGCCAAACTAGAAGGTCAAGGATGAGATAGAGGGTCACAATTTATGAATTTGACCTAGACCTTTTTTTCAACAATTTTCTAAAATATACAACTTTGAATAAAGGGAAACCATATCTTTATAATCCCAAATCTACAATTCTAAAGCTTGTATATGCATACAATAAAAATGGATCTTTTTTGGGAGGGAGGTGGTTTCCTTAGTCAAGCCTTGCTTGGGGAATCACCTTAAAGTAAAAAAGAGATAGATAAAGGAATGCTAACATTTATTATAAGTATTTGCAACAGTGTATAATATCATAGAAATTTTGATGCAATTATGTTTGATATGTGATAAAGTATGGTAATGTAATGACCTTGACTCAATACAAAGACCAAAAAGAAATCATGTAAGACAACCTCATGTATATGGTGATTGAAATTTTTCCTCAATGATGAATGCAATCAAAATAGACATCCTCCAATATATTTATTTAATAAAGAAGCTAGATCTAGAAGAAGATATGTATGATAATAAATATCTTGAATACTTGATTGATGAATGGCTTTCTTGCTTGATTTCTTGTGAACTCGTTGAACACACCTTGAGTGCTTGAGCATAAATGGGTAATGGAAGGATAACTTGCATATAGGATGGATCACCTTCTATTATTGTTGATGATTAAATAGAGTGAGAAGGTCTCCTTTTATACCAAATTTGGGATCAAAATTAGAAGGGTTGATTACATGAGGAGGGAGAAAAGATACCACTCCACATCAAGCCTGAGAAAAAAATAGAATTGGCCTCCAAGGTAAAAGATGACTTTAACCCTTACACAAGGGTAAAGATTGACCTCAACCCTTACCTAGTATAGATGTCAATCTCAATGTCTACCCCGAGGAGAAAAATCTAAGGTAAGGTGGTTTTAGGTTTGAGAAATATCTTTGTTCAGATGAAAATGACAATTGATGTAGGAAAATAATTCAAAAATGCCTCAATATTGGAGGATTAAATGAGACACCATATATAGAAATTAATACCAACCTATATTTTTGAGAAATATTGGGAGATAGAAGAACCTTGAATTAATTTATTGAGTGCAATAAGAGGTCTTAATGTACCAAACCACATCAACAAGAGCTAGAAGGTATTACAAATAGAGTGTACACTTTTTAAGTTGAGAGAAATATAAAGTGCATTTAAATTTTTTTTGTGGCACCAAATAATGGGTTTGGGATTTTTATTTTTGTGGAGAATTTCTTTATAGGAGAATTGGGATCATAACGATCCCTATAAAAATATTTCAAAATCTTAGAGGAGAAATCAAGATGTAGGTCCACTAGCTATGGAACTAGTATGAGTATCTAGATTTGTCCTACGACCACCCTCCTTAGGCTCAACCTATTATTTTGATTGACTCCCTTCCTGAGACTAAATTCCCACCACATCTCCAGTCATATAATGAATATGATAACTTATTCTAACATTACATTTCACAAAATGAAATACATTTTATAAACAACTAATTTTAGCCTGCTTCAAAGATAAAAAATAAAAAATAAAGTCTAATGTCAAATTTTTTTGAAGTTTATGTATGTTGAGGGAAAATTGAAGAGTCATCATAAATTCTTTGTTATTCCCTCAAGATTCATCATATTGTTGGAGATTGTTGGATACAATCAATTAATTATGTGTTGTCTTTGATGTTACACAAATGTCATATCAATTTCAGTCAGTGTATGTCAAGCTCACTTGGACAGTGAAGACAATTTTCTATATCTACCAAGCATTCCTGTGGTTGCCAAGTTCAGAAGGTAGAGTCTACCAAGTTCACTCGAGCTTCAAAGGAAAGTATGTTGAAGATGAGTGTTAACCGAGCTCACTTGGTTAATGAAGGGAAGTTGGATAGAACCAGTGTCTACCGAGCTCACTCGGGTGCCAAAGGATTTTTGTGTGTTTGTTGTGTTAACCAAACTTTTGGTTAACACAAGAAATCATTTCTAAGTTAGCATCTATCGAGCAGGGTTAGCTAACAAAGGATTTTTCTTGTTTTGGCATACTAAGCTTAATTGTTTTATTTGTTGGTTCTAGCTGACTAAGATGATGAATATTGTTTATTCTAAATTTTATTTGAGCTGACTTGAATATGTGGATGATATAAGTATAAGGTCAAGTTGTGGATTCAAGAGAGAGTGTATGAAGTTGTGAAATTGAGCGGATTTGAAGATCTAATTTTGAGCAGAGGAAGCAGAGGATAAGTAGAATATCCTTGAGGAGCAGCAAAGATACATTTGATTAGGAAGGATCAAGTTCAAGCAAGAACAGAGATCTATTATCAGAAATTTAGTTGTATTCAATTTAGGTCATTTCATTGTTGCTTTCTAACCATTGTAGCAGTGATCTAAAGTCTCTTAACAGAGTTAGCTTAACAACTATTTGTAAATCCTCTAACAAGGTGACAATTCTATTGAATTCTTCTCAAGACCTCTCACAAGGCCACTCCTAGCAAGGTGATTAAATCCTCTAATAGGGTCATACCTAACAGTGTGTTTTGTAACCTTTAACAGGGTTGGCTCCTAATAGTGCTGACTTCAGAAGAGTTAAAAACAGTAACTAGTTGCAATTGGTGGTTTTTTCCAAATTAGGTTTCCACGTTAAATCTTGGTGTCACTGTGTTCATGTTATTTAATTTTATGTGCTTGCAACTAAGATAAATATTAACTATCATTGATAACATCTAAAGTTCTACATGTTAATATTGACTGAGCAATCATAGTGCTTACCAAGTTCCAACATTTTTTATTTTTTTTTGAGCATCAACAAAATTTAGTTTTCAGAGTTTATTTTTGTACTGACATTTAAGGGATTTGGGATTTATTTTAGTTGTAATTGATTCACCCCTCCCCTCTCAATTAATCCTCTTATATTTCCAACAATTGGTATCAGAGTTGTTTTGGTGCTTGCAAAGATGGTCTCAAGGACCTAAGCTAAAGATCAGGATGTCTTACAGAAGAGAGATTTCCAAGGTGAATAGAGATAATTTTGCATCATGGCAAGGTCTCAAGAGATTAAATCTAGTTAGTATCAGTGATTCAAGCTACACATATCTTGATACTAAATACAAGACTCCTATTGGAACATTATTAGTTGGAGATATTGCTAAAAAGAAGAATCATAATATCATGATGATTGATATTGCATCTGCTCTCAGTTATGCTGAATTTGATGAGGTGAAAGATTTCAAGACTACTTTTGAAATGTGGAACAAACTGCAAGATATCTATGGAGGAGATGCTAATGTAAAAAGAGCTAAAGCAAAAAGTCTTAGAGGACAATTTGATCAAATGAGAATAAGAGAAGATGAAAACATTTCAAAATATGTGGAAAGAGTTAAGGCCAGTGTAAGTAGAATTAAAGCATCTGAAGGGGACATCAAGGAGGAGACTATTGTCAGTAAAGTGCTTAGAACTCTTCTTCCTATTTATGCAATTAGAGTATTTGTTGTTCAAGAGATGAGATGTGATCCAAATTGTAAAATGTCATTAGATGCTCTAGTTGGAAGATTGACAGCTTTTGAGTTAGATAATTTTGATAACTATGTTCTTGCTTCCAAAAATATTGAGTTTGCATTTGAAGCCAAACTTTCACTCAAGAAAAAGAGTACAAAGTCAAAATCTAGTTAGTCAGGCAGTGAAGAAGATGGTACATTAGAAGAAAGATTAGACAATGATCTTGAAGTTGTAAAAGCCCTACTTGCAAGTAAATATTCAAAAGGTAGAGGAAAGTACAAAGGTAAAGTTCCTCTGATATGCTTTTCTTGTGAAGAAGTTGGTCACATTACTACTAGGTGTCCAAACAAAGAACACAAAGATGAAAAGAAAAGTCACAAGTACAAAGGCAAGAAGGATTTCAAGAACTACAAGAACCATAAGGACAAAGGTAAGAAATCTTGTTTTATGGCTAAATATTCTAATAATAGTGAAGATGAAATGGTATATATTGTTGTAAAGGATGAATCTGATGATGAAGGATACAAGATGACACTTATCTCTCATATTAGCAAAAATGATACATGGATTATTAATAGTGGCTGTTCACATCATATGACTGGAGATAAAATTAAATTTGAAAATATGGAACCATATGATGGAGGTAGTGTGAGATTTGGAAACAATGAACTTTGTTGCATAAAGGTAAAGGGCGTATCTCATTAACCAATGAATTTGTATGTGACAATGCTTATTGGGTTGAAGGACTTAAGCATAATCTACTAAGTGTGGTACAATTGAACAACATTGGATTCAAGCTAGAATTCATAAGAGGCATGACCAAACTACTGAATAGTAAAGAAAATCTGGCTGGTTCTGGCAAGCAAACAAAAGGTAATCTATTTTATCTAGATCTTGGTGAAAATTCATGCTTTATTGCTCAAGTAGAAGAAAGTTGGTTATGGCACAAAAGACTATGTCATGTAAACTTTGATAATCAGATTAAGATTAACAAACATAAGAGAGTAAGAGATCTTCCTAGTTTGAAGAAACCTAATGTGGGTCTATGCAAGAATTGCTAAATTGGTAAGATGGGAAAGATTAGTTTCAAGAGAAAAAAATATCAATCTGAAGAAGTTTTAGAAATTGTTCATACTGGCTTATGTGGTCCTATTGGAATAGAAAGTTATAGTGGAGAAAAAAATTTCATTGTTTTTGTTGATGGCTATTCTAGATTGATGACTGCAATGTACTTAAATGAGAAATTAGAAGCCTTTCAAAAATTCAAGTGGTATCTGGAAAAAGTTTGAAATGTTTGAGATCAGACAGAGGTGGTGAATTTATCTCAAATGAATTCAATAATTTATGCACCGAAAGAGGAATCAAAAGACATGTATCAACACCTAGTACACTTCAGCAAAATAATATAGCTAAAAGAAGGAATAGATCTATCATGGATTATGCTAGAACATTGATGATTGAAAAGAATGTTTCTCTCAAATACTTGAAAGAAGCTATCAATTGTAGTTCATACCTTGAAAAGAGTATAGTTGAAGAAAGACTCACATCAAACTCCTTATGAACTATGGTATGGCTACAAACTGAATGTAAGTTACTTGAAAGTATTTGGTAGCAAATGTTATATCTTGAAAGAATATAGAAAAGGAAAATTTGATGTAAAAGGTGATGAAGGAATGTTTCTAGGATACTCCAACATAAGCAAGGCTTATAGATGTTTGAATCTATCTACTTATAAAATCATAGAAAGTGCACATGTGAAGATTGATGAGTTTGTAGAAAATAGTGAAGAAGAAAGCAGTAAAGAACCTAAGGATTATAGAAGATTTGTTTACTGTGAACCTGATACATTACCAACCACATCTAAAGGAGATTAGACTTCATCTCCCGAGTCTTCCATAGTTACCAAGTTGCAAGAAGTTCAAATCGAGTCACATTCTAAAGCTATCGAGTCAATGCGTACAGAGTCTAAATGACCCGAGTCAGAAGTTGAAATTAAAAATGAAGATAGGACAATTCATTCAAAAGGAAAAGAGCCTATATTGGCCAAGTATGTCAAAAGGCATCATGCACCTGATCATATTATTGGAGACAAATTTGATGGTACAATGACAAGAAGTAAATTAAAAGGTACATGTTTATTTGCTAATTTTAAACCTAGAAATGTTAAAGATGCATTAGAAAATAAAAGTTGGGTTAAGAAAATGAATGAAGAGATAAAACAGATTGTGAAGAACAAAAGTTGGTCTCTTGTTTCTAGATCCAAGGATAAAAATGTAATCGGCTCAAAATGGGTATTTAGAAATAAGCTAAATGAAGATGGAGAAGTTTCCAGACTCAAAGCAAGGTTGGTATGTAAGGGCTATTCTCAAGAAGATGGTATTAATTATGGTGAAACTTTTTCCCCTGTTGCAAGATTGGAAGGTGTTCAAACTTTACTTGCATATGCTGCACAAAGATGATTCAAAGTATATCAAATGGATGTTAAATCTACATTCTTGAATGGAATTCTTGATGAGGAAGTCTGCATTGAACAACCAGAAGGTTTTGTAGATCCTAGCAAAAGAGACATGGCTTGAAAATTACACAAAGCTTTGTATGGTCTCACACAAGCTCCTAGAGCTTGGTATGAAAGATTACATAATTATTTGGTACCGACTAGTTTTCAAAGAACAAATGATAACAGTAGATTGTATTTCAAAGAAGGACCAAACAAGAAGATTGTATTGGCAAAAATATTTGTTGGTGATACCTTATTCATAAGAAATGATGAGTTCTGCAAAGCATTCTTAGAAGAAATGAGTAAAGAATTTGAAATGTCTATGTTTGGAGAAATTAAATTCATTGTTGAATTACATATATAGCAGAATAAAAGTATATCAAGGAGATACTAAAAAAAATTTGGACTGAAAAATTCAAAGCCTGTTGGAACCCCTATCTCTACTAGACATAAGCTTTCAAAAAATGATGATTCCAAGGTTAGTAGATCAGACCACATACAGATCAATGATTTTAAAACTGCAGTATGTAGTGCATACAAGGTCTAATATTGCACTAGCAGTTGGTATGGTGGCAAGATTCTCAACAAATCCTATAGAAAATCACATGATGACAATCAAGAGAATCATGAGATATCTAAAAGGTATTGAAGATTATGGCCTATGATAGAGGCAATTTGGACTTAAAGGTATTTACTAATGCTGATTGGGTAGGTAGTATTGATGATAGAAAGAGCACTAGTGGTGGAGTTTTCTTTCTTGGTAAAAGACTTGTGTCTTGGAAAAGCAAGAAGAAAAATTGTACATCTCAATTCACAATAGAGGCAAAATATGTGGCTCTAGCAGTTAATTGCTCAAACATTGTTTGGTTCAAACAATTGTTGGCAGGTATGAAGATAGAAATCAAGGATCCAATTGTTATATACGGTGATAACACCAGTGCAATCAACATATCAAAGAACCCAGTGATGCATTCTAAAACAAAGCACATTGCTATAAAATATCACTTCTTAAGAGAATTGGTGCAAGACAAGGAAGTTATATTGGAATATGTTAATACAAAAGAACAGATTGCAGACATATTCACCAAGCCATTACCTAGGGATGCATTTTTGTATCTAAGAGGTAAACTAGGGTTCATTCCCCTATCTAAAGCTCACTAATTAAAGATTAGTGATGCATCAACTAGAGCATGTTGAAGATCATCAGTTGATGCAGAGTTGTGTAGGGCATATTGCAAATGGATCAATACTTGAGGTACATTGATATTGAAAAGAGAGTTGTTGTCTTTGGCTTATATTGTCAAAGAGGAAGAAGTTTACTATCATATCTCAAAAAATTCTTTTATCAAAGAGGGAGAAGTTTGTAGTTTCTCTAAGAGGGAGAAGTTTGTAGTCATAAGGAGAAGTGTTCATAATTTTTTGACATTAGGAGAATTTTGTAGACAAGAAAGAGCTCACATTGATAGAGGGAGTTCTCATAGGTGAGAATCATAATTAAACTAAGGATGTGTTCCTTATTTTTTCTTTGAAATTTCATTGTGCTATGACATGTTGTGTTGCCATCAATGCCAAAGAGGGAGATTGTTGGAGATTGTTGGATACAATCAATTAATTATGTGTTGTCTTTGATGTTACACAAATGTCATATTAGTTTCAGTCAATGTAAGTTGAGCTCACTTGGATAGTGAAGACAATTTTCTGTGTCTACTAAGCATTCCTATGGTTGCCAAGTTCAGAACATAGAGTCTACTAAGTTCACTTGGGCTTTGAAGGAAAGTATGGTAAAGATGAGTGTTAACTGAGCTCACTTAGTTAATGAAGGGAAGTTGGATAGAACCAATGTCTACTGAGTTCAATCGGGTGCCAAAGGATTTTCATGTGTTTGGTGTGTTAATTGGGCTTCTATTGGTTAACACAGGAAATCATTTCTAAGATAGTATCTACTGAGCAGGGTCGGCTAATGATGGATTTTTTTTTTTTGGCATACTAAGCTTAATTGTTTTATTTGTTGGTTCTAGCCAACGGAGATGATGAATATTATTTATTCTAAATTGTATTTGAGCCAATTTGACTATGTGGATGATATAAGTATAAGGTCAAGTTGTGGATTGAAGAGAGAGTGTATGAAGTTGTGCAATTGAGCAAATTTGAAGATCTGATTATGGGCAGAGGAAGTAGAGGATAAGTAGAATATTCTTGAGGAGCAACAAAGATACATTTGATTAGGAAGGATCAAGTTCAAGCCCGAGTAGAGATCTATTATTAGCAATTCAGTTGCATTCAATTCAAGTCATTTTATTGTTTCTTTCTAACCATTGTAGCAGTGATCTAAAATCTCTTAACAGAGTTAGCTTAACAACTATTTGTAAATCCTCTAACAAGGTGACAATTCTATTGAAATGTTCTTAAGACCTCTCACAAGGTCACTCCTAGCATGGTGATTAAATCCTCTAATAGGGTCACACCTAACAATGTGTTTTGTAACCTTTAACAAGGTTGGCTCCTAACAGGGCTCACTTCAGAAGAGTGAAAAATAGTAACTAGTTGCAATTGGTGGTTTTTCCCAATTTGGGTTTCCATGTTAAATCTTGGTGTCACTGTGTTCATGTTATTTACTTTTATGTGCTTGCAACTAAGATAAATATTAGCTATCACTAATAACATCTAAATTTTTGCATGTTAATGCTTATAGAGCAATCATAGTGCTTGCTGAGTTCCAACATTTTCTTTGCTTGCCAAGCATCAGCAAAATTCAACTTTTAGAGTTTGTTTTAGTACTGACATCTAAGGGATCTAGGATTTATTTTAGTGGTAATTGATTCACCCCTCCACTCTCAGTTACTCCTCTTATATTTCCAACACATATGACATAAATTTAAATTCTTATTTAGAACATGAAACAATATTTAAATGGAGAAATACTTAAAAGAAAACTAAGAAATTTTAAAACAAAAAGAAAAAATGAAAAAAAATATTGCAAAAAAATTACAATGAACAATGAACATTCAAGTTTTTAAAATGATCTAAGATTGACAAAAAACTCAAAAAAAAAAAAAAAAAACCCTACCTTTTGCTTGATTAATCTCTTCAAGGAAAGGGTCGAATCTTCCCCCTTTTCTTCTTTCTACTCTTTCATTTACACTCACTTCTTTCACTCATTAAATGATTTTTTAAAAAACTTTTACTCCTCTTCTTTTTCTTTTGTAGTAAACAATTAAAAACATAAATGTGAGAAAAAAATGAAGCTTGGAGGGTTTATATGGGCTTGGAATGGACAAGATGAGACTCTCGCTTACTTAAGGTTAATGAAACCAAAACCAATATAAATAAATGAACACACACACACACACACACACACACACACACACACACACACACATGTTATAAAAACTAACCTTTTAATGTTCTGTCACTTGGGAAAATGCAAAGAAGTTCCTAGGATGGTCGAGCGACACCTGGGAAGCCTCCTGCCATCGCAATGAATTCTGTACATATCAATAGTGTGTAAGAGACAAAAAATGTGGTGGTGGTGGGACACCAAGTCCTTCTTTCCTTACCCCTACTACATCCTGATCCTAGAAACTTTGGGGTTTGGATAGAGGGAGGAATCCTCACATTTTATTGATTTAAGAAACAACTTATAGAGGATTGGTGACAATGAGATTGATACAATTCTACTTTTAATTTCACAAGTGTTAACAACTTTTTGAAAAACTATATCTTGAATGTACTACTAGTGGATAAGCATTAGAAGTTTTTATATTTTGGATAGATGCCTCTATGTCAAGGCCCTAGTTGAGAATTTACCAATATAAATTTGCTCTTCCATTCATAATTAAAAAGTGAATAGAACCAAGAATTTTGACACTCCTATCAATTTGGTTCATTTAGATTTTGATATTTTACTTTTGTCCCATATATGGATCTTGACTAATGGGCATTAAGGATCTTCCAAAGTGTGCAAAATAGTTTTAGAAGAGGCTAAAACTAATGTCCAAAGAGTGAAACAATTGATTATGGTGATGTTGAAAGTTCATTTGATGATGCACGTAAGAGTATACCCCTTATTTTGTGGTTTTACAACCAATATATCTAGTAGGTATCAAGGCCCAACTTGGAGCCTTATTTCCTTGAGATGTCTATATGTTAGAATATATAGTCCACTAATATAACTAAGAGGGAGGGGGGGTGAATCAATTATCCAACTAATATCACAATTAATAATCTTAAACAATCTTAACCATATGAGTAATGTAAACTAAAACCACAACAAGATACTCATACACAATGACACCAAATATGTTAACTAGGGAAACCCTTGATTAGAGGGAAAACCCTGGTGGGGATGGTACCCACAAGATGATGTACTAATATAAATATTCCTTGTTAGATGATAGAACCTGTTAGGACTCTGTTACAACATTCAATACATATGAGTCCCTATTAGGAGACTTTGAATCCTTGCTAGAAGATTCCAACCCTGTTAGGAGTTATGGAAGACAATTGGACCCACTGCCCAAACATCTTCAAGGGAAAGACCAATGAACCCACTGTCCAAATGATCCCTATATTATTCCTTGCAGAATAATAGAACTAGAATATACTTCCTTCCTCTATCTTTTTCCTGTCAACTTGATCTTTGCTCCTTCAAATCTTGTAACTAGATCTCAAATCTCACATCCAATAATCCCTTGGATTGCTTATATGCATTCAGTAAGCACTATGTTCCTTTTCTCACTTTTCACTTGAACAATGATCATAATACTTGAACACAATTCTTACAATCAAGGAAAAAATCTTTCCTTTATACCATATCTTCATAATAATTCCTTGAGTCAGCCTTGAGGATTTTCCAATTAATTAAAATAAGATAATTAATTAAATTAGAATTGTGATAGCATCGTCGGCTCATAGTTTATACAAAACATCACACATGTGATACTAAGGCTTGCACACTTGTTGACATCATCAATAGACTGTCTTATGTCACTGCCTGATTGCGTATCTCTTTATTACATCCTAGACATAAGAAAGCCAACAATCATCAGGAACTACTTTCCCAATACTCTATCTCTATATTTATCTCTCTAAACCAAGTACAACTTCTGTATGCCATCAACTTAGACTATGTGCAATTAGCCATGTCATCAAGACACTATGATAAATATGTCGATAACTATGCATGACTAGACAATAAAACCATTGTTCATACCAGCAAGATCTTTGTTTGCTACTTAGCCAATCTTTACAGAAACAATGCTATGTTGACATCAATGAAAAAAACATTCATGAATGCAACATATCAATATTCTCCAATGCTTAGGATACTCCCCCAATGTACTATCATCAACATTTATGCTAACAATCTCCCCCTTTGGCATTGATGGCAACATAGATGAAAAACATCTAAGTTCCAAGAATACCAAGTAGTAACTTGTTGTTTCTTCTTCTCATCTCATGCATACTCTCCCCCATGCTTTAGGAAATGTTTTTCATGCATATTTTCCCTCATTGACATTAATATCAAAGGTCTCAATCTCAAAGTTACATAACAATTGTTAAACAACTACTCTAAGTCATCAACCAACTCGAGTGTCCAATGACACTACTCAAAACCAAATACCAAATACCAAGAGTCCTCAATGACTTAGTACATACCAAATACTCCCCCATATAGGAAGCATCATCATTTAGTCTAGTCAAATATTAGTGTTGTGTACCACTGGACTGATGCACTCTCTGCATATACTACTCAGAAGTAGGTAGGGGCATAATCTCAAACATACCTCTCAAATACTCAGATAAATCTTTAGGAAAAGGCTTCGTAAAGATATCTACAATTTGATCCTTAGTACTTAAAAACTCCAATTTGATCTACTTTTTTGTTGCTTTCTCTTTTAGCACATGATACTTAATAGATATATGCTTAGTCTTAGAATGCAAAATAGGATTCTTAGACATGCTTATTGTACTTGTGTTATCACAGTAAATGATAAAAGGTTTTTCAATCTCTATTTTGATATCCTTCAACATCTACTTCATCCACATAACTTGATTACAATTATTTGCTGCTAAAACATACTCTACCTTAGCAACACTCTATGAAATGCAATCTTGCTTCTTGCTTAACCAAGAAACCAATCTTCCTCCCAGAAAGAGTGCTCCACCATTGGTGCTCTTTCTATCATCTGTATTCCCTGTCAAATCAACATCAGTGTATGCACAAAGTGTGAAATCACTTGATCTATCATACCAAATTCCACAATCATATGTCCCTTTCAAATATCTGAATATTCTCTTTACTTCTACAAAATGATATTCCTTAGGATCGTCTTGAAATCTAGCTACAATCCTAACTGCATTTTCTATATTTGGTCTGATGTGAGTTAGATACTAAAAACCCCCAATCATGGATCTATACTTCTTTTGCTCCACTGCAGGTGTCTCATCTTTGCTAGATAACTTGTGACCAATTATCATAGGTGTGCCAATAGGTTTACAACTTTCCAAACCAAACCTTTTAAACAAATCTTTTAGGTACTTAGCTTGTGAAATGAATAGACCATTATTCTACACAATCTACAAACCTAGGAAAAACTTCATCCCTCCTATCATGCTCATTTCAAATCCATTCTTCATCTCCTTGATGACATGAATAAATAGAAGTTTTATTAGCCCTTTTTGTGAATATTTGTCTATAACATACTAAACTTTATCATCTTTTAGTGTAAATGTTTTGAACTTTTGATGTATAAAATATGGACATAGGGCATAAAATGATAATCGGAATTATATTTAAAAAAGGGTTCATTTTATGGTAAAAATATTTCTTCATGAATGTTTGATATGGGTAGATCTTCCTGTAGCTAAAGAGATTGCAAAAACTGTTAGTTGAATAATTAATGCCTTTTCTTTATAAACTAATAAATGAAAATAAATGTTTGCAGGAAGTCTTGTGTGTATTAAATGCTGATTGCAAGATACAAGCTGAGCAGGAGTTAAACAAACTATGAAGGAATAGCGCTAAGGCATTAATGACATTAAGAAGAAGCGCTATGACACCGTTGTAGCTAGAAGACTTGGCAGCAAATTCAGAAGGGACCTATTTTAATGAATAACAAAGTGGGACCTGATAAAATAGTTGAGCAAGGAAGCAAGCATCAAGGCAATCAGTTAAACATGCAACACACGATACCTGGATTCTTGGAAAGCTGTTTGAAGACAGATAAAAGAGAAAATCTATCATTTGCTGTGATCTATATTTGTGGGGAATTTAAGGGATAATTAATGTCTTTCAGATTGCATGTTTGCAGTCTTAAGTTTTAACTAACTTTCCTTCATGAGGAAGTCGTAGTTTTAGGAGTTTGTTGTTCTTCCCTATAAATAAGACCTCATCTGTATCTATGATATAGATAGTGAATTGACAGACAGAGTTGATAGACATCTTATCATTTTTCCAAGTTATTGTAATACTACATATTGAATGAATACATGCCTTTGTTGAGTTTCTACATTTTTATCTAAGTTTGTCTTTCCTTCATTCTTCTGTGGGGGCCCACGTGGAAGGGGGAGTTTTCTTTAGTAAGTAGCAGTTAGACTCAGTTTTCTAAGTTAGAGTTAGAACTGCTATTCCTGCAGCCACTGGAAACAGAACCAATCATTGTTCCTGCATCAGTAGGTGCATAGATGTATGGCTAAATACTTAGAATTTTCTCCCAAGTATTTGATAGTTGTCTTTCCCTTGGATAAAATAGATTTCCTCAATGGTTATTGCATTCAAAGTAGTAGTGACTTTTAGTGAAAACTAGAGCATATACTTTGCAGACATCATCTCAAGTTCATGCTCCCGGATTGACATTTAATGAAAATCAGTATAGTACTTTGGTGGTAAGGGATGTCCAATCCTACAACTAAAAGGGTGTTATATTTGTTAGACATATTTTTGATGTCATTGTCGGGGATGGTTTCAGTCTAGTATTTACTATTGAGTCATTTAGTTTCATTTTCAACATTCTTGCATGCATAGAAGAAGGGATCACCTTGGAAGATTTCTTCCCATCTTCAATAATTAAGATACTTTTTATCCTGACTCTGAAGAAAGAGAAGAGAGAGAAGAAGAACTATTTGAGAATGTATTTGCAGAAGTACCAAAACAAGTACAATCACCGACCACATCTAATGAATCTTTTCATTTGAATAATCTTTTTGCTGAGCTAGAACATCAAGATAATCCATTAGCTCTAGTCATTTATCAGCCGCCACTAGGACATCTACAAATGGCAGCAGCTCAGCCTACCTTTCCTTTCCCAATTCCTCCTCAGCATGGTAATCAAAATTTGAAAAATATACCCTCAGCTACCCTGCCTAAATTCTATGGCCTTATTACTGAAGATCCAAAAACTTTTCTCTTTGAGTTTGACATCCTTTGTCGAAGTTATGACTACACAACTGATGCCCATAAGCTGAAATTATTTCTATCAACTCTAAAAGAAGCCGCTTTGAGATGGTTCATGAGTTTAGGTGCCAATGCTGTGACAGGTAGGCCAACTATGAGTAATCTGTTCCTTAATAAATATAAGGAATATTGCAGAGACCATGATTTGAAAGGAGATGACATTTTTAAAATGTCACAAAAGGAGGATGAGACTTTGGAGGACTATGTTGCCCGGTTCATGTTTAACCTATAGCGCAACATACAACATCAGCTGAATGAGGAGTCTCAAAAACATCTCTTTCTGAAAGGAGTACATGACAAGAGTATGGAAACTTTAGACTTAATGGCTGGAGGTGACATTACATAGAAGATATGGGCTGAAATCTGAAATATTTGTTTGAAATATTCCAGAGCAATAATAAAAAAAGGATGAGGTTTGAGTGATTTACTCCAAAAGACTCCTGGGGTAGGAGTATCTAAGACAAAATTGTCAAACCTCTTGTTGGATTTCAAGCAAGACATCATTAATGATGTTGCTACACAATTGGATACCATGCAAGTACGCAGGAAGAAGGAAGATGTTGATAGTATGTTGGCAGAATATTGCTCCCATTGCAGAGAAAAGAAACACAATTGCCGATGTAATCCTATTGCTAGCTTGGAATCATAGCATGTGCCTACTAAGTTCAAGGCAAATGATGAAGACAAGAAAGTCTTTTATGTTGCTCAATGAAGGCCATGGGCTCCAAGATCAGGTATTCCTCAAGACCCACTCCATAATTATGGTAGTAATAGTCAATGGAAACAACAACATGGTAATTATAATCATTGGCAGCAACCTTACCAAGGTTGGCAGTAGCCTAACCCAGGGTGGCAACAACCTAACCAAGGTTGGCCGTAGACCAACCAAGGCTGGCAGCAGCCCAACCAAGGATGGCAACAGCCTAACCAAGGTTGAAACCAACCTTAGCAGGGTTGGCAGCAAACCCAGAATTGGCAGCACCACCACCACCAATCGGCTTTGACTCAACCTCCTCAACAGCAAGCCTTAATGCCTCCTACAGCCAATACAACCCCTCCAAAATAGCCACAGTTACCTGCACAACCTGGACTTAACCCTAATAGTGCAAAACCTTTAGCCCAACAACAAAGTTATTCCATCACCCTGAATGATATCCATCTAAGATCTAGAACAATGCTTGCCTCACCTCAGTAGCCCATTATAACGTAAATAGATGATACAAATGCTGAGTCAGTTCAAGACCCTGCCACCATTGTTTCTCCTGCAGCCAAAACACCACCATTTCCTAGTAGGTTAACAGAGCAAATACTACCAAGTGAAAATCAAGCTGCACTAGGTTTTCTTGAGCAACTTAAGCAAATGACGGTAAAAATTGCCTTACTTGATGCAATTAAGGAAGTACCTATATATTCAAAAGCCATTAGAGAAGCCTGTGTTAAAAAACCAAGAAGGAAAAAGAAAGACCTAAAGACTATCCATGTCCTTGGAAAACTTTATGATCTTATGCTTGATAACTGCAAAATGCCTAAGTATGCAGACCTTGGCAGCCTAGTAGTAACCCTCACCATTCAAGGGGTACAAGTGTAGAATGTCTTAATAGACCTAGGAGCATCCATCAATGTAATAACCAAGGAAGTAGTGTCCAAATTAAGCATCATTGGTCTTAGGCAGACCCCAACAATCTTGCAACTAGTAGATAGTTCTACCATCATTCCTGATGGTATGCTAGAAGATTTTACTGTCATATTACATTCATGGGAGTATCCAGTTGATTTTGTTGTACTCTCTCCAAAAACAAGTACTGGGGGCTACCCTATCATTTTAGGATGATCATGGTTAGCAACAACAGATGCTTATATTGCATGTTGATAAGGGAAAATGACTATTTTAGATGGAACAAATACTAAAAATTTGACCTTGTATTCTCTTGCTCAGCCTTTGTTGCAGGATGATCAAGTTGTCTAGCCAAATATGGATGACTTTGATATGGACATAGATTCTTTTCAGCAATTGATGATGATCTCACGGGACTCATTTGTAAAAATTAAAGAAGAAGATGATGTCATTTCTTCTATCATAATGAATGAGTATGGAACACAACCTGTGACATCTTCTACACAAGAGTATGTCTTAGAAAGCATTTTGTCTTTATTTGATGAACTGCATTATTCCAAGTCTGCACAACTTATGCATTCACTCCTACCACATGAGATAGATTCACAACCAATTGTGCAAATTTCAATGGCTGAAAAAGTAGTCAAAATGACAATCATTCCAGGAAGAGAATTAAATATAAGCAAGTCCTTATCTCAGGCACAACATCATGATACCCTGCAGCTGTTACAAAAGCATCAGGATGCTTTTGCTTGGGAGTATATAGATATGAAAGGTTTGGATCCTGCACTCTATACCCATAGAATTTATACCAGTCCAGATTATAAACTTGTGCGACAACCTCAGCGTAGGATAAACCCAGTATTAAGGGATATTGTCAAAAATGAATTGCAAAAGTTACTCAATGTTGGCTTCATATATCCTATTTCTGAAAGCCAATGGGTGTCACCATTGGTTATTGTTCCGAAAAAGGAGGGAAAATGGCAAGTCTGCATAGATTATAGAGAACTTAACTCGGCTACCAAAAAGGATCATTTTTCATTGCCCTTTGTCGATCAAGTCCTTGATAATCTTGTAGGTAAAAAATACTTTTCATTCTTAGACGGGTTCAGTGGTTACAATCAAATCCAGATAGCACCAGAAGATCAGGACAAGATAACATTCACATGTCCATGGGGAATATTTGCTTATTTTGTCTTACCATTTGGTTTGTGCAATGCACCTGCAACTTTCCAAAGAGCTGTTATTAGCATTTTTTTTGACATATCTGCAAATTGTTTGGAAGTATATATGGATGACTTCACTACATATGGGCAAACATTTGAAGAAGACAAGGAAAAATTGGACAAGGTTTTACAAAGATGCAAAGACTACAATTTGTCTTTAAACAGTGAAAAGTGCTTTATGATGATGCAAGGAGGAGTGGTCTTGGGACACTTTATTTCTCCTAAAGGAATTGAAGTAGATCTAGCAAAAATAGAAGTCATACATACATTAGCTGTACCGGCCAAATTGAAAGAAGTCAGGAGTTTTTTAGAACATGCGGGATATTATCGACGTTTTATCAAAGATTTCAGTCAAATTGCAGCACCCTTATACAAATTGCTTCAAAAAGATGCAGAGTTTGTATGGGATTCAGAGTGTACAAAAGCTTTCCTACAGCTTAAGGAAGTCCTCTCAACAGCACTAGTGCTTCGAGGACCAAATTGGGAGTTACCTTTTCATATACACATAGATGCTTCAGATCATGCCATTGGAGCAGTACTTGGCAAAAAGATAGATTTAGTAGAACATGCAATTTACTATATCAACAAAAATCTTCAAAGAGCCAAGTATAATTACACAATGACAGAGAAAGAACTACTTGTTGTAATTTATGCTTTGAATAAATTCAGACATTACATTACAGGATACCAAATATTTGTACATACAGATCACTCTGCTATCAAATATCTAATGAGAAAACCAGCAATCTCTAGACGATTGGCTCGATGGTTGTTACTAATGTAGAATTCGACATCACCATTCTTGACAAACCAGGTAAAGAAAATGTTGTAGCTGATTTCTTGTCTTATCTTCAAACACCTAATGATCTTGCAACCATAGAAGATAGCTTTTTTGATGAACATCTCTTCCTTTTGTCAACACAAAACCCTTGGTATGCTGACATTGCCAACTATCTAACTACTGGCAAAAATCCTTTACATTTTTCTGCGAAAGAAAAATGATTGCTGGCAGAAAAGAGTTTTAATTTCTCATGGATCTTAGGATTCATGTTTTATATTGGACCAGATCAGGTAACACGACGATGTCTTAGAGAAGATGAAACATATGATGCTCTTTGTGCTTATCATGACGAGCCCTGTGGTGGACACTTTGCTAACAAACAAACTACATTAAAGATTCTAAATACAGGTTATTATTGGCCTATACTTCACAAAGATGCGGCTCAGTATACAAAAAAATGTGATAAATGTCAAAGAATGGGTAGACCAACAAAAATAGGTGAAATGCCCCTGCAACCATAGATAGTAGTAGAACCATTTGATAAATGGTGAATTGATTTTGTTGGCCCTATTGAACCCCCATTAGAAAGGAAAAGTTACATATTAGTTTGCACTGATTATGTTACTAAGTGGGCTAAAGCAAAACCCATGAAGTGTCCCTGTGACAATAATGTTGTTTCTGCACAAATGTATCTTTACCAGATTTGGTATTCCAAGAGAATTACAATTAGATCAAGGGCCTCAGTTCACATCTAACCTAATAGAAGCACTCATGGAGGAATATAAAATTTGGCATGTCAAATCATCTCCTTATCATCCACAAGCCAATGGATAGGTAGAAGTAACAAATAGAGAGCTGGAACATATTCTCACTAAAATAGTGTCTTTGCATTGTAGAGATTGGGTAGCTAAACTTCCTAAAGCCTTATGGGTGTACAGAACAACATGGAAATCCACTACTAGTTTACACCTTTCCAACTCCTATATGGGAAGACAGTTGTTATGGCTATTGAATTTGAACATAAAACTCTAAGGACAGCTTTGGAACTTGATATTACCCTTCCTGTAGCACAACAAGATCACATTATGCATCTCAATGAGTTGGATGAATGGCAAAAATCAGCTCTTCATAACATAGAATTAATTCAAAGTCAAAGAAAGCAATGGCATGAAAAATTCATTAAAGTCAGAGAATTCTCTGTTGGTGATTGGGCACTCCTGTATGATTTACGATATCAGCATCACCAAGGAAAATTTCAAACTCGATGGCTTGGTCCCTATGAAATCATTACAATTTTTAACAATGGAGCAGTTCAACTATCAAAAATTGATCCGGTTAAATTCAAACTCCTGGTTAATGGGCATCGCCTAAAGTTATATCATAAACTAGCAACCAGGGAAGAATTTCTTCAACAGTTCACCACAATAGAAACATCTCTTCCTATAGCCACTTCATCTGAGGCTCCCACTCAGATGCCTACAGCCCCTTGAATTTATTTTCAAGGCCTTCATAATAAAAAAAATTCACGCTCATGCGAAAATTGATTCCTTTTCCACCTCATTCCATCCCATCTTCTTGTCTTTCCATCATCATTCCATCTCACTTTCTTTCTCTAATAAGGCACTTCTCGGTTCATCCTTCCTATCGCACCTCAGGTCAGTCACACTCGACCCTCTTTGCATTTATTTACTTTATTATTTATTTAGGAAAGGATGATATTTCAATTTTTGGAATTTGCAATTTTTATGGTCTGGTGGGACCTAGTCTCTGCTAGGTTGAGGGGAGGGGAAATTGAAATCATGAATGTATACTCAAGGAAATCTTAAGTTAGCATATAGGATGTATGGGTAAGGCTCATTTCAGTAATGAGCTAGCAACCCTTTGTACTTTTGAAATGTGTGAAATAATATTAAATCATGATTTCGCATAACTCCTCATTAATATGGCATATTGTTTTGAGCACGATCTTTATTCCCATTATGGTTTGGTGATTAAAATACAGTCATGAAGTACTGAAGGATGTGATGTTTGGAAAGTATTGAAGTATTGCAATTTCCCTCTGTAGAAATCCCTATAGCTATCATCGCCCACACTCTCAAAATCATTTTTAGTGAATTTTCTTGTACTGGCATTTTTTTTCTTTTCAAAAATATGGTGGAGAACCTTAGCGGCATGAACCAATAGATCACAGAGTCTTACTAACAGACCCAACAACATGTAGTTTGTTTCAGCAATGAAGATGGTTGGCTTATTGTCTTAGTTTGAAGCAGTTTGATCAAGAAATTGCGCTCCAATTTCATAATACATTGAGGGATGGATATGCAACTGTTAAGGGCATTCAGGTAGAATTCACCGAAGAAATGGTGGCAGAAGTTTTTGGGTTACCCACAAATGCAAAACGATGGACAGAGGATATGGATGCATGACAAGCAAAAGAGCAATTCTCAGTACTGAGAGATCCTCAGCTAGAGGAAAACAAAAAGCAAGGTACATTACAGTTATCTCTCCCTCTACAATTCATCCACCCTTCTGAATTTATCATAAGATATTTTACCTGTGAAGGAAGATATTCCTATTTGCATGTTGTTCATTTCAAAATTTTGAGTGGTTTGCTGCATGGGGATTGTCCTATAAATCTTTCAAGTTTCCTTTATAATATCATCAAAAGGCAAGCTACCTATGTAAAGCAAGGCAAAACCTAGTCGGTATCCCACCATTGCTTGATTAGGGCTATAATTGAAAAGGAGTTGACTAGGCAGCACTTGGGAACATGGGATGATTTTGTAAAGCTAAGGTCAGAGGGACCTAAAAGGGGTGGACCTAAAGGGCAAGGAGTAGGGACAAGAGAGAAAATTGCTATAGGAGTCAAGAAAGTAGTATATAGAATGGCTCAAGGAGCTTCAACTTTTGCTTCTATGCCTACAACTGCAAAGAGCAAAATTTTGATCATAGAAACCTCAACTTCTAGGAAGAGAAAATCATGCATAGTTGCTGCAGAGAAAGGTTCAGAAAAAGTATCTCCAGTATCACAAGAACTTGCACTTAACCTAAATAAAGGAAAATCTATTGATAAGGCCAAGAAACCAATTTCTACTCCATTGCAAGTCACGAGAATGTCTGGGGTAAATTTAAGAACTGAACCTCCTGCGCCACCTATTGAGCCTCCTATACCACCTATTGATATTGAAACTCTAGTACCTACACCTGCAAAGTCACCAGAGAACACAACACCTACTCCTAAACATAAAAATAATCCTGAGGAAATTCTCGCAAAACTGAATAGTCCTATTAATGTTGATAGTGACACAGAGTCCGCAAAGGAAATAGTGTCAAGATTTGAACAACTAGCGGGGGAAACTAATAATCTACCATTAGAAGAATATCCATTTGTTGCACAAGAAATGGTTTAGGAAATTGTTGAAACATTTCAAGATAAAATGACTATTGCACCCTATCTTGCAGCCATTGCCCCTACAAAAAAAGTTGATAACACTGTTGCCTATCAAAATAAAAGCTTTGTTAAATGTCAAAATTCTCAGGATGATAGTGTTGCTGACCACCATCATCCTGAACACCACCTTGAAGATTATAGACCTATTGTCTGTCGTCATACACCACCAGACATTTCCACTCCGTTAACAGCCAGCTTTAGTTTGTACAAATAGTTTCAATGGGAAAAAGAAAATTGGGATTTAGAGAAGAAGCAAATGCTCAGAACTATCAAGGAACAAGCACATCAAATTGAAGAAAAGGGTAATGAAATTAAGATCCTACAGCAACGTGTCACAAAGATTACAGAGCTCATTCTAGAGCTTGTAAATTGTAGGTCCCCATCTCCAGTTTACACACTATTCCTAAAGGAGCAAATGATTAATTTTTAATTGTCTCGAATTACTCGGGGGTTGAACCCTTCCTTACATACTCCTCAAGAATTTTATGCAACATTAAATTCAATTCCAATGACTCTGCAGAATCTACTCTATGAATTATATGTTTATAATCCGGCTGTACTAGATGATAAATATTGGAATTCATTGCTATATGTGGGAGATGTACAGTTTAGGGCCGTTATGTCATGGATGCAGAATGAGATCAGTTGAGAGAACCAGGCTACTCCCTATAGGGAGAAAGAAATGTTTGAACCATTGTACATTCAGCCAAAAATACAAAACACTTACAGAGTATTCTTTGATTGGCTTTTCGTTAACAATAATCGAAGTGCTGCTGCGAAAATCCACCCTATCCACAAATAGGCATTTATGGATTGGGAGCAGCATTGTTCTGCAAATGCGCTTGATGCTATACAAGCTTCTTTTCAAAGATGGATTTGACTGCTAGAAGACCTGAAAACCAAGGAGTTGCACTCTCCCCAAAATTTGGAATTAGCCATCAATAGGATGCCCAGGTATCTGACGTTGGGAAGAAATCAAAAAAATTATTGGGTACCTCTTCATTTCCAATTGCCAATACTTTTACATCCTATGCTTGGAAAATATGATTTGTTTTCTGAATATAACATGACTACTAAAGAACAAAAATGGGAAAGGTTGAGACAAAATCATGGATATTTCAATTACAGAGCTCATGAATCAAGGGAGAAAATTGCCAATGACCTCATACTACAGATGAGGATCAGAAACTTATAGATGCTAAAGGGACCAGCCTCAGGACAGTTGGGGGGAAAAATGATGACATGAAGAAATAGAAGTTTTATTAGCCCTTTTTGTGAACATTTGTTCTCAACATACTAAACTTTTTCATCCTTTAGTGTAAATGTTTTGAACTTTTGATGTATAAAGTATGGACATAGGGCATAAAATGATAATCGAAATTATATTTAAAAAGGGGTTCATTTTGTGGTAAAAATATTTCTTCATGAATGTTCAATATGGGTAGATCTTCCTACAGCTGAAGAGATTGTAAACACTGTTAGTTGAATAATTAATGTCTTTTCTTAATAAACTAATAAATGAAAATAAATGTTTGCGAGAAGTCTTTTGTGTATTAAATGTTGATCGTGGGATACAAGCTGAGTGGGAGTTAAACAAACTACAAAGGAATAGCACTAAGGCATTAATGACATTAAGAAGAAGTGTTATGACATCGTTGCAGCTAGAAGACTTGGCGATAAAGTCAGAAGGGACCTATTTTAATGAATAACAAAGTGGGACCTGATAAAATGGCTGAGCAAGGAAATAAGCATCAAGGCAATCAGTTAAACATGCAATGCACGATACCTAGATTCCTAGAAAGTTGTTTGAAGATAGATAAAAGAGAAAATCTAGCATTTGCTATGATCTATATTTGTGGGGAATTTAAGGGATAATTAATGTCTTTCAGATTACATGTTTGCAGTCTTAAGTTGTAACTAACTTTCCTTCATGAGGAAGTCATAGTTTTAGGAGTTTGTTGTTTTTCCCTATAAATAAGACCTCATCTATATCTATGATATAGATAGTGAATAGACAGACAGAGTCGATAGACATCTTATCATTTTTCCAATTTATTGTAATACTGCATATTGAATGAATACATGCCTTTGTTGAGTTTCTACATTTTTATGTGAGTTTGTCTTTCCTTAATCATTCTTCCGTGGGGGCTCACGTGGAAGGTGGAGTTTGCTTTAGTAAGTAGAAGTTAGACTCAGTTTTTAAGTTAGAGTTAGAACTGTTGTTCTTGCAGCCACTGGAAACAGAACGAGTCACTGTTCTTGCAGTAGTAGGTGCATAGATGTATGGCTAAATACTTAGAATTTCCTTCCAAGTATTTGATAGTTGTCTTTCTCTTGGATAAAATAGATTTCCTCAATGGTTATTGCATTCAAAGTAGTAGTGACTTTTAGTGAAAACTAGAGCATATACTTTGCAGACATCATCTCAAGTTCACGCTCCTAGATTGACATTTAATGAAAATTAGTATAGTACTTTGGTGGTAAGGGATGTCCAATCCTACAACTAAAAGGGTGTTATATTGGTTAGACACTCCCCAGAAAATTTATCACCAGCTTCATCATTGCATCTAAAAATGATGTCATCAACAAATATTACAATAATCAGCAATCCATCTTCAATTTCTTTTAGATACAAGTTATTGTCTTCTATACCTTTAGCAAATCCAAGCTTTGCCAAGTAATTTTCCAACCTTGCATACTAGGTTCTAGGTGCTTGCTTTAGACCTTAAAGGGATTTCTTCAATCTGCATACCATGTCTTTGTCTTCTAATAAAAGAAAATCTTTAGGCTTCTAAATATAAACCTCTTCTTCTAGTTCTCCATTCAGAAAGATTCATTTAACATCCATCTAGTAAACTTTGAGTTTCTTGTTCACTGCATAAGCTAGGAACATCCTTACTGCTTCAATTCTTGCTACTAGTGCATATGTTTCCTCATAATCAATGCCTTCTTGCTGTGAATAACCTTTACAAATAAGTCTAGCCTTGTTTCTCATAACTTCTCCCTACTCATTCATCTTATTCCTAAAAACCCATTTTGTTCCTATCACATTCTTGTCTTTTGGTCTAGGAACTAATTCCCATGTATCATTCTTTACTATCTAATCCAATTCATCCTTCATTGCTTGGATCCAATGATTATCTTTGAATGCTTCATCTGTGCACTTTGGTTCAACTTGAGATATCAAACATATCTCCTCATTTACTCTATTCCTTGTCATTACGCCTTTGTCTTTACTTCCAATTATTTGCTCAGGAGGTTGATTCCTTGTTAGATTTCTATTAGGGGTAGGAGTTGACATCTCAACTCTTATCTCCTCTCTAGGTTCAAAACTCTATTCTCCTCTATGCTAAAAAATTAGCACATCATTTTGCAAGTCATTGTTAGTCTTAACCAAAAATTAAACATTCTATCTAACAATTCCAGAGTTACTCTCTTCTTCATCTAAATTATAATCTATCATCTTTTCTTTGGTTCCAAACTTCTCATCAATTCTTAAATTTGTGCATTCAACTATTGTCTTCCTTCTATAGTTGAAACATCTATAAGCCTTACTTTTCAATGAGTAACCAAGAAACATACCTTCATCACTTCTTGGATCAAACTTACCAATGTCATCGTCTCTCTTAATATAACATTTGCTCCCAAATATCCTGAAATATTTGACTGATGGTGAATGTTCAAACCATAGTTCATAAGGTGTCTTGTCCATACCTTTTCTAATATGTACTCTATTTAGTGTATATACTGGTGTATTAACTACTTCTCTCTAGAATGTCTTATAAACATCATTCTCAAATAACATCACTCTAGTTGCTTCTGCTATAAACTTATTTCTTCTCTCAACAATCCCATTTTTCTCAGGTGTTCTAGGTGTAGATAGTTGTCTTTTGATTCCATTTTCTTCACAAAATATGTTAAATTCTCTAGAGGTGATTTCTCCTCCTCTATTAGATCTCAAACACTTAATCTTAACATCAAATTCATTCTCAACTCTATTCTTAAATATCTTAAACTTCTAAAAAGCTTCATATTTCTGTTTAAGAAATTCTACCCACATCATTCTAGTGAAATCATCAACAAAAATATAAAATACCTTTCACCATAAAATCCTCTTGTTCTAGAAGGACCACTTAGATCTGTGTGAATGATCTCTAGCTTCTCTGTGGTAGTGAACTTCTAGCTAGGGAATGATACTTTCCTTTGCTTAGCCAAAATACATTCCTTACACACAACATTAGTAGGCTTAACATTCTTAGGAAAGTCTTTGAGTGCAAAAGTGCTACTAACCTTCACAGTATTATCAAAGTTTATCTGATAGAATCTTCTATGCCACAACCAACTGTTATCCACTTTAGCTACCAAACATGTCATCTCAGTAGGATTCAATTGAAATACATTACCTCTGGATCTAGTGCCAGTTCTAATCATCATACCTTCTTTGTCTTTGATAGTCTAGGTCTTCTCAATGAATTGCAATAGATAACCCTTATCCACCAACTGTCCAACACTCAAAAAATTATGCTTCAATTCATCAAAAAAATAGACATCACCAGTGTTAGTTTTACCATCAAGAGTAATGGTTCCAATTCCTATTCTATGAAAAGCTACATTGTTACCAACTCTAACAATACCTCCATCATGATTCTTAAACTTAACAAAATTATTCATATCTCTAGTCATGTGATGTGAACAACCACTATCAATTATCCAATCAAACTTCTTTTCCACTTGGGTAACTAGAGATCTTTCTTCTCTAATTTCTATATCAAGATCATCCTCCTTGATAGCCACAAATCCTAATTCATCATCAATTTGACTTTGAACTTTCTTATCAGATTCTTCATCGTCATTTGCATATAAAAAATTTCTATCTCTATCTCTTCTAGGGTTAAACTTTCCCTTATACGTTTCTCTCTTTTAGAACATTTAGATGCATAATGACCAAATTCATTACAAGTACAACATTTAAAGATTTTCTTACCATATTTTTCTCTTCTCACCAGAAGGGGTATTCTTCCTTAATCTTCTTGCCTTCATTAGCTCTGTTGCTTCCAACCAAATCTCTACGAGTTCTTGCACTCCTTGTCAAATTAGGTCAAATGTTTAGGGAACTAAAAGTTGTTTCAACTCTTGCAAGTTCTCTAGACCATCTCAAATCTACTTCTACTAATTCTATTATTCCAAGCAATATTTCCTTAATGAAATCCTTAGTGCAAGGCATCACTAGTTGAATCATATGAGTTATTGGCTTGAATGGTGGTGTCAAAATTTTAAAGATCTTCCATATGACTTCATTGTCTTCCTTGGTTCCACCATGAGGCTAAATTCCTGCAACCATTTCTAATATTCTACTAATATGACTTCTTATAGATTCATCTTCCATCATTCTAGCATCTGTAAATGCATATATCCAATTCTATAATCTTATTCTTTTTGCATGATCATCACCTTCAAAATTAGATTCTAAAGCTTTCTAAATATCATGAGATGTTACAAGTGACTTTACCTGACTATACTCATTCTCTAGAGGAGCTATCAATAGGGCTTCTCTTGCTCTCATGTTACACATGAATAGATCTCTCTCCTCTTCACTATATCCTTCAACCTTTTCTTCTTCAACGATTGTCTTCTGACTTTTTTTCAAGATCCAATATCCTGGATCCATGCACAATAGATGAGTCTTCATCTTCTCCTTCCAACTATTATAGTTTTACCAATCGAATCTTGGACTATCCTTCCTGAATATATTTGTCATTGATCTCCCAAAACTGTTGAGCTTTTTCTTCAAGGACCTGAGGCTCTAATACAAATTGTTAGAATATATAGTCCACTGATATAACTAGGGAGTGGTAGGGTGAATCAGTTATCCAACTAATATCGCAATTAACAATATTAAACAATCTGAACCATATGAGTAATGTAAACTAAAACCACAACAAGATACTCATTCACAATAACATCAGATATGTTAACTAGGGAAACCATTGATCAGAAGGAAAATTCTAGTGGGGATGGTACTGACAAGATGATGTACTAATATAAATATTCCTTGTTAGAGGATAGACCCTATTAGGAGTTTGTTACAACATTTAGTAGATATGAGTCCCTATTAGGAGACTTTGAATCACTCTTAGGAGATTCCAACCGTGTTAGGAGTTGTGGAAGACAACAAGACCCATTGCCCAAACAACTTCAAGGGCAAGACCACTGAAACCACTATCTAAATGATCTCTATATTATTCCTTGCAGAAAAATAGAACTAAAATGTACTTCCTCTATCTTTTTCCTGTCAACTAAACCTCTGCTCCTTTAGATCTTATAACCACATCTCAAATATCACATCCAATAATCCCTTGGATTTCTTACATACATTCAATAAGCACTCTGCTCCTTTTTGCTCTTCACACTTGAACATTGATCATAATACTTGAACACACTCCTTAGAATCAAGGAAAACATCTTTCCTTTATACCATATCTTCATAATAATTCCTTGAGTCAGCCTTGAGGCTTTCCCAATTAATTAAAATAAGATAATTAATTAAAGTACAATTACAATAGCACTATTGGCTCACAATCTATACAAAACTTTAGACGTGTGATACTAAGGCTTGTGCTCTCACTAAAATTATCAACAAACTATCTTCTATCACTGCCTAATTGGGCATCTCTTCATTACTTCCCAAATGTAAGATAGCCAACAATCATGAGGAATTGCTCTCCCAATACTTTATCTCTAAATTTCTCTCTATAAATCAAGTACAACTTCTATACACCATCAACTTAGACTCTATGCACTAAACCACATCGTCATGACATTATGTTAAACATGTCCATAACTATGCATGAATAGACAATCAAATCATTGTTTGTACCATCAAGATCTCTGTCTGCTACTCATCTAGTCTTTATAAAAATAATGCTATGTCAACATCAATGACAAACATAGTCATGAATGCAACATATCAATATTATCCAATGCTTAGGATACTCCCCCAATGTAGTATCATCAACATTCATGCTAACAATCTAGATATGATTCTTGTTGGAATTACAAGTAGGAAAGTAAACTTCTGAGGAGGGGGGTGAATTAGCATTCAAAACATGAACCCATAAAACTTTCACCACACATCCATCTCATACATTCAGTTGAGAAACCGAAATAACATGTAAAGCATATACATCTAAATCATGTAAACATATAAGTAATCACACATTTGACACTAGATATGATTACCCAGAAACCCTCCAAATGAGAAGGTAAAACTAGGGTTGGGATGACACCCACAAATCTTCACTACTACAGTTGTAAACTGTATCCAATTAAGGTTATAATGATTTGATCATAAACTATAATTTGCCCTTTGAAAGGCCTACCCTATTAAAGGCTTACAAAGACGTTTAAGTCCCACCTTGTTAGAGGATTTCAACAACCTTTTAGAAGTGTGCTTGGTTAAAGGATTTCTTATCATCCACTAGGAATGTCACCCTACTAAAGGATTTACTACAACCTATTACGACTACTCTATTAAGAGATTTTACCAAAATCACCTATTAGGATGTAAAGGCATAGATCTTGTGATTGGCTCTAGTTGCTTGATTAAAGATCAAATCCATACAATATCCTCCTTGATCCGTCTGATCTGATATGACAATTGTTGTATCCTTTGTTCTTTGTTCTCCTCTAACTGATTCTTCAATTCACAATTTCTCAATAACTCTCTAAGTCTCCATGAATGCTCTGTCTACACATGTAAACTTCTCTACAATCCTTCCATGCACTCATAAGAAGTTTAGGGTTCCATCTTCCTTAATAAGATTAGGAGACTTAGGATTAGGTATGAATCTACAACGGAGATTCATCCATATTGCCTCTTTAGACCTTCCCTTTTTCTAATTGCTTGCATGCAAATACATAGGGATTCCCAAAATACATTCATCTTTATCTCTACAGAATCAAAATATATCCTTAAGTCAGCTAGGAAACGGTTTACATATGTGTTTGTGCAATTACAAACAAGTATGTCAATTCTGTGTTACTCAGCACTCGATAATACTGATGCTCAACACCTAAATCACTTGGCATGGTCTATCTGCTCAGCACTTGAGTGGCTTGGCACTCATGACAACATGACATGGTCTAACATTCATATGATGTACTCGACATGTATTACTAGTTTGGCATGAACTAAGTAAATTCCTTAAGTGTGTTGACACTCACTAGTCAAAACCAATATGAGATCAAAAATTCTATCATGTTGGATAATGTAACTTGAAATTTTTGACTTATGTAGATAGATGGGAAATTAGCTATCTCACTTTAGCCAAACACGGGTATAATTATACTTGACATGATGGAACCACTGACAGAGATGATAACATTTTTAATGAAACAATTTAACTCACTTTTTGAATAGAAACTTGTACCTCTAGGATCTCCCATATAATAAAGTATCCCATGATATTATATTCGTGTCCCATCATTAGAGATTAAAGATTTTTTTGAAGATTATATGAGACTATGTAGATGATAAATTATATTTCTTTGTTTGAAGTCATTTGTTGAAGATAGATGATTTTTTAAAACTTGTGATGGTTACATCTTCTTATAATCCTACTGATAGAAAAAGGTGTTGTTCACCTTACATAAAAGTAATTATTTATTATTTAAAATAAAATATTAATTGTGGTGATCTTATTAGATGTATTTATCCATATCATTTTTAATTGGGACAATTTGTATAGTTATATATGACATTGGTGAAATTATTTATTGTTTGTATCCCTAACTATTGTTGTCTATTAGTGTTGATGTCCAAACACTTAGTCATTTACAAGGTAGAGTCATATGGTTATCACTGTAACCAAGATACTTTATATAGGTTGAATCATGTACATAAACAAGTATGTACCAAGATCTATAGGAGTCAGGTCACCGAGTATTTTCTATACGAGCTGAGCTTAATAGGGACCAAGAAAGTTTCAAGCATACAAGTGCCAAGTTACATAGTGTGTGCTAAGCACTCTACAAACTGAGCAATAACAATGCTGAGTGTTAGAACATAGTAAAGACTGATAAATTAAACTTAATCATTTAGAGTACTTCTAACTTACTTCTTTATATTGTCTAATCTAATTCCATGCACGAACATAATAAATAAATCAACACCATAACACTTAACACAAGATATGGTAACCTAGAATCCCTCCAAGTAGAAGGTAAAACTAGGGTGGGAATGACAACTACAACGCTTCACTACTGCAATAATAAAGTTGGTTTGTTAGGGCTTATAATTGATCACATCTAGAAGTCTACTCTATTAGGAGTATGAAGGACTATTAGGCCCACCTTGTAAAATTATTTTATAACACAATGGAACTATATCTACTCTGTTAAGAGATTTAGCAAAAGACTATTAGGTACACGTGTTAGAGCATTTGGCTAATGCACATGTTAGGATGAAACAATAGGTTAATATATTCTTTGCAACTTAATTTTTTGATGTAGATCCTTTGAATAAAATGATCACCTAACTATGATGGATGAGTTTCTATTTTTCCCTTTATAATGCCTTGTAGCCTGATTACTTATACTGCTTCATATTCCTTGATTGTCTTCAAAATAATCACGTATATTCCATTTAATTTTTAGAAAAATGAAATTTTCCTTCCTTATATATCCCTTAATCAATAACTTCACATAAAGTCAGCTCCCACAATAGATATCTTCAAAACAATCAAGTTATACCTTACGTTGGCCTAAATGTTGATGCTTGAGCAATACTGTGCACTTGATGTTATGTTGACACTCATGCAACACAGTGAGCTTAGGTGATACTATTACTTGGTTAGCACTGGATGCTCATATAACATTGTGGCACTTAGGTGATATAGGAGAAATTTGACTTGAATTATTTTGCTCAAGTTGCACAAAGAACTTGGTTATCATTGTGAACTTGGTTCACGCAGGATACTTGGTTTCCACTAAAAATACTAAATAACTCGATTTATATGGTGAGCTCGGTTAACACAATATATACCTTCATCTACTCAGGCTACACTGAAATCTTCTTATTTAAGGAAAGCTTTGTTATAGTACTAACCAACCTTCTTGGATAGCTTAAGTGGTTTGTCACTAATTGACAATATGTCTTGCCATATGGTCAACACACTTGTCACTTGTTAATATTGGAGCTTCGGTAGAATTAAATTGACCTAGAGTTAATCACCTTTAAATAATATTTCATTTGGTTAATCACACCCACACACATTGTTGTTAATAATGTATAAAGGAAATTAACTTACAATAAACAATATTGATTAACATAGAGACATGTCTCTTCTACTCCTATATATATGCATTCAAATCTCCACTTGAAAAAGACATTAAAAAATAAATGCCATTACAGTTACAGAGATCCTTAATTCTTCAACATGATATTAAAGCATAGCTACAAATGTAAGAAAAATTAGAAATATTTAACAAAGGAGGCCCTCGTGGGAAGATTACCTTAATCTTATTATTAAGGAAGAATATAGTTCAAAAGTAGCTACTACATCTGTGTGGAGATGGAGGTCATAAGATCCTCTCTTCTGCTTCTAGCCTTACAAATGACTAGTTTTGTTATGAATGCATGTAGCTTAGACCTTGCCACAATTTTTATTATCCATATGGATAAATCTACCATGCCTAAGGAGTTTAGTACACACGTGCATTAGTGTGCTTCACTTCTTTCATCTATGAAACAAGTAAACCAACAACAAAAGGTAGAAGAAGAGGACTTGTATATTTATGCATAGGATATTGTAATGAATGATTTCATCACCATTCTCTTAGAGTCTAAATTAGGTTTGTTGGAGGAAGTTCCTAGCTACATATCATCATTTCCTAATTTCTTGGGAACAACAAACACTATGCATTCCATAGAATTTCTAGGTCTTTGCCCAAATAAGGGTATTTCCCTAGTGTTTAGATTAGGGAAAGACATCTACCAATTATTATTCTTAAATCTATGCAAAATATTTGTAGTTTTGACCTGTATAATACTTGGGACAATTATTGACTTGACAATAACATTCATGATGTAGACCACAAAATATTAAGGTACCAGTTGTAAATACAAACTTTCAGTCCATGGCGGTCAAATTCCTTGGATTGAATGATGTTACTTAGCACAAGAGAGGAAGATCTCCTTCCATAGGAGTTAAGCTCTGCAAAACATATTTGTGGACATGGATTATTTGAGAGAGTTGCATGAATCCTTAAGGTGATCGGAAGAATCTTTACAATACTTTAATAAACCACTAATATTCTAGGAGGAATGTCTAGGAACTATTAGTATGCCATATTCTAATGGTTGATAGGATTATTGATATCATCTTTAAATAAATTCAACCCTAAATTTGTCTCTATTTTGGAGTTATTTTCAAGATGACAATTTAGTCCTCAGGAAGATTCATGTGTAGGGACAAATATATGGAGTGACATCCTTAATGATGATAAAGAATTAGAGATGTTGACTAGTAAAGCACACATCAACAATTGAAAGTGCAGTTAGATATGGTGAGATTAAAGGATAGACTACATGACTACATTGGAGTAAACAAATACTTGATCAAACCTATGCAAAGATAAAGATTACTATGTTTGAATATTATCTCAAGGTTTGAACTTCTTTACTAGCTGCATATGCCAATTCCCATGCTTGCTAAAACATCAATACACTATTTTTGAATTGATGTGATCTTTAAGTGGTTCATTTATGAAGGAAATTATGGAGGAGGCATGATAATAAGATGAGATAACTTAAATATTTACAAACACATGGTGTCATTAAATAAATAAAAGATGCTCCCTTGATTTGAAGTCATGAATATCATAAATCAAAAAATATATATAAGTAATATAAGAAGACAATAGTGGACATTTATGGGAAGTTTGTGATTATGTTATTGCAAATGCATTATTATCTAATAACAGATTTGAGAACATACAAAAGAAAAACAATAATCAAGCAAATGTGATTGGCAAGTGAACTATAAATTTCCATATAACTTATTAATGCCCCATTTTCCTGCAAACTTGGAGCTGTAAAACAAGCCAAGCCTATTTTGATTGAGTGGCACATCCAAGGCACTCCAGGTCATACACAAAGTGTACAATATGTCGAGGACATTCCATTCTTAAATGTCTATGGACCCATTCCCACTTGAAGCATCATTAGAGAGGATACATTTACATTCTCAAATGTCTATGGACCTTCATGTGTAGATACATATTCTTGTCCTTGAGTATTACATTCATCTACTTACTGTAGTCTCTCTTTTGTTTGTAATAATATACATTTTCCTTGATCTTATCCTTTATGTATGAGGATATTTTTGTAGTAAAATAAGGTTGGTACTTTACACATGCTAAAAAATATTGTCCAGACTTGATCTTATGACAATAGCTCCAAAGAAGCTGTGATCTAGAATTTGTTAGTCATCTCATGATTAGGTTGGATAAAGTGAGGCTCTTGAAGCAAATATCTACGATGATTGAGATTATGAGTATCCTTCTATATAAAGAGGGATTCTGACACTTCATCAAAGTCAACCTTAAATGAAAAGGTTAGAGGGTTGCTATTAGATTTAGAGGGAGTCTTAAATTCTATCAAACGCAACCTTGGATAGTAAATTTCAAAAAATTGAGAGAGAGAAGTTTGAGGTGAAATTCCTTGTAATGCATTCTTCTCTATGAGAGAGAAGTTAATCGAGATGAAAGCCCTTGTTCCACCCTCTAGGAGAAGCTATGGTGGATACACCCTCTAACATGGTTAATGGTGGATATCATGTGAGTTACTACATGATTTTGTTAGAAAACATCACTATAGGTGATGATCTTTCATTGATGTGTATTTATGGTTTCTATGTAAGGTGATGATCTTAACAATGCCTTGACCTACTATCATTATGGACTACATTAAGTTTTTGTCCTAGAGGTCAGTAAATCCTATTAGCTAATCATGATGGACTACATTCAGTTTCTATCCTAGAGATCATAATATTCTACTTGTTATGTTGGTGGACTACATTTCTAGTTGTTATCTCAAAGATCAGATAACACATATTCCACTTAAATATGACATGGTGTTTACACCATACACTAATATTCTCTTAGTAGGTGTCATAGAATTGATGCCAATACACATACTAAGAAAATATATATATGATGAATATTATATTGTTGATATTCCTTGTTGAATCATACTTTTTGATGATATCAAAATTTGATAGGTATGATATGATATCCTTAAATATGTCATTTCCAAGAATATCATATTGAGATGATATCTCTCAATATTCTTGAGAGCATAATATGTTCTATAAGAATCCTCCCTAGCTAAGAGGGTGTGTTTTTGAAGTAGTTGATAGCAGCCAAAAAGACTTGGCCCCTAAGTACAAAAAGGCTGAGAATTCAGCCAAAGGATACCTCCCAATTATCTAACCTATACCAACTTTAAACATCAAAAACTATAATATGTTCAGAGCCGAATTGTCATTAGCCATAGTCCTTAAACTTCTATGCATAAGAAACTAAATAATATACTCACAACATTTAAAAACATTGTTGCTATTGGTCCAAATACTCAACATAGTCCAAAAAACCTTGTGGGGTGTAAAGTTCAAAGACATAATCATAAAAATAGAAATAGAACACAACACCTCCCAGGCTAGATGCCCTCTTCCTTCTCTTGGCTACCATTCTTCTACTCTTCAAGTGCTTCCCTCGCTACATCATCCTCCTCCACTTTCACTAGTCTATCCAGGATGGTTTTTAGCTAGTCCTCCACCAGGAACCCATACATGGAATGAGTTGTCTTAGTTGTCTTTCGCAGGTCCTTTCCCTCTTTGTTAGCTTGTAGGAAGTATAGGGTTGTGGCCGCAAAGTGCATAACCTTGGTGGAGAACTCAACCAGGGTTTCAATTATGTGGTAGATAGAGGTATAGTTATTTGCCAAGTCCCTCATGGCCTTCACAAGCCTCTCCATCTACATCTTAGTGTGGCTATGTTTACCTTTCTTCCCAGTACCCTTGGGGGCTTCCTTCCTAGGAGAGGTAATTTCTTCCCCCCCCACTATGAGCTGAGGTAGCTTCGAGGGTATCAGAGACATAGGATGGGCTGATAGAGCTAGGGATAGGTTTAATGTCCTAGTGGAGTCTTTTCTTTTTAGCAGTTTTATCCTCACTATTAGAGGAGTCAGAGCTGGAGTCATACTTTGTGGGAGGGTCTTAAATTTCTCTAGCTAGAGAGGCTTGCTAGTTCTCTTAGCAAACTTCTTGCCCTTCCTCGTGCTTGATTTTGACTCAATAATGATAACTTAAACCTCATGGCTAATTTTGACCTCAATGGCATGGGCTTTCTTGGACCTCTTAAGAGTAGAGCTAGGTTTGGGGTCCAGGGAGATCTAAGGAGTGATAGAGGCTAGGAGGTCAATTAGGAGAGGAGGATTTTGAGCCAAGCGTTGGATGAAAATTTTATTCATGAGGCCCTAGTGGATAAGGTAGAAGGGTTTCCCCTCCTCGTGTTTCCTTCTAGCCTTAAAAATTCTATACTCTTGCGAATGCAGTATCTAAAACAGAAAGGAGATATGGTCAAGATTTTTGAAATGATTCAGGATAGGAAAATGATAGTAATATAGTACCTGGCAACAGTCCTCCAAGGTAATGTATCTAATGATCACATAGAAGATGACATCCCATGGCTTAGGAAGGGAAACCCGCACAAACCCACCACACAATCTCTTTAATTCCTTCTTGAATTTGAAGAATTTTTGCAAGCTCACCTCCTCATTGGCCTTAGCTTGCCTCTACCATTTTTTTCTATGCAATGGAAAATCCCCAACCCTCGCAATGTTTTCTTTAGAAATTTAAAAGCTCATGCCATTAATAGTAACTTTTGTATCCTTCTAGGTTTGAAAGATCTAGATTGATATGACCTCGTTGTGTTTAACCATGCCCTCCATATAAGGTGAAAGACCTCCCTCCTACAAGTAGACCATAACCACTTTGTTGCTACCGATACACTCCTCCACACCCACTAGTTCAATATGGTTGCTAGTGCCCATGTCATTGCCTAGGTCCACTACTAATTCTTCCAACAACATAGCCTTGCACCAGGTTTTGGAGTTGTAGAATATAAAATGCAAAGCCATAATGGAGAAAATGAAAAGGCATTGCAAAGCCATCATAAATATGCAATTTTTCCCAAAAAATAAAGAAATTTCCCAACATAGTACGTGTGGGTAGTCCCTTTCCATTTGCAAATGGTCATTGCCAACTGTAACAGTTGCAAGAATTAACCAACCTATCTTTATGATCATTGCAAGATCATTCTTTGAATCTCTACAAATCCCCCCTGTGCGTCCTTTTATGGAAGTAATCAATATTCATGGCAGTCAAGACATAAATGTTAATCAACATCCAAACATGCCAAGAAAACCCTTTACAATGTGCCATATTCTTGTGACCATGTGTAAAAAGGAGACCCACCACCTAGTTTGATAGTTCATGTGTCATTATTGTAGGTACACTCCCTTTCCATCACAACTTGAGTTGATGATGGAAATAAACTGACATCATCCCATTCTACTAACTATGTGACACCATGACCAACTTTGGCAAGGTCATTCGCCATGCTATTTCCTTCCTGATATATATGTGCCATGTGGATATTGTGATAATCTTCCATCATCCTTCCTATTTCATCTATTATGGTTTTAATCGACCAACTTCATTTTCCCTCTCTCTTAACAGCCTTGATGATTAGAATAGAGTCCCCCTCTATGACCAGTTTAGTGACTCGCTGAGCTCTCACAATTCTCAGACCCTAGAGAAGCACAAGTGCCTTGGCTTTATTATTAGAGCCTCCACCATAGTTACCCAAACAAGCGGCCACCAAAGTTCCCATGTTGTTCCAAAGGATACCCCTCACAAAAATGTTGTCCATCATGGCCAACCCATCAAAATTTAGCTTGATCTAGGACTCGGGGTGGGGGGGAGCCAAACTATCTCCTTTCTTGCTGAGATTTTGGAATCTTCAAAATGTGCCACCATCAGGCCCACACTCCAAGCCAAAGCCCAGTTCATATCGATTTCACTTGGAGGATGGGGGGGGGGGGGGGGTTCCATCTCCAAATCCCACTACATTCATTTAGGAGCCTGGTAACTTGTTGAGCCACCCCCAAGCTAATTGTGGCTTGCTTCCTAAAAATCCTATTGTTCCTCTCCTTCCAAATTTTCCATGAGACATAAGGTGGGAGAATTAACCATAGGTTTCTGAGGTAAGGGTGGACAACCGAACCGTCCCAGTGAACAAATTGTTTCAACTCATTATCCATACACCAATAGACCTTCCATAAAGAAAGAAACTCCCTCCAAATGTCCATGGAAAAGGGGAAGTGGATGAGCAGGTGCGGAATAGATTTAGCATCTTCAAGGCATATAATGCAGTAGTTGGCAAGTTGGCAACCACGATGCTAGAGGTTTTCAATAATGAGGATCGACCCATGTAGAGATGACCACCAAAAGTAGTTTACTTTTGGTAGTATCCAAGGGTGCCAAGTTTTTCACCAATCGGTCTATACCCCTTCCCCTATCAGCTTGCAAAGATAAGCAGACTTGACAGTGAACTCCCCCAATGGTGTGATTTTCCTAACTAATGAGTCCTCAACCGAGATGAGGGGAATCCAATAGGTGTGTACGAGATCCTATAGTTCTCGAGCTAAACTTAACTCCCTTGGCTGAACATTTTGGAAAGTAATCCAATGTCTTTTAGGGGTGATGAAGTGTCGATTCTAAGGGCCATACGTTCTGGTGCACATCTGACATAGAGGAGAAAACTTAGTTTGCCTATGGGGGTCTTCGTGGAGCTAAGAGAGAGTGTTAATGTTGTAGCTTCATTTGGATTAAACTGATCTGGAGTTAATCCCATGTAGATATTATTGATGTTTATAGCTTCAGTTGGATAAACCTATATTTAATTACATATGAGATAGTATGTGTGTGTGTGTGTGAGAAATTTATTTTATTGATAATAATAATAATTTGATTAATGAATAGACATGTCTCATGAAGGGAAATGTCTATTCATGGTCCATTCTTAATTATATATGTGTGTGCGTGTGTGTGTGTGTATATATGTATGAGATTAAATTTATTATTATTCATAATTATTTGATTAATGAATAGACATGTCCCATGAAGGGACATGTCTATCCATGGTCCATTCTCAATTTTATATATATATATATATATATATATATATATATATATATATATATATATATATGAGGATGTTGAATTTGGAACACACATACCTAATAAGATAATATTTAATACATTTGTAGTACATCTAAAAAATCCAACATGGTATTAGAGACAAACTACATATGTAATCTAATCAAGTGATCAAATACATAATAGAAAGATTTTATGTCTATGATAAAATATATGGAAAAACATTGCACTTTGTGATGTAAATCTTTGAAAGAGTCAATATCCCTATGAATCGGAATGAGACTGTGAAAATAAATTTGTCAAAAGGGTTTGAAAATATATGGTGATAATATGTAATTTGATGGGAGGTATCTCACATAATTTATGGTGACAATATGTAATTTGTGTATACCATCTAGTCATTGGCATAGAAGATCTTTAAAAAAATGTAAACATGTAGAGATTGTGATGCATGTCTGTATTTGACTACAACAATTTATGAAAATCAGATGATAAAACATGTTCGATGTATCATTGGAAACATTTTTTATTTAAACTAGTGATGATGTGATTATAATCTATCTTGGATTCCCTTTCGAAAGAAAGACATTAGATTTTTAATCATTTTATAGTTAATTAGATTGATGTTGCCAACTTTAGATTGGATTGGATTAGATTTAGTTAAAATATGAATTTGGAAACTTATCACATCAAATATGAAATTGATGGTAGACATATTGTCATTCAATTTTAGTACATAGACTTCTATCAAAATAGAATAGAAGAGTCAAGAAATTTTACTAGTAAGTTTGAGACTCTACAACAATACTTATTTGCTTGATGGTGTTTGTCTTTTACTTGACTAATAACATAAAAGATGTAGGGTCTCATCTAAAGCAAGAAGAGTGCTTTTGGATTTAACACATCCATTTTAGAAGATAGTCCTGATCCATATTTAGGCATACACAATGAAAAAAATTTATGGTCAAGAGGGAAGGTCTACCTTTTGATGATTTTTGAATGTTTGGTTACTTTTCCTGCCTGAATGCTTTGAAAATATTTTTTGAGTGGCTCAACAAGGCTTATTTCCAGATTAAATGTAGACAAAGAAACAAGTCATTTCAATGACAAGTTATTAAAGAACATCATGCTTGCACGAAACTATGAAATTTGAATGTATAAGACCATTGAAGGTGGAAAATAAGTAGTAGACACATCCTCCCACATGACAATTTTGGGCATAATACAGTACAAGTAATGGTATTATATAAGATCCCTCCTTTATTCAATCGTGTGGCATGTACAGCGGGGTCTCACCACTAACTCCATGGAAAGTAAATGATATTAAGAAGTCCACTAACATATATGTGGGTAGAGAAAGGTAAAATCAAACAACAAAAAGAGTCATTTGTCTTGATCTTTTCCAATTACAATGTTCTTACAAGAAAAAGAGGGAGTTTGGCACTCCATTAGAAGCATCATTGGATAAAGAGCTCAAATGATTGATATTCAGAGGGAGTTCAGAAGTCCATACGTGTGATTATGATTTTAATGAGCCTACCCCTTGTGTACATCATGAGGAAGTGACAACTTCCAAGTGATGTCACTTGTATTTGTAGAAGTTATTTTAAGGTAATGATCTTACAATAACTTCTATTATGAGATCAAACAAATTGAGTATATGGTGAATGTCTTGCATCTCAACATTATGGAAGGCCATTACACAAAGATTATTTGGTGAAAATTATTAATATTCTGAGAGGCCAATACTCTTGATAACAGATGTGATATCAAAACCTTTTGAGTAATTGGTGAATATCGTTGATATCCTAGGAGGCCAATACTCTTGATTTATATTTGATATCAAAATCTTTTGAGTACTTGGTGAATATTATTGATATTCTAGGAGGCCAATACTTTTCATATCAGATGTGATATTAAAACCTTTTGAGTATTTGGTGAATATAATTGATATTCTAGGAGGCCAATACTCTTGATATCAGATGTGACATCAAAACCTCTTGAGTACTTGGTGAATATCATTGATATTCTAAGAGGCCAATATTCTTGATGCCAGATATAATATCAAAACCTTTTGAGTACTTGGTGAATATCATTGATATTCTATGAGGCCAATACTCCTGTTATCAGATGTGATCCAAACCTTATTTGGGCACTTGGTGAATATCATATGTTGATATTCTGGAAGACCAACGCATGATATCAAATTAGATATCCTTAAAATTTTTATTTGTAATATTATTTTAAAGTAATATTTATTCTTATGTCTTTATCCTTCTAAGCTAAGAGGAAGTGGTGATGTTTGATAGCTTCAGTTGGATAAACCTATATATAACTATATATGATATATATGATATATATGTATGTATGTATGAGATTAAATTTATTACTATTATTAATTATCTAATTAATGAATAGACATACCTAATAAGGTAGTGCTTAATAAATTTACAATAGCTCCAAAAAATCCAATAGATATTGGTTAAATATTATTGCATTTGATTAGTGATAAGTTAGACATGTAGATACATATATATATATATATATATATATATATATATATATATATATATATATATATATATATATATATATATATATATATATATATATATATATATATATATTTGTTAATAATGTCTAATGAAAATTAACTTACAATAACCAATATTGATTAACATAGATACATGCCTCTTCTACTCCTATATATGCATTCAGACTTGCACTTCAAAAACACATAAAAATATATAGTGCCATTACATTTGTAGAGATCCTTGATTCTTCAATATCACTGAGCTGGACACACAGTTGGCATCATCCCTCGCTATCTTCTAGCCCCAAACACATGACAACAACATGTGATCTTACAATGGATAACCATCAATCACTTTTGCGTGTAGGATCATAGGAACCACAATTTTGTCAGATTTTTAACTCGCTAGTAACACTAAAAGTCAACAAGGAATGCACATCCTTTTTGATACATTATATCATCACCATCTAATTTCTACACATGTTTAAAGATATTATCTTTAGTTTTATGAAATTTAATTAGTGTAGTGACATACTTGATAAAATAATGTAGACCATTGACCCACCAATGAGGACAAATCACAAAAAAAGGACATAACACCTTAAGCTTAAAAATTGTAAGGGCTTATGACTTAGGAACATGAAAGAAAACTTAGGAAAATAAGGACTCACCACTTCAATAAGGTGTTCTCTTAAGAAATTAAAGGGCCAGGAAAAAAATGTTTGGACATCTATGAAAAATGGCACCAATTGATTTCAACCCTAGGGTATGTGCAGGATCATGGTGTACCAAACTATGGCCTTAAGTGGCAGTGAAAAATCAGCAAATCAGATTTATGTCAACTTGACACATAATTTTTAAGTGTTTATGGACTTTATATCAAAAAGTTATAAGAAAATAATCTGTAGGAAATTGAATGTAGTTTCTAAACTACTAGGCCTTATCAGGAGAAAAAAATAATTAATTGGTCAAAAGTTTGAATTTTAATGCAGTACTAAGAAAATTTCAGGGCGAAAATAAAAAGTAGGTGTATGCCTGACCACCTTAATCAAAATAAAATCATAATTTTTTTTTTAATATAATTATAGATATGAAAAGTAGACTCATGCTCGGATGTGACACATATTTTTTGGTATTTTTATTTCAAATAAATAATTAAATATGAATTTTCTACCAAAACGTTTTCAGAAAAAAAAAGTTTCGTGTCTAACCACCCTAACTAATAAATTTTTTTACCAAATTTAATTTTTTTAATTTTTTCTTATACTAGGCAAAGTATAGAATGTGACGCAACTTTTAGATTTAAAAAATGTTATACCGTTTGAAAGTTATAGCTATTTTTCAATCAGTATGTCAATCAACACTTTACAATAATCTTCATTGATAATTAACTAATAAATACTTATCGAACTTAGAATTTGACAAAAATTATATTGATGGAATCTAGAGAGCGATATTAAAAAACTTTTTTTTTTTCATTCAATTTCGATCAAAATAACATTGTTAGACGGCTACCCGAAGTCTAAGTATCACTAAAACCCTCTTCAAACACGTCTTTTGAGTTGATCAGGTAGGCTTGGTAAATACCAAGCCTAATCGGATATCCGATATGCTTCGGGTGGGAAATTTCAAATCCCAACACATTTTGGAGGGAAAATTGGGTTTAAACATTATAACTTATGATTTATAAATTATTTCACTTATATTACTATGTAAAAACGTATTTTAATATATTATATATATAATAACGTAATGTAAAGATATAAGATATAATCTAGTAATATATAATAATATATTATGTTAATCTTATTACAATCTATAAATATAATTTATATTATTATTATTTTTACTAAATATAATAACGTAATTTATATATATATATAAAATACTTATTATATATTATTATATTAATATGTATGTTATTAATATATATATATATATAATAATGTAATATTTTCATTAAATATAATAACGTAATATATATATATATATATATGTTATTAATATATATAATAACGTAATATTTTTATTAAATATAATAACGTAATATACATATATATATATAAATAATTAATATATATGAGACAAAGGGGGTCATAGCTCAACCATTGACCCCCTTTGACGCATTAAACGACGACATATGTCCCTAGGGGTCCTAGGACCCCTAGGGACATATTACAATGGTTAATATGGGTCAAAGGGGGTCATAGGTCCCTTTTCACCCATTAAATGAGAACATATGTCCCTACAGGTCCTAGGACCCCAAGGGACATATTTGAATCATTCACATGGGTCAAAGGGGGTCATAGGGTGACCTATGACCCCCTTTGACCCATTAAATGACGACATATGTCTCTAGGGGCCCTAGGACCCCTAGGGACATATTCGAATGGGTAATATGGGTCAAAGGGGGTCATAGGTCCCTTTGACCCATTAAATGACGACATATGTCTTTAGGGGTCCTATGACCCCTAGGGACATATTCGAATGGGTAATATGGGCCAAAGGGGGTCATAGGGTGACGTATCACCCTCTTTGACCCATTAAACAATGACATATGTCTCTAGGGGTCCTAGAACCCCTAGGGACATATTCGAATGGGTAATATGGGTCAAAGGGGGTCATAGGAAGGGGGTCACAGGTCCCTTTGACCTATTAAATGACGACATATGTCCCTAGGAGTCTTAGGACCCCTAAGGACATATTCAAATCGTTTATATGGGTTAAAGGGGGCCATAGGGTGACCTGTGACCCCCTTTGACCCATTAAAAGATGACATATGTCCCTAGGGACATATTCGAATCGTTCATATGTGTCAAAGGTGACCTATGACCCCCTTTGATCCATTAAATGATGACATATGTCCCTAGGGGTTCTAAAACCCCTACGAACATATTCAAATGGGTAATATGGGTCAAACGGGGTCATAGGGTGACCTATGACCCTCTTTGACCCATTAAATAACGACATATGTCCTTAGGGGTCCTAGGACCCCTAGGGACATATTCAAATGAGTCAAATGGGTCAAAGGGGGTCATAGGGTGACCTATGACCCCCTTTGACCCATTAAATGATGACATATGTCTCTAGGGGTCCTGGGACCCCTAGGAACATAATTGAATCATTCATATAGGTCAAAGGGGGGTCATAGGTTGACCTATTAAACGACAACAAATGTCTCTAAGGGTTCTAGAACCCCCAAGGACATATTTGAATTGTTCATATGGGTCAAAAGGGGTCATAGGTCCCTTTGACCCATTAAATGACGACATATGTCTCTAGGGGTCCTAGAACCCCTAGGGACATATTCGAATCATTCATATGGGTCAAAGGGGGTCATAGGGTGACCTATAACCCCCTTTGACCCATTAAATGATGACATATGTCTCTAGGGGTCTTAGGACCCCTAGAGACATATTCAAATCATTCATATGGGTCAAAGGGGGTCATAGGTCACCCTATGACCCTCTTTGACCCATTAAATGATGACATATGTCTCTAAGGGTCCTTGGACCCCTAGGGACATATTCAAATGGGTAATATGGGTCAAAGGGGGTCATAGGGTGACCTATGACCCCCTTTGACCCATTAAATGATGACATATGTCCCTAGGGGTCCTAGGACCCCTAAGAACATATTCAAATGGGTAATATGGGTCAAAGGGGGTCACAGGATCACCTATGACCCCCTTTGACCCATTAAACAATGACATATGTCTCTAGGGGTCCTAGAACCCCTAGGGACATATTCGAATCATTCATATGGGTCAAAGGGGGTCATAGGGTGACCTGTGACCCCCTTTGACCCATTAAACGATGACATATGTCTCTAGGGGTCCCCTAGGGACATATTTAAATCATTCATATGGGTCAAACGAGGTCATAGGGTGACCTATGACCCTCTTTGACCCATTAAATGATGACATATGTCTCTAGGGGTCCTCAGACCCCTAGGAACATATTCGAATGGGTAATATGGGTCAAAGGGGGTCATAAGGTGACCTATGATCCCCTTTGACCCATTAAACGACAATATATGTCCCTAGGGGTCCTAGGACACCTAGGGACATATTCAAATGGGTAATATGGGTCAAAGGGGGCCAGAGAGTAACCTATGACCCCCTTTGACCCATTAAACGATGACATATGTCCCTAGGGGTCCATATTCAAATCATTCATATGGGTCAAAGGGGGTCATAGGTCACCCTATGACCCCTTTTGACCCATATGAACATATGTCGTCTTTTAATGGGTCAAAGGGGGTCATAGGTCACCCTATGACCCCCTTTGACCATATGAACGATTCGAATATGTCCCTAGGGGTTCTAGGACCCCAAGGGACATATGTCATTGTTTAATGGGTCCTTTGACCCATTAAACGACGACATATGTCTCTAGGGGTCCTAGGACCCCTAAGGACATATTTGAATGGGTAATACGGGTCAAAAGCGGTCATAGGTCACCCTATGACCCCTTTTGACCCATTAAACAATGACATATGTCCCTAGGGGTCCTAGGACTCTTAGGGATATATTCAAATCATTCATATGGCTCAAAGGGGGTCATAGGGTAACTTATGACAACCTTTGACCCATTAAATGACGACATATGTCTCTAGGGGTCCTGGGACCCCTAGGGACATATTTGAATGGGTAATATGGGTCAAAGACCTATGACCCCCTTTAACCCATTAAATGATGACAAATGTCCCTAGGGGTCCTAGGACCCTTAGGAACATATTCGAATCGTTCATATGGGTCAAAGGGGGTCATAGGGTGACCTATGACCCCCTTTGACCCATTAAACGAGGACATATCTCCCTATGGGTCCTAGGACCCCTAGGGACATATTTGAATGGGTCATATGGGTCAAAGGGGGTCATATGGTGACTTATGACCCCCTTTGACCCATTAAATGATGACATATGTCTCTAAGGGTCCTAGGACCCCTAGGGACATATTCAAATCGTTCATATGGGTCAAAGGGGGTCAGAGGGTGACCTATGACCCTCTTTGACTCATTAAACAATGACATATGTCTCTAGGGGTCCTCGGACCCCTAAGGACATATTCGAATGGGTAATATGGGTCAAAGCGGGTCATAGGGTGACCTATGACCTCCTTTGACCCATTAAACGATGACATATGTCCCTAAGGGTCCTAGGACCCCTAGGGACATATTTGAATGGGTAATATGGGTCAAAGGGGGTCACAAGGTGACCTATGACCTCTTTTGACTCATTAAACAACGACATATGTCTCTAGGGGTCCTAGAACCTCAAGAGACATATTCGAATCGTTCATATGGGTCAAAGGGGGTCATAGGGTGACCTATGACTCCCTTTGACCCATTAAACGACGACATATGTCTCTAGGGGTCCTAGGAACCCTAGGGACATATTCAAATCGTTCATATGGGTCAAAAGGGGTCATAGGGTGACCTATGACCCTATTTGACCTATTAAACGATGACATATGTCTCTAGGGGTCCTCGCACCCCTATGGACATATTCGAATGGGTAATATGGGTCAAAGGGGTTCATAAGGGTGACCTATGACCCCCTTTGACCCATTAAATGATGACATATTTGAATGGGTAATATGGGTCTAAGGGGGTCATAGGTCAACCTATGACCCCCTTCGACCCATTTAAGGATGACATATGTCCTTAGGGGTCCTAGGGCCCCTAGAGACAGATCAGAATCATTCTTATGGGTCAAAGGGGGTCATTGACCTATGACCTCCTTCAACCCATTTATAGATTATAATACTAATAAGATAATATATTATTATAGATTATTAACATAGCTCATAATAATAATAATATATTATAGATTATAATAATAATATATATTAATAACATACATACACACACAGATATATATATGCGTGTGTGTGTATTACGTTATTATATTTAAGATTATATATTAATAACATATATTAATAATAATAATATATATTACGTTATTACATTTAATAAAAATATAGGAAAAATAATAATAATATAAATTATATTTATAGATTATAATAAGAATAACATAATTTTTTATTATATATTAATAGATAATATGTTATATCTTTACCTTTAAACGTCATTATATATATATATATATATATATATATATATATATATATACTAAGGAATATACTATTAACATAGTACATATATAATATATTATGTATATATATAATATATACTATGTATATATAGCAATTATATACTATATAAATATAAAAACAAATATATTATCCACTTAATATATATATATATATATATATATATATATATATATATATATATATATATATGATGCACAAAAACATCCTATAATATAATACTATATACTAAAGCAAAAAGAGCATATAAAAATTATAAACAATGTCAAAAGTGTGCATATATATATATATATATATATATATATATATATATATATATATATATATATATATATATATATATATATATATATATATATATATATATATATATATATATATATATATACACCCACAAATATATAAATATATAAAATAAATATATAAATATATAAGTATATATTCATATATTTCTTAATATATATATAGATATATTTCTTAATATAAATATAAATTTAAAAATAAATACATATATGTATTTATATAAAGCAAATACATATATAAAAATATTTAATTACTATCACAAACTGTTTTTCCCTCCAAAATTTTGTGGGGGACATATCGAATATCTGATTTGGAATCAGATATCCAATTTTGGATCGAAAATCCGTTTTGAAATCGGATATCCAATTTTACTGGCATCAAATTCCAACTTATTTGCTGTCCTTGCAGACCCGACAACATCACTTTTTGACTTTTTTTATACGGGTTTTATAAAAAGTCGTGGTTTGGGGCCCAACCAATCGAAAAAAATTTCAAAATACAACCTTAGGTGTGCGATATTGTCATCTGAATGGGGAGCAACAATCATCGAAAGGCTAAATGCAAAAGGAAGTTATCCAATGAAAACATTGCAGCATATAAGGAAAGGGACAAAATGGGACACCGAAGAAAAATACAAGGTATGATAAATATTAGTCAAGTTGATGATGAATTAGTCGAAGGTGAAATCATAGAGTCAGATAATGAATATGTACAGTTGGAGAATGAAAATGTACGTATTGAAAACAATTAATGCCGAAATTGACAATTTTGAGGATGAAATGCTACCAAGTCATAATCCAAATTGCATAATTGACCATGTCAAACATGACAATGCACAGGAATCTAATGCACAAGAACCTTACATATCTCCTAATTATAATCGAAATGAAGGTTCTAGAACACCAAAATGGATAATTGAAATTGATGAAATGATTATTACCAGTTTGGAAGGGAAAAAATCAAAAAGAACCATTCTGTTATGGGCTACAAGACTATATAACATGTTCTTCGACAACAAAACAGTGGTGGAGAAATGTCAACTTTTCATGCACTTATTAAAGATGCAAAAGATGAGACCTATGCTTTCCAAGTTGAAGATTCGTGTCAATAAAAAGTTGGAAAGAAATGCCATTATTGTGAAGAATCTTTTCAATGCTCTCAATAGCATTGGAAAAAATAGCAGGGAGAAGGATAACAGAGCTGCTCGAAGGGTTATTACAACCTCTTTGGTATTCATCATTTGAGAAAGGGTAGATATATGAGACAAACTTGTATTGATTTGAATCTAAATCATACTACTTTGAGAAGAGCACTTAGTCGATGAGAGAAAATTGATGATCCTCTTCAAAATGAAACATGGGCATTTGGTGGGAGACTTCCACGTATTGATAAGAAGCTATCCGATGATGTGAAGGAAGAAATTACACAGTTTTGGCACTCTAACTCATGGGTATCACCCAATGCTAAAAACATGTTAAAGTTGAGAATTGGCATCAAAGACCGCATGCCACATCCTAAACAATATTTGGAGGTAAGTCAAACTATTTTGTTCAAACAATGTAGAGAGAGTCATCCAAGTCTTCATATATCACAAAGGGCTTTTGAATATTTTAAGCCATTTTATTGTGTGCTACTCAAAATTCGAAATACATGTTGCAAATATCATGTTGAGTTTTCTATGCACCATGAGCTATTATGCTCCATCCATTCTACTTTGCATAATAAAGAATGTTGGAGGATTGTGGGGCTAGTGGGCTTCTAAAATCATCAAGAGACTTGCTAGATCAACTTTTATGTCATAGAGTTGATGGTTGTTTCTTTTATAAAAATACTTGCTTAAATGAGAAGTGTTCAGAATGTGGTGGCTTATCCAAGTTTGACACATGTTTCCATGTGAGGTGCGAACAAGATCTTGGAAAGACAATAGTGAAAAAAAAGGTATATGAAACGGTGAAATACACATTGAAGAGTGGGGGTGAGAGCTCTAGATGTGAATTTGTTGGAAAAGATATCAGTGTGGCTAGTTTTATTTCAAATTTCAAAGAAAATCTTTTCTACAAGTATACAAGACATAGTCACAGGTCTCAGTGGTTGGATCAACAATTTAGAATGTATAAGGATACTTTTCCCATTGGCACTATTGTATCAGTTGTTGATTTTGCTGAGAACTACACATTGCAACCTCAAAATGAGACACAATCTTAGTATTACAACTCCATTTAGATTGCTATTTTCGTTCACATAACATATAGACATGCCCTTGATAGTGCGGAAGATAATCGAAAGATTATTAGAGAGTATCATTTTTATATGAGTGATGATAGATCTCACTCTCACAAGTTTGTGCAACATTGTTTCGAGAATTATTTTGATTTCTTACATGAGCATGCAATTGCTATGGATAGACATATCATTTGGTCAGATAACTGTACAGGTCAATTCAAGAATGCTCGCATGTTTTATTAGTTGTGTAGGATGCACGTAGAGAGAGGGGTGCCTCATATTTGAAGTTTTTTTGAGTCCAACCATGGAAAAGGGGAACATGATGGAGCAGGGGCATGTGTGAAGAGAGCTCTAGTTAAGGAGCAATTGAAGGTTTCAGCAGCAGAGCTTCTTGATGCTCGTAGCATTATTGATTGGTGTAGTTTAGCATTATCACAGGGGGGGACTCTTGATTCAGTGGTACGCAGGTTCTTTTGGTTGGTTGAGGAAGGGTCCATAGCTAATAGATCAGATTGTGCTACAATGAGAGACTCATCAAAAATGCACTCATTTCGGAGCTTTGATTCTAGTACATGGACCATTTGGACACGACAGCTAGCTTGCTTTTGTCATAGTTGTTTTCAATGTGATTGGGATCACTGTGAGTCAAGTGAGTGGGTGGACACATGGGATCCACATTATCTTACTCCATTGTCTATCATACCCTCTATCAGAAATGATGACATGGAAAGTTCACTTGAGCATAACCATCTATCAGATCTACTTCAGCCAGGACATTTCTTTGCATTGGTTGCACCATAGGGGAATGATGAGAAATCCGATCATTGGTTAGCACGTTGTGTAAGAGGTAAAAAAAAACTTGCACAAACGATCACAAATGATGATGGATTCACATATCCTACTAGTTTAGTGGTTGTCACTGGAACATGGCTACAGACATACATGCTTAGAAAGAATGGAATTCCTGCATTCGAAGACTATCAGAAACACAAAATAATTCTCATATATTCGCATCTTATTATAGCAACAAATGTAAAGTTGTTGAAGCATCAAGGAAGACCAAAAGTAAAAGAACTTTTTACTATTGCTAATGCTGATCATGAAGCCATGTTGGGGACCCTAAAACAGAGAGAGGACCCTACTGGAACACTTGACTAGGTATATTTACTTCTTATGTTATTTTCTTCATAATGATTCAATGAACTGATGATTATCTTGTTTAATACAATAAGTTACTAATTTTTTTTATGATATTGGAATGTAAGTACATCATGAAGAGTTGGGGCAGGGGGGGGGGTTGTGTTTGGGATAATTCATAAGATTTATGATGTATTATGATGTAAAATGTGAACTTTTTTTGTATATGATTTTTGTAATAACGAAAAAGATAGGTTAAGTTAGTTGCACATTGTAATTTGTATTTTGGTAGGTTCGTTGTAAGAAATTATAAGAGGAATATATTGAACAAGTTCTTGCAAATCATATTTGCATGTGATACAAGTCTATAAGGACAATTTTAAGAGCATTTATAACTATATGAAAGATAATTGCTTGCGGATATCTTAAATTACAAGTTTGGCTCTTTTCTTATTTGACATAGAGGTGACATTATGATTATTAAAACTATTTTTATCAAACTAATCAAATAAGAAAAATCTAGGAAACAGATGAACAATTAGAATACTTGATTTCTTAAAAAATAATTTGGGGAATGTGTCAATAAGTTTGAATACTCATTCGCAATGAGGCATTGAAAGAAAAAGTGATTTTATGATTACAAGTACATGTAAGCCTTTTACTAAAAGTCTTATCAATGCATTTCATTATTTTTTATGGTGTGAGGTTTCCATTGTATATTTTACTTATTATTTTTACTTTTGTAATGGATACAAGACCCCATGGTGCAACTATAAGCCTTGGGCATCAATTGGTCCAATAAAGTGGATTTTTTGTTATCTCTATATTTTTTAGGTGGTCTAGGTGTTTATAACAATAGTAGGGTCCCTAGGTGTCTGTGGAATCCATTTACAAGCAAATTTGCAATAAAAATTGTAACTCCTAATAGCAAAATCCTCATTATGCCCATTTTGAGGGAGGTTGTCATATTTGCATTGAATTGGGTGCATGTGGTTTTGGGTCGTACTTGTGGAAGGTAAGTCTAGAAACCTTTTGTAGTGTTTTGGGTCCTATGAGAATGTAATTTGAGCTTTGACTCTATCTTAAATTGGAAATTATGTTATGACAAGTGTTATATACTCATCTTATAGGTAAATTATGTGGAATTTATTTTGTGAAAATGAACTATGGGTCATGTGTTGATGAAACATGAAAGTTTGTGAAGGTATTTAATCCAATTGTTTATGCTAAAATGTTATTAGACATTGATACTCAATAGTCACTTACATGTACATGTAAGTTCAGGTGGGAGTTCCTTAGAAAGGTGTTAATTTATTCTATTGGGTGAGTTATGAATTGATAAAATAGAGGTGGTGAGAAAATGCTAAGATCTGCTAGTTGATGTTTACCATCATATATATACATGCTATATGCACATGGTTTCTAGGACATGAAAGAAGCATTAATAAAATAGTAGATGCAAATTGTATTAGCTCAAGAAGTGGTTCCATGGTTGAAATTATGTATGATTTTTAATTTTTCAAGTGAACCATTATTTTAGCCGTGATATGATAAAATTAGTTGTTGATTGTTAAATTACAATGTTTTACTATTTTATGAATTTGACTATCTTGACAGAGATGCATAGCAAAGGATATGAGGATTTTACTGGATAATTGACTTTTACAAGTTTATGTTCACCTTACTTTGTATCCAACCTAAATAGTTACTGGATACTAAAATCCATTGGGCTCATGATTAGCACCGAAAAAGAGGCATATCATATTCTATACTAAAATTCAAACAAATAAACAATCTTGAAATCATAAAGTAGGGTATCTAGACAGAGAAAAAGAAAAAGAGAGAAAACCCAGATGAAAGAGTGACCAAAATTTTCACTCCTACTAGAAAAAACTTATCAAAATTCTCACCCAAAAACCATATTCATGTCCTTCATAAATAGGGAAACCTTGAAATAGTTTACATGCTACACACACTCCCTAAATCCTCTCCTTGAGTTCTTAAAATTGTCATCTATTTATTCACATGACTCTCCCATTTTGGTATGAGCAAGGTCACTTTGCTCAGACATGTGAACAATTCTCATGGCATCACCAGTGAAAAAGGAGAATCTCATGTACAATTCCTTGTCCTATTGGAAAAATGTGCACCTAAAATGCTATAAGTCATCTTGAGAAAGTACCGAAGAGTTTATATAGAACTTCTTGGACTACTAATACTTGAGTTGAGTTGTGTAGGGAAATTCATGGAATTAAATTTGGAGAATTAGAGCCAAACTTAAGTGAAATAGTTAGCCAAGGTTGTGTATATTGAGAGACAAGACCTCATTTTTAATAGTATCTTATTCTTACATGTATTATTGAATTAGTGTAGTTGTTAATTATTATTTGTAAATGTGTAACTCCTAGGTGGACAATGCCATGTGTGTTGTGATGTGTAATTGTGGTGCCACTTGACATATGTGATGTGTATGTGTGACATGTCCACCAAAAAAACATGTGAACCCTACCTTGACCATATTATCCTATTAGACTTCCCATATGATCTCCACTTGGTTAGAGAGCCTTAGGATGGGTCATATATCTAGAAATTTGTATGTAAAATTTAGCTAGGTTTTCGGAGGGTCATATGAGCACCTAGGGCTAAGTTAGGCCTATTTTACCAAGCCCACTTGGTATACCTATGGTAAGGGTCAATTTTAAGAATAGGACAACCCTTAGTTGACTTGAGAGGCCTCCCTAAAGTTGGTTTTCCAAGATGGACGAAAATCAACTTTTGGAAGCATGACCTTGGTTAGACAACCTTTCATTTTTGTGCAAAGAATTTTTTCCTTTATAAAGCCATTTTTATAGTTTCTAAACTTAGAAGTTGTAAGGGTTTGGGAAGAGTGACCAATGAGATCTCACACTTTCACCAAGAGGATTATAGGAAATGTGTGGATCTCTTTTAAGGGTTTTCTCCATGGTTGGAAAAATCATTGCCCACTCTCCAACATTGGGAGACAAGCTTAGGAGTTAAAGAATTTTGGAGAATTGGAAGGGAGCTCTTCATCAACCATCTTTCCATAACTTGGACCAAGGTTGGTTCTCTTCTCATGTTGTGTAACTGATGTTCTTACTACAAAATTGGTGTTGTAAATGTTGTTGCTTTCCTATAATGGGTAGTTTGGATGACATTTGTTTGTCATTATTTTTCCTTATGTGTTGTTGTGGTTTTTTTTTTCTTGTCGACTGTTATGGGTGTTGTTTTCTTCTTTGTGTGTTTTTATGGGTGTTCAAGGCATCACTCACCCTTGGGAGGGAAGTAGTGGCCTTATGAGTGAAGGGGCTAGTTGGGCCATCCCATAAGCGTAGAGTCTCTTCCCTTGGAGGGAAGAGGGAAAAAGAACAAAGTATGGTCTCCATGTGCCACAACTTATTTTACACTTGGGGTGATAAGGGGAGAATTTGTGAAAAGAATTATATGTGCATCTTGAAATGGCATTTTTTTTTGGAATTTGAAGCCTTGTGAAGGCATGATACTTGGTGATTTGTTGGATTCTCCGCTTGGGTTTGGCACACCTTCACTCTATTTATTGGGCCCTTAGAGTGGTCTATTGTGCAAGCTTGATAAAATGGTGTTTATTGTTGTTTTGTTGAAGCAGTCCATTATTGAAAATTTTAGGTCATTGTGAGGCTTGGGAATGAAAATGGTGTTTCTTGGTTTGTGCATATTCTTGTGTGTATCTTATTTTGTTTTGTGTGTGGTGTGTGTGTACCCTAGTTTGGTATCTAGTTCTCCTATCTCCTTGAAGGTTGTGTAGGAGTTGGCTTGATCCTTTCTTCCATTGTTTTATCTTTGCATCATCCATGGTCAAGGAGTCTGATGTAGAGCCAAGGAGGTAACAACAATAACTTCACAAAGTTGAATGATTTCACAAGGTTTTCTAGGCTTCTTCAAGGCACCTAATGGCTTCGCATGCGAACTTTTGGAATATACCTTCAACTAACTATTCCAACCCTACAAAGCATTTTCCTAGACTCAAAATGACATGTTTAAACAAGTTTTAAAATCCCCAAACCAATTTCATGCATAAACCCAAGATAGCCTCCTTGATTAGGCTATTCTCTTTTTTGGATCAGCAGACCCTATTTTCTTGATTTTTCTCCCAAATTTTCCAAAACACCAAGAAAATAAATAGTCTTTTCAAATACCCTTTTCAAATTTTTATAACATATCCAAAAATTAGATATCACTCCTTTGGAAAGATTGTACAAAACAAGTCAGTTTGTCTCATAATTAGGCCTAATTAGGCCACTTTTACAAAGCAACTATGCACAATACCTCTCCAAACTCCACCAAATTCATGGAATCATCATATTTCATGCCGAATTAGACAAATCGCCCACCAATTTCACTCTATAAGGTTTTTTGATACAAAACCCCCAATTTCATGCCTTAAAACCCTCAAATCCTAGGGTATCATCGATCTAGGTCAATCACTCACTTCCAAGACCTAAAATTCAAGATTCACCATTCTTTCAACTTATCTTCAAAGGTTATCAAATAAAAATTATACCTCATTCAGCCAAATGTACGACTGTGTAACAGTTAACACTCATTTGGGTACCCAAATCAATCCTTTCACCACTCAAACTTGCATATTCTTCACTTTAACCTGCAGATCTTCATTCCTCTTGCATATTAAGGGTTATTCAGACATGTTAGAATTATAGGTTCCATCCCATGGATTAGTTGTACACAAATTAAATGCATCCAAATTTGATAATAAAGGTTGTTAAAATGTTATTAAAAAATTATTGCATTTGAATCGAATATAACAAACATAATCAAAATTAAAGATATTCCATAAACATGAACAATACACATGATCCACGATAAATTGAACATTACTAGATACTAAATTAATATGTATATCATTGTGCACATAAATGACAAAAATATATATCAAAATACATGTATCCATAGACAAAATTTTACACAAATATATATCAAAGATCATGTATCCATAGACAAAGTACTCAAATATATATCAAAATACATAGATCCATTTACAAAATGTGGTTGATCATGTCATCAGAATGTGTATAGTATTAATGTTTCTGTATACAATGTGGCATATGCCATCTCAAAATATCTCATGATGCATCCTAGGACAACTATACTATCCTAGGGTGTTGGTGGATGATCAAAATGCAGCCTCTTCACTGCACTAGGTGGATCGGATGCCTCCTACATAAACAAAAAAGGAAAACCAAAAGTTAGACTACTAAATTTATATGATTCTTTATATCTAACATTGAATTACTCAAATGCATAATGATCTTTTTTCTAATGAAGATTTATACTATCAAAATTTTATAATAAATACCTCTCTCATCGACCTCCTGCACCGGTCAGGAGTCCTCTCATATGCCATCGAAAATGATGGTACCTTGCTGATTGTGGGCTGTATATGTTCAAATACGTTTGTCAGATCAATCTACAATTTAAACTATAACATTATAACTCATCAATGCTAAATTTATAACATATTTAATCATGAATTCAAACTACAACTTACTATTGTAAGCTCTGCCTGAGGAGAGAGTGGCCGCATCATCAAATCTACATAACTCTCCTGTCAGACCTCATGTGCACTAGGAGTCTCCTATGAGATACAAAATAGTAGTTGTTAATATCACGGAAATTAGTTTTGAATTTATTTATGAAGATAAGTGATGTAGGAGAATCCCATGCTCATCAGGGGAACATTGAAGATCCAAGGCATTACAGAGGTCATGGAGCATCTCTTGAAGTCAATTGGGCAATCCTTGCACCAATTATGGCTCATGGAAGCATAAAAAGTTATAATGTTGGACTCATATGTCGAAAAAAGTTGTAATTGCGCATGAGATAGGATTTTAGGATTTCATATGGTAGATGAGTCATTTGATAGGTTCATGTAGGTTGTCATGATCATATATTGTCATTAGACAAGTCAAAAAATTCAATAAGCCCATTAAAAGCATAGTTTAATAGTTAGAAATTTGAATAGTAACGGTTATGTGTTTTTTGGAGGGAAACTCCATAATTTAAATTTTATGAAGAGTTAACAAATGAAACTGATTGGAGGTGGTTGAGGGAGTTACTAACCATCCTTTGATTTAGATCATTACAAGAGAATATGAAAAAGGATTAAGTCAAATTGCAAGTTTGAAGGGTACTTGCTTTGTAAAAGTGGTCTAGTTAGGCCTAATTCTGAGACAAACTGGCTTGTTCTATACAATCTTGCCAAAGGAGTGATATCTGATTTTTGGATATGTTATAAAACTCAAAAAAGGGTATCTGAAAAGCTAGTTTATTTTCTTGGTGTTTTGGAAAGTTTGGGAGAAAAATCAAGAAAATGGGGTCTGCTGATCCAAAGAAGAGAATAGCCTAGTAAAGGGCAAAATTGGTCTCTTTTGTATCTACTGAAGATTTGTGGGTTTGGAAACCTTAGAAACATGCTGGTTGAAGTTTTTTAAGGTGTGTAGAGGTGGAGGGAACACTTGGTGAATGTAAATCCAAGTTTGGAGTCTTTGGTGGCATTGTGTGCATTTGGGAACACCATTGAAACATAGGGGTTGGGTCCATATTGTGCTTGAATTTGCAAGTTTGTGGTTAGATCCTCCATCCTCTGCATCAAATGGTACCAAAGCATCAACAAGGTCTTTTGGGAGTAGATAAGTTGTAGATTTCGTCATCATAGGAGTCTTTGTCATCCTTAGTGTGCTAGTCCCTTTGTTGAAGCCTTGGAGTGTCTAATTCCTCCTTGTGTGTCCCAGAGTTGAAAGGTACATAAGTGGTGTCTAGAGATTTCTTGGTGAGGAAAGACAGAGAATCAGTGAGTTGGCCCTTGGGAAGGAAGAAAACTTGTAGTGAAAATGCCTCCTAAAAATCAAATGGCTAGAGAACTTGAAGAATTGAGAGAAGAGTTGGCAAAAGAGAAAAGAGAGAGGAGAGAACTTGAAGCATCTAGAGTGAGGGAAGAAAGACAAATGAGAAGAGAGAGTTGTAGCTTATTGCAATGATAGAATCCTTAGAAAAGGAAAGGCAAGAACCTAGAGGAGAAGAGGTTAGAGGAAGAAATCATGGAGAGAACCATGAAGAAGAAGAGATTGGTAATGCAAGGCAAGAGCATGAGACAACAGATGATCCTAAAGAAAGGAGATTTATGAGAATCATTAAGGTAGTACAAGGTAATGGTGGGAAGAACCATATTGATTTGCCAATATACCAGGGTAAAATGGATAGTGAAGAAGTGCTAGGGTGGATAGAGGCCCTTGAGAACTACTTTGATCTTGAAGACATAGAGGCAAATTAGAAGGTAAAAGTAGCAAAAGCAAGACTGAGAGGAACAACACTCACTTGGTGGACTAGTGTTCAGAATGAGAGAGAGGAAAGGTGGTGTACGACACCTAACCTATGTGGCAGGGGGGAACAAGTATCTATGTTGCCGGACACCTTGCCACTCCATGAAAGTGAGGATTCAAGTAGATTAGGAAGTTGGAATAAAGGTTTGGTCCATATTTTACAAGTTGGTCTATGTTTTTTAATAAAGGCACATGTAAGGCCCACTAGAATTTTGGTGTGGTTATAAACCAAGTGACTCCATGGGACCAAAAGGCCTTAGAATAGGGTATTTAGAGTCTAAACAGTATTAGCAAAAAGTGGTTGTTTGTTTGTTTTATGGTTGGGAATGCCTATATGGTTGTTCCAACGGTCACGTAGACCTTTATATATGTCATATGTGATCTCAGTTGAAAGGGGGAGATCAGAGTGTACGATGGTTTGGAGAAAAAACAATAAAAACTTCACTTTTCTAGAAATTTACTAGTAATCGCTAGGCTATTACATTGGTACGGATCTGTACAAAACTTTTATGATTGCTAAGTGTATGAAATAGTTGCAGGGGTGAGTTAGGAAACTTTTGGTTTTGGTTTGACTCAAAAAGGAGTTGGGGTTTAAAAGTTATCTGCATTTTAGTAGAAGGTGGTCTGAAAAACCTTGTTTCCTAGACCCTTCCACAAATGCATCCCTAACTTGCATTCCCACTGGTGGCACCCTCTAAAACTGAGGGATATGCAAGTTAGGAGACTAGGAAACATAATGCTAGAGGTTGGAGGCCTAGAGAGAAGGGCAACTATTTTTCCAAGTCGGCCCTAGGTCAAGAAAGCCCATGTGCTTGACCGGTTTTTGCAAGGTAATTGGTGACAGTCATGGTTGCAGGCACTTCTGATCAGTTTGAGTGCTGGAGTTGGATGCATTGAGTGTGTTGGAGATTTCCTTAAGTGTTTTGGGTCTTGGGAACCCACCTTGCCCATTCTTCCTTGAAGCCCTAGCCTAACTTGATCAACTAGGCCTAGGTACCAAGAAGCAGTTTGGAGGGTGTTGGAGCAAGATCAGCCCAAAAGCTTTTGGATTCTTAGTAGGTGCCAAGAAGGGTGTTTGGACCTATGGAGAAGTCCCCATGTTGTTAAGGGATATTGGGAGAAAAGTGCAAAGAAGCTAATTGGAAGGCTACAAGGTTTGTAGGCCTAGAAGTGCAAAGGTGTGTTGAGAGTTTGGTGGAACCAAACAAATTGATGATTTTGGGTTGGAACAGTATGTCCATGATTTTCTCCATTTCTGGTGACAGTTAGTGAGGCTTTTGAAGTAGGATTGCCTTGTTTGTCTTGGAGGTTGAGTATGCCCAGAGTGGGTAAGAGGACTTGTCAGAAGTCCTAGAATCCTAAGTTGGATTGTGACAACCATTTATTGGCTTGTGGAAGGTAGTTGCTGCAGACTCTGCATCAAAAGGGGATTGAATAAGATTTCAAATTGGGAGAGAATGAAGACCATGGTGAGAAATCAATTCTTTCCATCTGATTTAGCAATCCAAATAAAGATTAGAAGGAACAATTTGAAACAGAGGGATATGGATGTCATGTCCTATACTGAGCAATTCCATACCCTGAGTATTAGGGGAGGATTGGAAGATGAAGATGAGAAGGTGGCTATATACATTAATGGCCTCAAGTACAATATTCAAGATGAAATAGGATTGAATGTACCAAGGACACTTGGAGAATGTTTTCAGTTGGCAATCCGGGAAAAGGACAAGTTGAAAAGAAAGAATGAGAGGCAAGCAAATCAGAGAGGAGGTGGAACAATGAGAGGAAGAGGTGTAATAAGTTAGTTTGACACTTCAAACAATGAAGACAAAGATAAAGGAAAAGAGATTACATCTGAGACAAGAGGAAGTTTCAGGGGAGGAAGATTTGGAAGAGGTAATAGTGTTTTCACAGGTAAATGCTTCACATGTGGAGGAGTAGGCAATCAATCCTACAAGTGCCCTGAGAAAGGTGTGGATTTCAAGAAGGAGGAGAGGAGAGTCACCTTGACCCAAGGAGAAGAGGAAGAAAAGAAGTACGATAATGCAGACCCTGAACTTGAAGGAGAATCTTTGATGGTGAGAAGAGGACCACAAATGTAGTAGCAAAAGGAGACCAGACCATCCATTTTCAGGACAAATTGCATGAGCCATGCTAAGATTTGTAAGATGATAATAGACTCTAGTTCCTTTGATAATTTAGTGTCTTATGAAATGGTAAATAAACTAGGATTGAAGAAGTATCCTATTGATAGACCATATAGGGCATCTTGGGTCAGTGGTGCACAAAATATTGTTATAAGGGAGCAAGCATTAGTGGATTTCTCTATAGGAGAATATAAAGATCAAGTTATATGTGATGTCATTCTAATGACATGCTGCCATGTAATCCTCGGAAGGCCTTGGCAAGCCTCAAGGAACACTATTCATTTTGGCTCATCAAATGTTTATATAGTACACAAAGATGGTGTGAAGTTTAAGCTAAATCCTTTGACTAGTCATGATGAGGAAAGAGTTATTTGTTTTGGAAAGAAAGAGTTTGTGGACTTGCATGAGCAGAGGGATAGTAAACATGATATGACAGATCTGCCACTGAAGCCATCTCTTTTGGTTATGAAGGATGAGATTGTTCAAGAGAAAATTCAGAATTCTGCTTACAAGCAGACAATGACAACAAAAGGAGTGATGATAGGAATAGTATGGTGTCCTTCGGTGACGAGAGTGAACAAAGAAGTGAATGTATCCATGGAGGATAAGAGAAAGGGTCAGCATGACCTTAGGCAACAAGTTATTCAGCCTTTGTCAAGGATAAAACATGACTGTCCACAATCAGTAGACAGTAAGGTTACCATGACTGGCAACAAGGATCCAATGCTTTTTGTTTCTAATGATTTCTATGCAGGTGTGCAGGGTAATACATTGCAGGTGCAAAGTTGCAAACATCCCTCTAGAAGGATGGGAGGAAAGAAGATAGTACCCCTTAACTCTTGGGACAAGAGTTGCTTTGAAGGTGGGGTGTTTGGTGCAGGGGCACCTATTAAATCATCTAAGAGAGCCTTGGTACCAGATGAAGATAGAGGATCAAAGACATCATTGATTGTTAATTGGGATATATTAAAACCAATAATGGAATTATGTAATAAACAATGTACTTTGAAAGACAAAAGTCATAAAAGTCCTAGTAAGGAACTAAGGGCGACATGATGTAAAATGGCCAAAAGAGCCATATGGGGTAGTCTTAGGATAGTTTCATACTTAGTTACATTTAATAAATCCATATGACTAGTTTTGAGTCAATGGAATAGTTTAGAAAGTTAGGGAATGCATAAAAACTATAGTTTGAAATTTGAATTTCAAATTCAAACGGTCATATTAGTTTTGGAGGGAAAGTAGTAATTTGGTATTTGTTTGATTAAATAAACCTTTGTAACCAACTTGGTCGGTTGGACAGGTGCATATAAGCCTATTTAAGTTGTAATGAACATATGCAAGACATGAATCATTATTGGTACGAAAAAAATCACAGAAATTGTACGGAACAACAATCATACTTTCCTCTGCATCAATAAGAAAAATAAAAAATAAATGATACTTATACATACAATGGGGCTCTTTGTGCGAATGGAAATCCCTAATGATCTAGGATGCCGAATCTGTACAGGCTCATCGCCAGTAGCCACACCCTATATATAATAAAGAATGTAATTAAATGAGATTACCACAAACATTTTACAAGAATGCATCGATATTTAATCAAATAGAAAACATCTAATTACCTTTCCTTTGTCAGTGCATGCTGGCTCACCCCCCACACTTTGTCCCCCTAGGGCAGGTGGTATCTGCAAGATAACAGAAAGATTAGCAACCATATATGCTACAATATCAAATAGAAAAAAAAAATGCGAACACAACATAATGTACCGTAGATGTCTCAAGGCCAAATGAAATGGCCGAGAGTGTAGCATCATCTATCTGTCTAAGCTCCTCCTCGGTCATCAACTAAACATGAATGAAGATCACATACATGTAAAAGTCAGTATGGCTTAAAAATTAAAATTACTCTATTATAAAAATTAACTTTAAATCGCATATGTCATAACAAAAAAATGTATACACATACTGACACCGAAGGAGTCCATGCCTCTGCATTCCCCTCCTCTCTCACATCAGGGTTTGTAGCCTCTATATGTGTGTCTGGTGTATCTTCGTCTAATACAAAATGATACTCAGGAAGATCACCTATGGGACCCAGGAAAATATTCTTGCATGTAATGCAAGTGTGAGGCACACAAACGTGTGATGAGCTAGCTAATGATGAACTAACACCAACATCATCAACAAGAGGAGGCAAGACTGACCTAGCCTGAGATATCATTAGGCTACTCAGCCTATGAATGGCTCTAATGGTCTGAGAGCTAGCCTCTTCCATAATATCTGGATGCTACACTCGAGGGGGGGGGGGGGGGGGGAAGATATTAGTGGGGGGGACAAAAGTGCCAAGTTTCTTCCACTGGGAAGAGGGTCTATCCTGAGGAGCTCCTAGTCCTAAGCCCATGTTGGGCTTCATGCTCCAATAGTTCACTTTAAGTTTCAACACAAATTCTGCATATAATTTTCTAAGGAAATAAAATGGTATGTCTAAATTGCCATGTGGAGGGATATCAAAGACCATCCACCAACGATCCCAAAAATTTGCACGTATGGCGTCATTTGTGCAACATTTAATCGATAGTTTGGTTTTTTTTGGGTCAACTGGTAGACCCATTTTTGAGTTAGCAAAAAGGCTAGCCGAATCGTCTTTGGTTATGTTGAGGGTTGCGACCTCATCATAATCCAAACCATCATCAAACATCTGGTGCATTTCATCACGCCAACAAAGAGTGTCATTTTTTTGGTTCGTAAGGGTTCCAATGTTATCCACTATGGTGTTTAACATGGATAACATAGGAGCCAGTGCAAGTACATTATTATATGTTCTATGCAAACCGCTCAACTCGGTGAGATTTTCATTTATCAAATCCTCGATTTGAGGAGGGTTTTGAGGAGGTAGAGGATCATTTGGTGGACAATTTTGTGGGGGTAATGGATCGTTTGGTGGTGGGTTATGAGGAATATTATTCCCTGCCTCAGTGTCATCATTCTAATAAGCCATTCCTATTGAATTGAAAAATGTAATATATATTTAAAAAAATCTAAATTTTAACCATTTTTGTCAAAAAAACCCTAGATTCAACTAAAAAAAAAATCATCCTAAAATCTATTGAATTTAGGTTAAAAATGAGTTGGGAAAAAAAAAAAAAACATACCTGAATATCTGATATCCGATCGATAATGGTAATACTGGCCCCAAATTCACGTGAAATGAGGGCTTGCGAGTCTGTGATTTTATTTTATCCTATGCCCACGTATCGGATATCCGATATGACTGCAATAACATATGATGAATATAATATACATAATATAACATATAATATATAACATATATCATATAATATATATTACATTATATTATATTTTTTATATTTTTATATTATATTTTATATATATATTATATTAATTTACTATATATTATAATATAAAATATTATATTATATAATAATAATATTATTATATTATATTATTATAGTGTATTATATTATATTATTATAATTTATAATATATTATACCTTTTTATTATATATTATATTATAATATATTACTTTTTATTATTATATTATATCTTATATATATTATATTATATTACATTACTATATTATAATATATTAAATATTATAATATAATACATTATAATATTATTATTATAGTATAATATTATGCGATTATAATATAATAATAATATTATATTAAATAATAATAATATTATTATTTAATATTATTATTATAATATAATAGTATGATATATTATTTAATATAATAATAATATTATTATTATTAAATAATAATAATAATAATAAATAATATATCATACTATTATAATAGTATGATATATTATTTAATAATATTATTATTTAATATAATAATATTATTATTTAATATGATATATTATTTAATATAATAATAATAATAATATATAATAATAATAATAATATTAAATAATAATAATAATATTGGTATAATATTATTACTCTAATTATCGGATATCCGGTCCATATCGGATATCCGATTTTAAATCGGATATCTGATATCATATCGGATATCCAATGTCAAATCGGATATCCGATAAGGCTCGGCCTTACCTTCCAGGTTTGGTTCCTGGATAGGTGAAAAAAAGTCAGAGCAAATTTTGAAGCGCTTTTAGGCGTCTTCAAACTCTATTTTTTTCACATTGCCACTTTTTGGCACACCATGATCCTGCACATACCCCCTACTTTAATTTCAAATAACTGACAAAGCTAGCCAACCAACAATACTTCCACATGCCATAGCCCTTACAATAGTCCGCCCTTAAAATAGTGGGGTAGGGTAGGGGTAGGGCCAAAACTATAGTTTAGTTCCCAAATGGCACATCCTCACGCCATAGAATAGTAGGGGCCACCTCGATCTATAGAATACTCTAAAAGGAGGGGCACCTTGCTGCCCTATGATTGATTTGAGTTCGTTAGTCGATTATGGTGCAGGTGGAGGAGAGTGAATTAGATCAGCTATAGTTTGAATGTGCTGGGTCGCTCAAGTCAGTCTTCATAGCTTTAGATGACAAGTAGATAAATATTGCAGGGTGAAATGCCTCTGTTGACATAGGACACGAAATGCCCTTTGCACACATAACTACCCAATGTCCCCTCTTGATGACATCCATACCATTACCTTATGTGATGAAAAAGGTAATGAAAGATTAAAACAAGAAGAGGGCATAATTAGGGGTTTTTCAAAATTTTCAAAGGTAGAGCACATCAAAACCTAGTGAAAAGAACCAAAATGCAAACATAGGCCTAGGAAAATATATTTACGATTTCTTTTTACCAAAAAAATCCATGAACTCTGAACATGTACTAACTTCATATGGGACTACATCTTCCCAACTATACTTAATTACTAACTTAGAGACTCTCTCCTTGAGCCTCATAAACTCAAGCAACTTCTTAGGAATCCTTGGTGGATTCACAACTAATTTATACCCAAGTTTAGATACAAAGTTATTATCAAATAACAAATAGCTTTCCCCATCATGATCTCTTATAAGATAACTAACCATGTATGGATTAGCATGGGCAGCCTAGAACTTATCACCCTTAAATGAATACTTACCAAATTTATAAAACCTTATATATAAATATGTACTTACTAAATTAATAAGATTTAAGAATGATTTGAAATGAATAAGAATTTCAGAAGCCCCAAAAATTAAATATTCAATTACAATAACCTCTCCCATAATTACTAAATTGAAAAAAACCAAAAAGTAATAGGGATTCACGTTGTAATAATGAATCTCTTACTATGACATTCGTCAATTAATCTGTACGGGCTAAATTATACTTTTCGCATATCTTGATCCGAAGGCTGCAAAGTGTCCAGCTCAATGAATGGGCCAGCCATTGTCATTTGCTCTGCTTTCCAGGCTGCCATTTTTGACCTCCGAAACTTCCCACCTCTTTCCTACGTTGTGGAAACAGCTGTGCTGCACTTGCAATGCCCCACATTTGATATTTCGTGATAAAAAGCCAGTCTTTTATCGTACATTTCTACCACAAATTATGGAAAATTTGAACTTTCCAACAGATTTACAGGCTGTCGATTTCGGCTTTTGAAGCTTCTCATCACTTTCCTACACTGGGGAAAGAAGTGTATGTTTTAATGCCATCCTTCTCAACCATGGCCTACATTTGACATTTCGTGGAAGAATGCCTTCAATGATTTTCACAAAGATAAAAGGAAGATGAGCCCAGCAAACGATCTTGTGTCTAGAGAAAGCAGAAGCAACAACTTCATTTTTCTTTCTGTATTCTTTCTGTTTTATTTCCTCACTTGTAGTAATGGGCAAGTTTTCCTGTCTTTCATGCTGTTGCTTCTCATCCTCTTCAACTCCTCAGCAAGTAACCACACAACCTTCTCAACAACCATCCAGTTCTGGGCCTTCCACCACTTCAACTCCTCAGCAAGTAACCACACAAGCACCCAATTCTACCCCTTCATCATCATCTTCTTCACAACAACCAGCAGATGTTGATTTGGAGAGTTTTCTACGGGAATTCAACGATATAAGTCGGCTTAAGGATCTCATTCAGTTTATTGAAGAGCTATTGAAGAGAGTGGTAACTTATCTATACAATATGTTCTCTAAAATTAGGAACTTTTAATTTTTTATATATCTTAAAATACCTTTTTCCTCTGAAGAGTTTTAGTCATCTGCGCTTTGCTTCCCTAATCTATTCTTGTCATGCCCAAAACAGTCTGGAGAGAAGAAGGAAGAGGGATCTAGTTCAGCAACGACTTCTTATATCCAGGATGGCCAAAGATTCTTGGAGCTAGTGGATAAACACCTTGGCAAACTTCCTCAAAAGGTCAATTTCTCATATCCGTATAGTTAAAACAACTCGTGATTACATTTCTATAGGTAAATTATTGGGTGTCTGTAACACTGAATGTTTGGGGAAAATCATATTAAATGGACATATGTTGTCATTAATGATCTGTCCAGCATGATTCAAAGGATGGCCCAAGTGCAGAGATAGAAACGGTTGCTATAAATTTGCTGAAAGGTGCTGCGCAGATTCATTGGCTGGGGGCAGCACTTTCTGTGGTGGGATTTGTATTGGCCAGATATAATGAGATGTCTAACAACCGGAAAGAGTGCCTTCAGATCTTGAAAGTTTTGGTTAATCTCGGGAAGCAAATTGTGGAGCTGAATGAACAAATGCCAGATGAGAAGCAGAGACTCAATGAGGCAGTCGATTACATTGTTCAAGGATGCATCATGTGCGCATCCCAACTTTCGACTGGAAAATTTGTAAGGTGAGTTCAATTATTTGAGTGATTTTATTTATGCATTTGAGAAAACTGAAAGATCGCCTACTTTTGAGTGCAAACGATAAGAAATAATAATTTTCAGCTGTTTTTAACAGATATGAGTTTTAAATAGAAACAGACCCAGATAAGAGGAAGAAGCTTAAAAAGGTTCCAAATCTTTATAAGTAATCGGTATTTATTGAATTTAAATCAAATTTTTGAATTATTATGAAGGTTTCTCACTGCTTCCGTGAGTGCCGATGGTTTAAAAGAGTTCGAAGCCAAATTAGATAGACTGTATAAAGACCTCACATTGTCGACTGAAATTAACATTCAAAAGAGAATACCAAAGCTTGCTTCGCAGTCAAAGGTCGCATACAACCCGGCAGGTAAGATGTGTTTTCATTTCAAAATCTTTTCCTGTCACGAGTTTTGCCACAAATTTTGATCGAGTTTTCAATAAATTTAACAGTTGGAATTGAGAGTGCACAAGAGAGGGTAATTCAGCTTCTTGATTTGAGTGCACAAGATGCATCGTCACAAGTTGTAGTTGTCTATGGATTTGGAGGGATCGGAAAGACAACTCTCGCTGATGCTGTTTATGACTGCATTGATCCCCAGATGTATAATAAATGCAGAATTCGCATGGATCAAAATTGTACCAACAATGATGTGAAACACCTCCAAGAGTTGATTTTAGAAGAATTATTCAGACAAAAAGTGACATTGAAAGACTGTGACAATGGTAGAGGGAAGATGTGTTCAGCTTTTAAAAAGTGTCTTTATCAGCCTGTATTTCTGTATATTGACAACGGTCTGAAAGAAAAAGATCTAAAGCAACTTCTACCTGCAGAACTGGGAAGTTGCCTTCCACCGAGAAGCAGATTACTTGTCACCACTCGAAATCTTCAAGAGACGGACATATTTCTCTTCTGGAATGTTCAGCGCCAACAATATCTTGTGGATCCCCTTCCAGAGACGCAGGCGAGAGAGATTTTGTTGAAGGGAGCAAGGGATTACAATGATGAAAATAAAATATGTGACCTCCTCAAGTTGTGTGGTGGTGTTCCGCTTGTGCTGGAATTAGCAGGCGCTCAACTCGCTAAAAATACTGAAAATGCAAATTTTATGGTATTAGAGTTGCTTAAAACAGGGGAGAGGGTGGAAAAGCAAGATATCAGTGACTGTATGGTTGATTATGTATACCGGCATAGCTTATTAGATCCTGTGAAAGAGGCTTTTTTAGATATCACATCTTTTCTTTATTCCAATCCAGGCTTATATCTGCCTAGAGTTGATTCCAAAGGTGAGGAGGAATTCAGAGCCCTCGAAGAGGCGTCATTCATCAAGAGAGATGAAGATGGTTATATTACTATTCATGACATAGTCCAAGCAAGAGGGAAAAAGATATCAGAGGAAGAGGGAAATAGAATCACAGATCCTGAAGTTTTATTAGAGTTTTTAAAAGAAGAGGTATGTCATTCTATTAATTTTATAAAAAAATACATTTGTTATACGCAGTCACAATGATATATATATGGTTTACTTGTGTGCAGAAACTGAAAAACTTAAAAGGCATCTGTTTTCGTGGAAGATATGAGCAGCCGCCAATCGAAATTAACGATTACCATCTCAAGTGCATGAGCAACTCCTTAAGAGTGCTATCTTATGAACATGGGTCGCCAATAATATTCAGCGGGAGATGTCATAAACCACTTAGGGAACTCAGATGGCTCCGAATTCCAGGTTACATTTCGGAACTACCAATGGAGTTTGCTAAACTTGAGAATCTCGTTTCCTACTATGGCCCTTTAACGCAAGCAATGAGTTTTTATGAGGTAAGATCTGCCCTCCTCCGAACATGTCATTTAAATTAACTTCCATTCATTAAGGCGTATAATAACACTTGGCAACCTTCTTCATATCATACTTGTGCTAATGTCCAGCTTCCTCCAAGCCTGCGTTATATGCGCATTAAGATTCTTGCCGAGAACGGGGTTAGAGATTCTAAGGTTCCTCCCAGAGTCACTTCGGCCTCTTCTCTTGTGGATTTACGGTGTAATTTGAATAATATGCAAAGGCTGCCAGAAGGAATGGAAAAGCTAACAAAGTTGGAGAGCTTGAACGTATGGGGATGCCATCAGTTGAGGGAACTTCCTTCCAAATTTGGGGAACTCAGAAATCTAAAAGATTTGACGCTATGTGATTGCAAGGAATTGAAAGAGTTGCCTTCGGACTTTGGGAGACTCGGCAATTTAGAATTTTTGTGTCTAGTAAATTGCCCGAAATTGAAACAGTTGTCTTCAGACTTTGGGCAGTCTAGCAATTTGAAATATATGCTTTTCAACAGATGCTCTCCATTTAATGAATTGTCTTATAGCTTTGGGCAACTTAATAATTTGAAAACTTTGATGTTACATAGTTGCTCTGCATTAAAAGTATTGCCTTCAGAGCTCAGGTTACTTGAAAGTCTAGAATGCATATATTTGAGTTACTGTTCCGGGTTGAAAGAATTGCCGCCTGACATTGGACAACTCAAAAACCTGAAAGAGTTAGATTTGAGTGGCTGTTCTGGACTGAAAGAGTTGCCATTAAGTCTGGAAGATCTTATCAGAGAGGGTTGTGAAGTTATTATGTGATCAATTAATTTTTTTAAATTATGTACTTTTTCAGGGAAAAAAATATTTTCCAAAAATCCATAAGTAACACTTGCATCTATGACGTGCAATGATGATGCTAATTACGCCGAAGGCGTATATGAAAATGAGGGGCTCATTATTCCATCCAACGGTACTGTTAATCGCGTCCATTCATATTTTATTTGCCAATTTCCAGTTCTCACTTGCCGACATCTCTATTTGTATTATTCAAAATTTACAACCTACTTTTTCACAAAATGTATCAAAAACAAAATAAAGTAACTTATTTTTTTTCTATATTCACGAAAATGTAGGAAATTTTTTCCAAATTTTTTGTTGTTTTCAACTATAAATTATGTAGATCATGAAGATCAAACGCTTTTTAAAAAATTTTCAACTGTAATTTTTTTGGGAGGATAGCCATGTCCCCAGAAATCATTGAAAGAATCACAGGTTTATTTTATTTTTTATATTTTCTACAGCTTGTATTTTTTCAATAGACAAGATGAATTTTACCATCTATTGTCCAAAGATGACTCATACAGATTTATTTTATTATATATATTTTCTACAACTTATATTTTCTTGATAGACGAGATGATGTATGTTTTACCATCTATTCTCCAAAGATGACTCATACTGTACAGTCATCCATTGCACAGGAATTAAGAATTACAATGCTTTAGCCATTCCGGGAATTAAAGTACTCATTGTAGATCCTGTAAATACCAACCAAAAGAAAGGACAATTGGTGCTTCCTACACATTATTAAATTGTATTTTATCATTAATCATTTGAAGAATGAAATTAGAAATCTTACAAATCAAAACTTTATCGAAAGATCCTTCATAAATATGTCTTTTTCAAACACAACAATTAAATTCTTAGGGCAAACATGATATTCTTATTTTTATAATAATTCATGTGCAATTGTTGGTTTTATGTGTTTTTTTAATCAAAACTAAGCAAGTATGCAATTATTATTTAGATCTTATGTGTGTAATGTAAATTATTTCAATATCTAATTATATCTTATAAAATATAAATTTATTTTTAAAAATAATATTATAACTATTTAAGATATATGTTATATTTAATAATACAAATCATTGATCCTTTATATAATTATAAAATATTTTTAAATATTTTTGAATAATATAAATAAAATTATATTAAATATTATAAATAATATTTGATGTAATATAAATTGTAATATTGATAATATTTATATAATGTACATAATAAAATTTATAAGATATGATTTTATAATAATAGCATAAATTATGGTACATTCAAGGATTAATAGCTTGTGTGTTTTTATTTCATATGAGAGAAATGTAAGTTAATTCACACCTTCTAATGCTTATTCATTCGGGTCAAATTATGGTAAATACATATATTTGTATGGAATTCATGAATGAACTTTAAGATCTCATTCATAATAATCTAATTCATGTTGATGGTGTAAATAACAAAGGATTTTTTTTAATTTCTTAACTGAATAAAATTGGAAAATATATGTCAATATTACACAATCTAACAATATTAATCATCAATAGGTATTCAAGAGTATTACTAATGTAATGATGTATTTACACATGAATAAAGATATTATATGTACAAAGCATACATTTTCCTCTTCATACAATTCTATGAATACATTTAGAGATATTACTCATAAATTTCACTTCTTTATTTATACACAATAGTCTAATTTTATGGTCCACTTTATTGTTATAGTTTTCTTCATGGTCAACAATGTAAAAGTATTCACATTGATCTACATGATTAGTATAACATATGCATCCCATATTTTGATATTATTGAAAATTTGTCATTAGAGAGTTATATACATTTGTGTTATAATAAATATATAACAAATGGGATAAATAAATAGAGTACAAACTTGGTTATTTCTACATTGCGATTATCTTAGAAGCTTAGAGCACCTAGAAGCGAGTTGTCAAAGTGATTTTGAGCAAAACCCTACTTTGAAAAAGGTATTTTATCATTTTTTGCACATAATTTCTTCGATATGTTTCTATTTGGTGAAATCATGGATATGATAGTAGTTCACAATGTTGAGAATATTGAGAGACCCAAATTGAAGGTTGTCCCTATGAAACCCTTAGAAGGAAACCTTAGTTTGACTCTATCAACAACTCTAAACAATGTAGTTTACTTGGATAGTGTAGGAAGCTACTTGTCTAGCAAGTTTGAAACTGTTGAAGGTGAATTTATGAAAAAGGATGTGGAAATTATTTTCAACCATGATATGATTATGGAGCTTGGATTTGAACATCTAAAAGATATACATTTATTCAAATAAATTACTACTACCGTGAACTTGATAATGATGAATGAACTCAAATTATATTAAGCAAAATTCATAATGGGAAGTTTTGGATAGGAGATAATGTAGTTGACTTATCTACCAACCTTATTCATGAGGTTACTGGTCTTAGAAAATAAGGCAATGTACCCATTGGTGAGAAATTAGTCAAGAATAAAGTTGAACTCAATACTAAAGCATTTTATAATGCTAAAGCAATGGTGATCAACACCATTAAGCAACATGATGTGAGATTCTTGAGCATAACCATTGCATATTCTATTTGTGCAAGCTCAAATTGTGGTAAGTTATCAACAAGATTTATCTATGTAGCCTATAAGATTTGTATTGAGAAAGAACAAGTAGATTTGAGTGAGATTTTGAGAGTACAACTCCTTGAGAATCTAGAGAAGATTAAGAGAACTAAGAATGGTTATTTAGATTTCAGTCACTAATCAATCATATTTTCTTTCATGTACTTAAAATATTTCTATTTCTATCAATTATAGAGATTACGAGTAGCGAAAGATGTACTATGGATAAGATAATAAATGTATGTAGAAGGCATCTTGTAGATAAAATCTAGGATAGTGGCAATTTGATTATGAGAACATTCTAGAATAAAATGAAACAAAGATTGAGCATTGCACTGGTAATTGTTGATAGATTTAAGGATGACATGCATTTTATGGTAGATATAAATCTAACTTATGTTGAAGTAGTAGAACCAAGGGAAACATTTCTTGAACCCTTAGGTTATGAATTGAGTGATGATGTAGCTATTGGTTATATTGATCTATTATTAAACTCTAGAATGGATGAAGCCTCATACAGATTTGGAGCATATGGAGAGATAACTTAGTTAGCTTACCATACATCTTTAGAAAAAGCATCTCATAAGAAGGTTGAGACTATGATGAAGAAAGCATTGATTGAGGCCAATATGATAGAAAGAGTATTACAGGCAGTCAGAAAAATAATCTTTAGAGTGAAACAAATTGATGAACAATGTGTGATGTACGTGCCACCTTTATTAGTTGGTCAAGCATAAGATGTATCCATTGCAGAAACTCCTACAGAGAAAAGCATCCCATATTCTACTATATCAGTCGAGCAACCTAGTGAACCCAAAAGGAAATCTAAAAGGCTAGTAGAAGTTAAGACTCACAAGTCAAAAAGAGTTAAGCAACAAGCTACTGGACGTGAGAAAAGGAATAAAACATTGTTGATAATTGTAGATTCCAGTGAGGAAGAAGAGGAACAAGAACTTAAACAACCTAAAAAGGTTATTGCTTCTAAACAACCAAAAGGTAAAACAAGGCAACCTTGGAAATTGAAGATAAAAAAGATCAACACAACTATTGCCAATGAGGGGAACTTTGTGCAAATGAATAATTTTTATGATTTGTACAATGATACTGAGAAAGAGTAGATTGATATCTCTATTGTGAGATATATGATTCTTAACATTTTGAAACTTGAAGACATTGTGAATTAGAAAGTCTATGATAGAGTTATAGAAAAGAAGCCACCAATTCATGAAGAAGACATGGAACTTCAGAAATCCATGATATGAACTATGTGCAAAACTGATGATGAAGAAGAAATTAGGAAATATATGAACAATCTAACACCTTACTTACAAAGTAAGATGAGGAAAGAAACAACTAAAGCCGTCCACGAGATGATATTTGAATTAAAGGTAGCATCTACCACTGTAGAGAAAACCTCAGAAGTGTCAATAAGCGGAGATACAATGCAAATTGTTCAAAAAAGTATTACTAATAATATTGAAGATAATCCTTTTGTAAGTTGTGATACACCTAAGTCCCATTTTGAAAATATTTAGGATCACTTAAAAATAATTGAAGAAAAGAAAAGGTAGTTAGAAGAGGAAAAGAAAAAGGTTGAAGAAGCCAAGCTAAAGTTGCTTGAGGAAAAGAAGAAGCAAGAAGAAGAAAAGGAAAGGAAGGAAAAAAGAGGACAAGGAAGAAAAAGAGAGAAAAACAAGGGAGACAACAGAGAAGAAACAAAAGGAAGATGAGACTAAAGCATCTAGCTCATCCACTGCTCTATCTCTTGCCAACATTATAGGTGATGATGATGATCAATCTAACTTGATCTCATCTTTGATCAAGTTGATTGAGAAGAATAGGTAAGTAGAGAGTCTACAAAGGATATTAATGGAGATGACTAACATATTGCATAGTACTCTGGCAATAAATCATACAAAAGAAAACCCCAAACAGAGAGGCAAAGTAGTGGTAAAATCTTTTGATGATGAAATTTATAGATTTATTAAGTGTTATAGAGTCTAAGGTTAAAATTTCTCATGATGCTAATTTTTTAGCATTGTTTGTTAGAACATAAAAAATGATTTGTTGAGTCTTGATACTTATATCAAGGAACTATGCAATGTCCCCATTTTGAGATGAATTTTAACAATAATAGAGTTAAATATAAGATCAAAAAATTATAATTATGTTGATTAAAATAGTTATAATATATATATATATATATATATATATATATATACCCTCTACGAAAAAAGATTTAATGAATAAATATCAGTATCAAAATAAAAATAATTATTATATTTATAAAATTAAATATGAAATAAGATAGACAATAACTAAATATAATGTAAATAAACTTAATAAAGACATATCTATTAAATCCTAAGGGGTGTGACCATTCAGGAATATCATACAAGGGATATAAATATAGGAAGATATATCAAATACCAGGTATGAATCAAGAATAAGAAAGAAAGACTTAAGGAAGTTTTATAAGGGGAATTTAAATCTACTTCTTGACTGGAAGATTTTAAAGAATTGAGAAGGATTATGATTTGGATTCATTACAGTGGTATCAAAGCATGATCTTGCCATCTTGTGGAAAATAGTGAATGCAAACATAAGATAGAGGAGAATTGGGAAAAACATAGATGAAAGCATAAAACCATTGAAGCACATATAAGGGAATCAAAACAAATAGTAGGACACTGAATGAACACATAGGATAGAGGATGCAAATACTTTAAAGATAGATTATTTTAGATATTGGATAAACAAATCAGTTAAAGCATTCAAATAGGAATTCATTGCTCCTTATAAAAAACGGTTCGTTTGATATAAATATTAATCAACATTAGAAAAGGATAAAAATAAACAAAGAGACTTCATAATTGAGATGCAGGAATATAGAATTTAGATTTAGGATAGTATTTAGATGAGAATCACTAATAATCAATGCATAGAAAGAGGATAAGAAATCATATTCAAATAAAAGAACAATATAGGGAATGGCCTTTTCCATGTTGGAACCCAACTATGGTTGTAGTGATACTCACATCTTATACACTTGAGATTTGTGACCCACTCACTATAATATATAAGATGGAGATTGGAAGCGAATATTGGAACCATCATGGAAGATCAATAAAGACAGGTAGAAGGGGCATAAGACATATACATATCTGAATAAAACAATATCATCATACATCAAACAAGATTACTGGGCATGAAGAGTGACATAACAAGGAAACCTTCTAAGCATACATGAGAGAGCTAGGAGTTAGATTAAAGAGGATCAATAATATTATTTAGGAATGGATTCGAGCAATGAACAAGGAAGGGTATGAGAATCAACTAGGGATAAAACACAAGATATAGAGAAAAGAGAAGTCATATTACACTATCAAATTATGAATACTATGAATCCCCATTCATTATACTATGGAGAAGACCATCAACATTTACTTCAAATTCTAATCCAAAATCCATTCACTGGAAGGTAATACTGTCAGTAATAATGTCATACACAGTCAACAAGGAATGAACAATGGAGAACAATCGATACTCATGGTAAAGTTATGATAGAGATGGAGATCATACAATGATAAACCTTAGAGGAGACTAGCCTCAACAATAAACCCAGGAATCAACCATCAGAGGATTGAGGTTACGAGAAACGTAGATAGTACATAGTGTCTACTGAAGATAATGGAGACAATCATCAAAAGATATTATGATATTCAAAATGCCTAATTCAGCTGGCCATATTAGCATGGCAAATAAGTTCATAAATCAATTGGAAGAATAGGCTTACTTAATTACTCAAGGAGAAGAATTCATGAATATGTAGGGATCACAATATTCAGATAGCATCATTTAATATAAATTCAATTTAATACGAGCATATACAATATTTTACCTCAAACATTTAGAAGGCAACAAAAAAGAAATTCAATGGAAAAATAGAACACACAATGATTACAAAAGACAAAGAAGAAATAAAAATAGTAATACAAAATAAAAATATAAAAACTACAATAGCAGAGACTTAGGAAAGTAGTAGCATACTCAGACAAAAGGATAATAAGACAAAACACATGCAAACTCAGTTATTAGGAATATTAATAATTTAAAGGGGTAAGAAGTGACAAAATATTTAGCAAAGTAGAAGACTATACATGGCTGGATAGAATAAACTTAAATTTCAGAGAGCAACTAAGGACAAAATAATGATAGAGAAAATGAGTAGAGGACAAGAAGTGATCATTGCTAAATTATATATTAAGAACAACAATGACCTCTAAAGGATATCCAACCTTATAAAAGATATTAATATTATAGAATATTATAATAGTAATTATAGTCACCATAGAGATATACTACGAAGCCTCTCTTAATAGTAGTGACAATGGATGGAGTTACATAGTTCCAACTTTGAGAACTAGAGGTTCCAACAATTATTCCTTGAGTTAGAAATGGGCACATTATGATGAAGGAGAAGATAATCTAAATAATAAACCAAATAGTTGTAAGAATGAAACATGATGGAATTTGATAGTCATGATGAAAGCATAAGTATATCATGTCATGTAAATAATAAGCACAAGAAATTTGTTATATTTTTAAATGTAAGGGGGGGTAGTATTAGTCTTAAACAATAAGCATGCAAAGAACAAGATCAACCATACAAGGATAACATTTTGAAAGTCATTGATGAGACATATTTAAGAAAATATCAGTGTCTAGAAAAGTAATATCCAAAAGACATGAATGGTAGAGATAGTCTATGTCATGAAAGAGGAAATAAGGCTTCAAGAGAATTGTATGACACTAAGTAACAATGAAACTTGGAAAGAGATAAAGTTTCTTCCACAAAAAGAACTATCAAGATGGATAATCCTAAAGGGGTATCCACAGATGCCTTAGGCTGAGATAAAGTTTCTCCTAAGGATTAAACAAGCATGAATATTCATAAAGGGACATCCATAGAGGTATTAGGGTGAGATAAAATCTATCCTAAGGATTAAGTAGAGATGGGTAATCCTAAAGGGATATCCCTAGTGACTTGAGATGAGATAAAGTCTCTTCTAAGGGAACAAACATATGAGTATATCCTAAATGGATACTCACAGAGAACTTAGGGTGAGATAAAGTCTCTCCGAAGGATTATTGAGATAGATAATCCTAAAGGGATATTCATAAGAGGCATTACAAAGAGATACAGTCTCTACTAAGGATTAAATATAAAGGAATAATCCTAAAGGGATATCCCTAGAGACCTGGAAAGAGATGAAGTCTCTCCTAAGGTGAATATGGATTATTCGCTAGGAGCCATCATGGAGAAAGCAACAGGAAGAACTACATAGTGAATCAAGATAAGTTTTATCTTTTGATTATTATTTTTAATTGAATAATTGAATTATTATAAATTAATTTTACTATTAATCTATTGCAGTTCTAACTTCAAGTCAAATTGTTGTTTTAGGATCATTGGAATGTATATTGACATATCAAGTCACTACTAACACTAGAAGTTTGAATTGCTTGAGGACAAGAAATTTTGGGAAGAGCGGATTGCAATGTCCCCATTTTGAGATGTATTTTTAATAATAGTAGAGTTGAATATAAGATAAAAAAATAATAATTATGTTGATTAAAATAGTTACAATAATATATAATAATAATAATAATACCTCTAGGAAAAAATATTTAATGAATAGATATCAGTATTAAAATAAAAATAATTAATATAATTATAAAAGTAAATATGAAATAAGATAGATAGTAACTAAATATAATGTAAATCAATTTAATAAAGACATATCTATTAAATCCTAAGGGGTGTGACCATTCAAGAATATCATACAAGGGATATAAATAGAGGAAGATATATCAAATACCAAGTATGAATCGAGAATAAGAAAGAAAGACTTAAAAATTAATTTTATAAGGGACGTTTAAATCTAGTTCTTCACTGGAAGATTTTAAAGAATTGAGAAGGATTATGATTTGGGTTCATTACAAACTTCGAAGATGTCAACAAGATGGAAAAATTGTTAGGATAAACCACAGACAGAAATAAAAAACTACATGCAAATATAACCAATAAAAAAAAATAATAGAACACATAGAAATGAACACAAGGCACCAAGATTTAATGTGGTTCACCCAATCCCTGGGCTACGTCCACCAAACAGCAAGTCTGATCTTATTACAATCCAATGATTACAACCTGATTACAATTCGTAATCCCTTACAGCTCAATATCGCCGCAAGAACCAATTTCGCATCACAACATAAAATGAAAAATACCCAACCCTAAGACCTTTTATACAAGTATTAAATCGCTTTAGGGTTATAACATGTTGGCCATATGTCGGCCATAATATGTTAGCTACCATGTCGGCCACGACCCAAAAAGTTTTTTCGGGGTGATGCCCCGAACCCCACTATTTATGAAGTATGTACAGTACTTTCCTGATCAGTCACCACAATCTAACAATCTCCCACTTGGGGACTGATCAGGCTCCACACTAAACAACAATCTCCCACTTGGAGATTGATCCTGTAGCAATACCACTACCACATGGGGCTCCCACTGGATCAAACCATCCTGGACTCTACTGTTCTTTTATTCATGTTCAGTCTAAAAGACCAACCGAAGCTGAAGAGGAGTTCAGCTTCTCCCTTGTTACAACCTTTGTCAACATATCTGCAGGATTTTCATTGGTATGGATCTTCTCCAGCTTTAACTGTCCATCCTCCAAAATTGACCAAATGAAATGGTACCGCAACTGTATGTGTTTGGTCTTAGAATGCAGAGCTAAATTCTTAGCAAGATGAATGGCACTCTGACTATCTGTGAACAAATAATTATCCTTCTAAGGATGTCCCAATTCTTCCAAGAAGAACTGAAGCCATATCATCTCCTTGGCTACCTCTGTAGCAGCAACATACTTTGCCTCTATAGTGGATAGAGCATTAATCTTTTGTAACCTAGAAACCCAGCTCACGACTGCCCCACCAACAGTAAAGACATAACCTGTAGTACTCTGCTTGGTATCAATATCCCCAGCCAAATCTAAGTCAACATAGCCCTGTAAATCAGTAGTAGAGCCCCCAAAGTGTAAACACTTATTGGATGTTCCTCTCAAATATATGAGAATCCACTTGACAACATTCCAATGCTCAAATCCTGGATGACTCATATACCTGCTAACGACTCCCACTGCATGTGCAATATCTGGCCTAGTGCATACCATAGCATACATCAAGCTTCCTACAGCTGAAGCATAGGGTACCTTGGACATCTTATCCTCCTCTTCCTGTGTCTTGGGACACATTTCCTTAGTCAATTTCAAATGACTGGGTAAAGGTGTGCTGACAGCTTTAGCATTCTCCATAGAGAAACGTTGCAACACCTTCTCAACATAATCAACTTGAGATAGCGTCAATGTTCTATTCTTCCTATCTCTACAAATCTTCATACCAAGGATTTGTTTTGCTGCCCCCAAATCCTTCATAGCAAATGCATGTGCTAATTGGCATTTCAACCCCTTAATATGATCCATGTTAGACCCAACTATAAGCATATCATCAACATATTAACATTAAATAATGTAGCTATCATCATCCAACCTCTTAAAATAAACACAATAATCTGAATGACACCTATGATATCCATGCTCATGCATAAAACTGTCAAATTTCAGATACCATTGCCGAGGTGCTTGCTTCAAGCCATATAAACTTTTCTTCAATTTGCACACTAAGTTCTCCTTACCTTTGACCTCAAAACCCTGTGGCAGAGCCATATATATTTTTTCATCCAAATCACCATGAAGAAAGGTTGTTCTAACATCCATCTTCTCTAAATGCAAATCTTCAGTAGCCACAAGACTTAAAACAGTACGAATAGAAGTCATTTTAACAACAAGAGAAAATATCTCATCAAAATCAATTCCCTTTTTCTGTGCAAATCCTTTTACAACTAACCTGGCCTTAAATCTTTTCTTACCTCCTTCCTCTTCTTTCAACCTGTAAACCCACTTATTCTGTAAAGCCTTTTTATCTGCAGGCAACTTGCACAAATCTCATGTCTTATTTTTCAGGAAAGAGTCCATTTCATCTTTCATTGCAGACTCCACTGAGTCTTAGTATCCACCTGCATAGCTTCATCATAACTTTCAGGTTCACCAACATCAGTAAGTAAAATAGAATACAAAGAGGGAGAAAACCTTTGTGGAGGTCTAATTTTCCTTGTTGACCGTCTAACATTCACTGGTGTGTGTGGTATTTGTTGTTGCAGTTGTTGCACATCATGAGGAATGGCTGGAACATTAGCTTTTGGAGTATCATCTAGCACTACATAATCATTTTTTTTCTTCTCATGTTGCTGCAACAGATCTTTGTACAACACTTTCTCATTGAATATGACATCTTGACTTCTAACAATTTTAAGATTTTCAAAATCCCAAAGCCTATAACCAAATTCATTAATGCCATATCCAACAAAGACACATTTCTTTGATTTAGCTTCTAGCTTGGTTCTATTTTCAGAGTCTATATGAGCAAAAGCTTCACAACCGAAGGTCTCGAGAAAAGAATAACTCACCTTCTTACCAGTCCATGCTTCCTCTGGAATACCATAGCCCAAAGGAGTAGAGGGACCTCTATTAATCAAATATACTGTAGTATTGACAGCCTTTGCCCACATGTGCAAGGGCAACCCAACATGCAACCTCATTCTCCTTGCACACTCCATTATAGTCCTGTTCATGCGTTCAGCCACTCCATTTTCCTGTGGAGTCCTTAGAACAGTTTTTTGTCTACGAATACCATTAGTGGAGTAATAATCTTCAAATTTATGATTGCAATACTCACCACCATTATCAGATCTAAGACATTTTAATTTCTTACCAGTCTCATTTTCAACCAAGCATTTCCATTTCTTAAAAGTTTGAAATACATCAGATTTCTGTCTAAGGAAATAAACCCATACTTTTCTAGTTGCGTCATCAATAAATGTAACATAATAATGAGAGCCACCAAGGGAAGATACCTGGGCTAGTCCCCATACATCTTTATATACAAGCTCTAATTTCTCCTTTTTGTTTTCCTTCCCTTTCTTTACAAAACTCACTCTCTTTTGTTTTGCATACACACAACTTTCACAGAAATCCATATTCACACATTTCAGACTTGGTAAAACTTTCCTTGAATGAAGTACTTTCATACCTTTCTCACTCATGTGCCCAAGTCTATTGTACCACAGCGCTGTATTAGAATCTACAGCAGCTATTTGTTCTCCCTGCTCAACTGTAACAATTGTTCCTGAACATTCATTTTTCTCTAAAACAATCAAAGTAGAAGGAACAATATGACCTGTACAAAGATATAAGGTGCCTAATTTCACACCTTTTTCTACTACAAGGGAACCTTTTGAAACCTTTCAATTTTTATCATTAAAAGTAACTACACAACCCTTATCACTGAGTTGCCCTACTGAAAGTAAATTCCTACTTTGTTTTGGAACATGTCTTACCTCATGTAGTAGCCAATGATTCCCATTCTGCAACTTAATCTTAATTTTTCCCTTTCCAACAATCTGACAGGGTTCATTATCCCCCAAATAAACAAGCCCAAAATCCCCTTGGACATAATCAATGAAATAACCTCTATGAGGTGTAGCATGAAATGAAGCACCAGAATCTAAAACCCATGAATCATCAACACTCTCTAAAGACAGAAGCAAAGCATCCTCTTCAGATTTGTTACTTACCACATTTGTAGGTCCTTGTCTCCATCTGATTTATCTCCTTCATTTTTCTTTTGATTCCAACAATCTTTCTTTTTGTGCCCTGGTTTCCCACAATACCAACAATCATTTGGTCCTCTCGATTGAGACCTCCTCCCCTTTGAGTTTCTCTTGATTTTCCACGATTTCCAGAGTTACTTCCTCTTTCAGTCGTTCTGCCCCTGCTTTGTGCATTTAAAGCACTTCTTGATGTAGATCCACCTGAGGATTTTCTACGAGTTTCCTCACTTAAAATAACACCGATCACATCATCATATTTTAGGGCACTAGATCCAGGAACATAATTACTCACCGCCATTACCAAGCCATTCCAGCTTTCAGGAAAAGAACACAAAATCAAGAGAGCCCTAATTTCTTCATCAAAATTGATATCCACAGAAGATAATTGACTAGTAATAGTATTAAACTCATTTAAATGATCTGCAACAGATCCACCTTCTGCCATTTTCATATTAAATAAATGCTTCATGAGAAATACCTTGTTTGAAGCGGAGGGCTTTTCATACAGCGTCACTAGGGTTTTCATCAAATCTTCTGTCATCTTTGCTTTTGTAATATTAAATGCCACCGATGGTGCCAAGCATAACCAAATGCTTCTGAGTGCCTTTCTATCCAAGAGATCCCATTCAGCCTCTAACATAGTTCCTTGATTCTTGGCTTTGCCTTCCAACAACTTCCATAAATCCTTCTGATATAGATAGTCTTCCATTTGCATCTTCCATAATTGGAAGTTCTGCCCATTAAACCTATCAACCCTCAACTTACCCTCATCTGCCATCGCTCCCACTCAACCGTGAGACTCCCACTTAACCATGAGACTTTCCTGTAGAGGATAACTGAAAGACAACCTCACTCTGATACCACTTGTTATGATAAACCACAGATAGAAATAAAAGACTACATGCAAATATAACCAATAACAAAAAATAATAGAACACACAGAAATGAACACAAGGCACCAAGATTTAATGTGGTTCACCCAATCCCTAGGCTACACCCACCAAACAACAAGTCTAATCTTATTACAATCCAGTGATTACAACCTGATTATAATCCGTAATCCCTTACAGCTCAATACCGCCGCAAGAACCAATTTTGCATCACAACATAAAATGAAAAATACCCAACCCTAAGCCCTTTTATACAAGTATTAAACCGCTTTAGGGTTATAACATGTCGGCCATAATATGTCGGCTACCATGTCGGCCATAGCCCACTATTTATGAAGTATGTACAATACTTTCCTGATCAGTCACCACAATCTAACAAAAATATTGTACATCAAATGTACTTTATCTCATAGGTTGACTAAAGATTTGGATAATAAGATGGAAGGGAAGCTGAGTGAGCTAGAAGCTATAACAAGTCAGTTATAGCAACCCTCTAGCAGAGTTGATGATTTTGAAGAACAAATTGCCAATGTTCACATTGACATTAGGAAAATGCAACTTTAAAAAGAGAAAATTTGGAGAAGATTATCAGATTTCAGAGAATCTATAGCTTTTAAACTATCAACCATTGAGGGATAATTGGAGGAATGTGTTAAAACAAAGGACACTTATTCCAATTTCATATATTCTGACCTTAATGCAGTTGAGATTGCATCATATGCCTTATCTACAATTCTCATCACTGCCAAAGTAGTCAAGGACACATGGGAGAAAAGTATGGATAGTCTAAAGGTGAATTTTGATGATTGTATGAAGATGATATCAGCTTGAGGAAGCAAGAAAAATATTTTTGACAAGTTTTGATAGTTTTTTTACAGCAATTAGACATAACTTTTTGATAGTTTTGGACATTATGACCTTTGTCATTGATGTCAAAGGGGGAGAATTTGTATGATAGAATTTTAAGAAAGTTATGCATTTTGTAGTCATATCAAAAGGGGGAGCATTTGTAATAAATGAAGATGAAGCATTTGTAATAGATGTAAGTATAGTAATGCTGTAAGTTCTGGTAAAATTTTTGATACATAACTAATTTTCCCTACTTTTTTGCCATCAATGCCAAAGGAGGAGATTATTAACAATTGGCTATATGTATATATGTAAATATTGTCATTAATGGCAACACATGATGTACATGCTTGTAGAAAACCTTAGAAACAAAGAAACTTAGCTTTTTGGTACTTAGCAAATTGTCTAAGTATGAAAATGGTTTACAAAAATGCATTGTTTTATATGCAACTTTTTTATATGATGTTATTTTCAAGAGAGAAGATATATGGAATAGTATACATGTTGATGAAGATGTGTATAACCTCGGACATCAGTATGGATAGTATGGAAAATAGATAATTAAGATTTACAAAACAATAGAATGAAAGGTAAAGAAATTATTTTGTTTACAAAATAATTACTTGACCAATTAGGGCTGACATCCTACATGTTTACTCTAATTTGGGAAAGTTTATTTTGGTCCTAGCCAACCTAGAAGCAATTTGTGAAAAGGCATGGTATTTATGCAAAGACATGTTGCAAGATTATTTTCAAGTTATATGCAAAAGTTATGAATGTGAAGTTTTGTATCATATGCAGAAGCGAGTTTTTCGATAACCTAATCTTGTTATCAAAGATCGAGCTAAAGTCAAAAATTAGTTGAAAGAAGGTACAACATATATACTTCTATATTCAAGGAACTTATATAGGATAAATTACTTGTTTGGGTAGTGAGCTCTTCTTGTAATTAAAAGTGCATGTTTGGGAAGTGAGCTCTTCTTGTATCCATTGCACCACAACTCATAATAGGGTTGGGATCTCTTAACAGGGATTCAAAGTATCCTAACAAGAACTATTATGTACTAAATGTCTTTATAGACTCCTAACATGGTCCATCCTCTAACAAGGAATATATATATTAGTATATCTTTGTGGGCATCATTCCCCTTGGGATTTTCCCTTGGCCAGGGTTTCTCTAGTTAAAAAAATGTGTTGTTATGAGTTCTCTTTGTGCATGGTTAGTCTTATTGTACAAAATTACTTGTTTAATTTCTTATGCATGGTTCAAAGTAATAAATAATATTTAGTTGGTAACAAAAGTTTGTAGAATATTGATTCACCCCTCCCCCCCTCTCAGTATTCCTTATTTCTAACAAGAAAGACACAAAACATCAAATGCAAGCTCCTTATGCAACCTTGAAGATAGTATCCATTTACTATAAAAAAAATGTCTCTTCAACAAAACAATCAAGAAAAAGGAAAAAGAGAAAATAAGAAGAAAATGCAACTCTCCTCATTGTCTTTGAATACTCCTCCAACAAAAACTAACCTAGAACTCTTTTCCTCCACCAATAAAGAAATGATAACACTATTTAATTCCTTTATTCATGCTAAATTGTGGATGATATGCTCTTTATGCTCCAAAGAAGAATACATAACATAGTTTAATGATCCTATTGCCATCTCTTTTAACAATCATATTACCCATTATTATTTTTAAATTTCAACTTTGAGGAAGCATTCTTAAGGGTGGAACAAATGTAAAATTCCCTTATCCTTCCCATTTTCTCATCTAGACTAATATAGGATTCAAATATTACACCAAGTTATAAATTAAGATATTGAAGGTAATGAATTAAGTTAGTTGTAGTTATAAGGATAATTAATTAAAATCAACTCTTGTGATAATTATATAACATTTTATGACATATCTAATAAAATAAGTAGTTTAGATCAGGAATGATCTTGATTCTAATTTATTGCTTTGTATAAATGTGAGTGCTAATTTTTAGACTAACCCTATTGCAAGATAAGATACTAAAGCAACCTAAATTGCATCCCCATGCAATTCATTGCTTATAAAAGCCCTATTTTAAAGTTTTCATCCTTTAATGTATTATAACATGCTTGATCCAACACAATTCCACATTCAACTTCCACTTCTCTCCATTTAGGAACTTGTGTCCTAATTTGGGACCACATTGGTGGCAACAAGATGTGTTGGACAAGCCACTCCCAAAAGAGCACATATTAAGGTTCTTTGCGCCCTGATATTTTGGCCCAAATTCAAACAGTTTGAAGATCAATGTGTTTGAGAAATAATGTTCAATCTAAATTCATATGCATCAAGTTTTAGAGCTTAAAATGATGGGAAGGTATACTCCCTCATTTTGATAAACAACAAGTTAAAGTTAGGCACCTAGCTATAATGCCCCATTTCCAACTAGAGAAAAATATCAAGGCACTAAAGTGTAGGAGCATTCGTATATTTATGCATTTGCAAAGGTCTTCATGGTGTGATCTTTCTAAAGTCAACATCAAGCATGTTCATGATCATTTTAAAGTCAAGAAGGGTTATGAAGTTATTGTTGGAATACTTTAGAATAACTAGGGGGGTGGGGGGTGAATTAGTTATCCAAAGTCTAGATGTATATATATAAAACTTTTCACACCTTAGTGAACCCATAAAACATTATTCATCATGCATGCATCCATAAGATTATGTAGTCACTTAAAAACTTGTAGGTTACTATCAAATCAACTTGCAAAAATGTAAACATGAAACATAATAGATTCCTCAACACACTTTACACAATGATTTATGTAGAAATCCAATTTGGGAAAAAGCACTAGTAACATGCAACTCATTTCCACTATTTTGAAGTGATGCCTTGTGAAAGGCCAACCCTATTAAAGGTTACAATACACACTGCTAAATCTGACCTTGTGAAAGTATTTCAATCACCCTATTAGGAGTGAGCCTTGTTAGAGGACTTTAGACCATTCACTTTGAATGTCACCTAGTTAAAGGATTTACAAATGACTATTAGGTCAACCTTAATCCAAGGGATTTACCCTAGACTGATGCAATTGTTAGAGAGTAACAATAAGGCTTTGATCTAATAACAACTTAACACTTCATTTGTAGATTACAGATCATTGTTCAATCTTCCATTCTACTTGGCCTTCATATGTTGCAGCTCTGATTGCTTGTTCAAACTTCAAGCATTCATATTCTTAAGCCTTCTTTCTTAACATGCCATTGTAGACTCTTCCACTAGGTCACTTGATGAAGCAAAACCCTTGACTCCTTATCTTCCTTAGGTTCTCACACATGACAACCTTGCTTCATGACCAACCATTCCTATAAATAGGAAATTAAGATCTTTTTCCGCTCATTCTCCATCATCTAATTTAGGGTTAGGATGGATTAGGTAGGATACAATAAATCTACCCCACATTCCATATCTCTTCTAGAAGCTTCTCCTAGAATCCTCTTTGAATTCGCCTAAAAATGTTTCACCTTAAAATCTGTGCAACCAACTCATCAATCTTATCTTCCACCTAGTTCACATAATCCAAGAAAAGAAACTTTTTGGCTTAGATCTATCAAATTCATGATTTTTTAAATAATGCAACATCTCAACATTATCTTTCTTCTAATGCTTGGCACATATTGCATTGCTCAACATCCTCTATGAAATTACTCGGCATGAACTAAAGTTTACTGGTACTCGACATCAACTAAAATTTACTCACCATACACTAGAATAAGCATTTTCTCGACTCCAATGAATTTTCTACTTGGCTTGCACTAACTTTTCTTGACACCTACTATCCAGTCAATCAAGCTTGGCAGACAAACTTTGTGTAACTCGTTCTTCTAAACTTTATTAGTGCAACCATCCTTTGTAATCTTAAGCAGATTATCAATAGATCATGGTATCACTGTCTTAATTGATTCTTGTACTCCTTTACATTATCATAACTCAACCTTTCCTCTAGGTGCTATTGTTACATCTTTTGATCAAATCCACTTCATCAATCAAATAAGTGATAGTACTTAAATCATATAAGCAATTATTTTACCAAAAAAAAAAGGTTTGACATCAGTGACAAAACAATGATTGAAACATATTAGTCATACTTGAATGTTCTCAACAATCTCCCTTTACAATCTCTTTCTTTGATTAGCTTCTTCAATCTATTCTCAACAATCTCCCTCTTTGGCATTGATGGCAAACCAAACTGATCAACCAAATGAAAAACATCATGTTCAATCAAACTGACTAGGTTAAAATAGTAATATCAACAAAATACTAAAAAGAAAATAATTCCTTGTATTGAATTCTCTCCCTCTATCAACAACTTCCATCTTTTAAATAGGTTACAAAAAATTTCTTTAATTCTTATGACTCCCTCTGAGTTTCTTATAATCTCCCACTTACAAGGTAGATGTTAGGATTTCTTCCTTTTTCATTTCTCTATCTTCCTCATCATATTTATGTTTTTCTCTAATTATTAATATCAACAAATCTGCAATATCTCTTGATCAATAATCCCTCCAATTATCTTTCCTTTCTCCTTCTTATTAGTGAATCTCTCCATCTCTTCGACAACTATCTCTTGATATCTCCCTCTTGATCAGTTAATCTCTCCCTCTTTGACAACAATGCCATAGAATTATGCCAAAAACTTGTCATCTTAACATGTAGATACAAGCTTATTCAGTTTTCCCCCTTTGTCACCTTGCTTTTGATTGATTTGAAGTTTTAGCTCTTTGATTACTTTAAGTAGTTCCTATAGTCAGATCCACTACACCAATTTGTAACATATGAAATTTAGCTTGTTTGATGTAGGTCACTCCTCTTGTTACATAGATAGCCTTTGATAGAGGTATCACCCCTAGTTTACCTCTTATATACTCATGAGCATCCTTAGGTAATGCTTTTGTGAAGATATCAATAATTTTCTCTTTATTGTTAACATATTCCATCTTCACCTCTTTATGTTGAACTGATTCTCTCAAGTAATGATACTTGATTGCAATGTTCTTAGTCTTTGTGTGCATCACAAGATTCTTTGATATATTGATAACACTTGTATTATCACAATAAAGTGTCACTAGTTCTATGATCTCTTCCTTCATTCCTTTGAGTAACTATTTGATCCATACAATGTTTGTATAATTTACAGTAGCTACAACATATTCAGCTTCAGTAGTAGGTTGTGAGGTACAATTTTGTTTCTTGCTACTCCATGTAACCAACCTCTTGCCTAAGAAAAATTCTTGTCTACTGGTGCGCTTTCTATCATCAATGTTTCTAGCCCAATTAGCATTAGTATAGGCTCTTAATTCAAATTTTTCATTCTTCTTATAGTATAGACCAAACTTTTATGTTCCTTTTAGATATCTCATTATTCTCTTTACAACTTTATCAAGTGATTCTCCCTAGGATGAATCTTGTAACTATACCTATAGATAATGCAATGTCAGGCCTTCTATGTGTTACATATTGCAATTTTCCAATTACAAACCTATACAAAATTTTATTCACCTTAGCTAAATCATCATTATTTGATAACTTGTGTCCTATCACCATAGGTGTACTTACTAGTTTGGAATCCTCCAATCCTAAAGTTTTCAATATTTCCTTGACATAATTTGATTGAGTGATGTATATACCATATTTCATCTGGTATTCTTACAAACTCACAAAGAACTTGATCTCTCCAAACATGTAGACATTTCAAATTCTTGCTTCATCTGATTTGTGTAATCCTTACATAAAAAACTTAAACTCCAAATGTGATATCATCAACAAAAATTTCAGATAATAGAATACCTTTTCCTTTCTCTAGCTTCATGTATAGATTTTTGTTATCATCAGTCCTTTCAAATCCAATCTTCACAAGATAATTGTGAAGTCTCTCATACCATGCTCTTGGTGCTTGTTTTCAACCATATAGAGCTTTGTGTAATTTGTAAAAATTTGGTATAGCTCTGATACTATGTAAGAATCACCCAAGACCTATAGGAAAAATTACCCAAGATCAAGAAGCTCAACAACTAGTAGAAAATAGACCAATAGAGTATGATCAGAGTAACAATATGAAATTCAATTGATGTACAAGTACACTAGTAGTGCCTGTATATAAAGGCCTCTATAATTCTTGTAGAATGACTAGGAGTTAGCTATATAATAAGCCTCACAACTAAGAACATGTCCACCAAGAGTAGATTATCCTCCATTGAGCATAGGAGTTAGTGCAATGATGAGAGGATAAGCCTACATAGGTGTGTCATCTAAAACTATGTTGTAGACACCATGTGCTTAATTAATAGTGCGAACAACTATGTTGCCTACATGAGATCTTAATTAATTATGCAAACTCCAGTATTACAGACACCATGTGCTAAATTAGAGTTGCTTACTCCTATTTTATCAACATGACAACTCATATGAGTGCACATACTCCTAGGTGTTTAAACTAATAAATAATAAAATAATGCATTTATCCTAAGTAAATTGAAGTAAAGTGTAAATAATAATTATTTACACTACCCCCCCTTAAGTGCAACTTAGGGGAATGCACTTAAGCTTACAAAAGCTATGATGAAATGTAGAATGGGTCCTGGCTACTAGGCCATATTATGTACCCATGTACAAATGCAATGCTATACATACAATGCAAAGAAATCTCTCTAAAAATAGAGAAAAAAGGAAAAATTCATGCGAAAAACCCTCCCCCAAAAAGAGAGATAAGTATAATAAATAAATATGGATAAAGTAATCAAGAAACCCCCATTATGACATACATCATGCACATACAATAGAGAATCCCTTGTTGAAATCCCCCCCTTAGTGAAGGATCTCAAAAGAAAATCCAATGCCTACAAACAACATTTCTCCCTTTAGGAAGAAGATACACCAAGTATAGGTGCAAGTATGCTTCCCATTGTGGATAGGAATATGGAAGAGGGATTCATATGTATTATGGTGTGGATGTTGCCTCGAAAGTCTACTCATATGTTGACAAGTCATTAATGAATGTAGATGCCACAAACAAATCTAGTGAATGCCCAAAAGAAGGTGGAAAGAAAGGTAGCATGTCCATGTATGAAACTAAATCAACCTCCAAAGACAATGAAGCATCTTGATAGGAGGATATGGGAAGAGAAGCAATGTCTCCTCCCCTCAATGATGTAGACACACCCATGATAGAAGCTCCTTGATGACTGAAGAAGCTACACCACAAAAGCTTAATGATGTTCCTCCTTGTAGGAAGAAATGGTGCCATAGGTGTAGTAGAGAATGCTCCCCAACTAATAGGAAGAATCCTCAAAAAATATGATGTTTAAGGAAACTAGAATACAATCTCTAGATATTGATATGTCTCCTCTTAAGTGAAAGAATCATTCTCCATCTACTATAAAGAAATGGTCACAATCATGTTAGAATAATTAAGTGGTTGAGGGTCAGAGTGTGCCCTCGCAACAAATGAAGAAGTATCCTCAACAAAGAGAAGATTGATGTCATCAATGATGTCTCCCAAATCTTCAATGTGAGACTCCACGAACAACCTTGCAATGTCTAAAAGGAAGTCATCCCATGAAACTGAAGTAGGAAGACATGGTATGTCCTGCTGCACTAAATCAGGAGCATTTATGGCTAGAACTAGATTAGTAGACACAACAATAGTATTAGGATGTGTGATCTCATCTAGAGTTAAAGGTACTATAACTGGAGTGACTGAAGATAAAATGTCTTCTAGAAATGGAGGAACTATATGATCTCCATATGCTTTCTAAAGATGCATCCAAACGTCATAAGATTCAATTATCTTTCCAATGATAGCTAAACCATCATGATTGAGGCTAAAAAAATTTCATCTAAAATTATTTTAATAGGTGGCAGATCGATGGAAGAGGGTAGTTCTTTAGAACACAGATAAGAAAATACTTCCTTATGCTCTATTCTTAGATGATCAATGATTAAGGCACTCCATTTCTGATAGTTTCTCTTTGTCAAGCTTAGTCTTACACCAAACTCACATGTGAAACAAAACTCCATGAGATAAATGAATGTATGCACCCCCCAAAATGCAAAAAGAATCAATCAACCCCCTCTAATGTATGATTTGACACTTTATAGGTAGTGCATTTACTATAGCCACTTGCCAATTTAGGCCTATTTTTGAAAGTAGTATTGTTGTCCAAAAAATCCTATAATCTAATTGTAGATCTAGAAAGTAGACAAAAAATTATGTACTTTTAAAAAAAATGGAACCTAATTATGTGTCCAGATGAGCCCATACTAAGCCTTTGAAGTGCAAAAATTGGGATTTGTAATTTGCAGAAAAATTCAGGAACAAGGATCTCAAATATCCTGCACCAATGTGTAGATCATGAAATTGTACCCCAAAACAAAAAACATTGCTCGAAAAAAGGAGTCCATATGAGGGAGATATTGTTGTTTGAAAATCACCTCTATAATTATTTTTCGTAAATCACCCCTGTCACACCTCAAAAAATCAAATGACTCTAGGTTTCATCTCAGATGTCCAATTTTGATGAAACAAAAGTCAATTTGGGGGGTTTTTGACCTTTTGAATATGATGCCAATATCTGATTTGCACAAGCAAGCTCCAATCTTCTCTTGCAAAGAATCTCTCCTACTATCCTAAAAGGCCAATTCTTTTTAGAAAAATAATGTAGATTCAAAAAAATTTTTAGAGACACAAAAGAAAAATGCAGATCTAAAAATCAATTACATAGATCTCAAGAGATCATACCAATTTTGCAAATTGGGCCTTCGGGTTCCAGTTTGCAAATTTTTTTTTGTCTCATATTTGATTATGACCTTAAGTAGAAAAATTTATAGTCAAATTTCACTGAATCGACACTCCAAACACAATGGTGAGGTCCACTTTGACTCTAGACACTTACAATAGCTGTGGATACTCCAGATCTTAATTGAGGTCCTCCAAGAGGTCAAGCAAGAATGGTCTCCAATGGCTATGAAATGATGCTTCCTTAGCTCTGATACTATATAAGAATTTGGTATAGCTCTGATACCATGTAATAATTTTTCTTAGGGAAAAATCATCCAAGACCAAGAAGATCAACAAGTAGCACAAAATAGACCAATAGAGTATGATCAGAATAACAATATGAAATTCAATTAATGTAAAGTACACTAGGAGTGTCTGTATATGAAGGCCTCTAGAATGCTTCTAAAATGACTAGGAGTTAGCAATATGATAAGCCTCACAACTAAGCACATGTCCACCAAGAGTGATTATCCTTCATTGAGCACAAGAGTTAGTGCGATGATTAGAGGATAAGCCTATGTAGGTGTGTCATGTAAAATTATGATGTAGACACCATGTGCTTAATTAAGAGTGCGAACAACTATGTTGTCTACATGACAACTCATTTAATTATGAAAATTAGTGTGATGATGAGAGGATAAGCCTACATAGGTGTGTCATGTAAAATTATGATGTGGACACCATGTGCTTAATTAAGAGTGCGAACAACTATGTTGTCTACATGACAATTTAGTTAATTATGCAAACTCCAATGTTGTAGACACCATGTGCTAAATTAGAGTTGCTTACTCTTGTGTTGTCAACATGAAAACTCATATGAGTGTGCATACTCCTAGGTGTCTAACCTAATAAATAATAAAATAATGTATTTATCCTTAGTAAACTTAAATAAAGTGTAAATAATAATTATTTACGCTAACATAATCTACATACCATATTCTTATTATTAACATCAACAAATCCTTCTGGCTATTCTATGTAAACTTCTTGCTCTAATTTGACATTCAAAAATGTAGATTTAACATCCATTTCATAAATTTTGAAACCTTTGTATGCATAATAAGCAAGTAAAGTTCATGTTCCTTCCAACCTTGCAACATGAGAAAATGTCTCTCCATATTCAATTCCTTCTTCTTGTGCATATCCCTTGTAAACTAATATTTCTTTTTTTCTTATGACTTCACCATTTTCATCTAGCTTATTTCTGAATACCCATTTGGTGCCAATCACATTTTTGTCTTTTGGTCTAGGAACTAGAGTCCATGTTTTATTTTTCTCTATTTGTTCAATCTCTTCTTCCATGGCTTTACTCCAGTCCACATCTTCTAATGCATCTCTTACTAATTTGGGTTCCTTCATACTCAGTAAACATGTATCATTTCTCAATTTATTTCTTGTCATTGGTCTATCATCTTTATCTCCAATTATTTGTGTAGTAGGATGATGTCTTTTCACATATTTGGACAATCTTGGTTTAGCTCTTGTTTCTTCACTTTGTCTTCGAGCTTTGGGGTCACTTTGTACATCTCTGTCAGCTAGCTTAGCATCTCTTTCATGTACACTAATCTTAGAATCAAAATGTGCTTCAACGTCATCTAGTAACTTAGCATCTGAATGTAGCTTGGGACCTGAATGCAACTCAACATTCATGGGGTGTGATTTGGCAGTCATTGAAACTTTATTTTGGTGTATAGCTTGATTTGTAGTGCCTTCTTCTGCAAGTATACATTCATAAAAGTATAAAAATGATTTGTATTCTTCTAGTTCTTTCATAGGTTCAACCTCATACACTTCTATTTATTCATCAAAATTTAGATTTGCACTTTCCACAACTTTGTTAGTGTTAGTATTTAAACACTTATAAGCTTTACTTCTTGTGGAATATCCTAGGAATATACCTTCATAAATTTTTGCATCTAGTTTTTCATTCTCGAGGTCTTTAAAAATGTAACACTTACTTCCAAATACCTTAAAATATTTTACATTGGGTGAGTATCCATACCATAGTTCAAAAGGTGTTGAATGAGTACCTTTCTTGACTTGTACACAGTTCAAGGTATAGAAAATTGTACTTACAACTTCCCTCCAATATTTCAAAGCAACATTCTTCTCCATCATGAGTTTTCTAGCATAGTCCATTATAGCTTTGTTCCTCCTTAGCTATTCCATTTTGTGGAGGGGTTCTTGGTGTAGATGTTTGTCTCTAGATTCCTCTATCATTAAAAGATATCTCAAACTCATTTGATGTTAATTCTCCTCCTTTGTTAGATCTCAAAGATTTCATATTTTTACCTGTTTCCTTCTCAACTCTTGCTAAGTACCATGTAAACATTTGGAAAGCATCAGATTTCTATTTCAAAAATATAATTGTCATCATTCTAGAATAGTCATCAACAAGTAGCATAATTTACTTATCTCCTTTGTAGCTTTGCACATCAATTGGACCACACAAGTCAGTATAAACAATCTCTATTATTGCTTTAGAGGTATAAGAATTGCTCTTAAAACTTGATTTTGTCACTTTTCCTAACTAACATTGTTTTCACATTATATTATCAGGCTTCTTCAACTTAGGAAAACCTCTAACTTTTCTCACGTGACTGATACTAACCAAGCTATCAAAATTGACATGACATAACCTCTTGTGCCATAGCCACATATCATCAAATTTTAAAACTAGACAAATAACATCCTCTATATAAAGATAGAATATACTACTCCTAGTTTGATCACCCTTTCCAATCAATTTCTCATTAGTTTCATATATCTTAGGAATCTTGTTTCATATATCTTAGCAATCTTAGCAATATAGTCAGCATTGTCAATAAAATCTTATCTGTGAGCTTGATAGAACATTTTCCTTTTATCAAACATGGTGCATCATTACCAAATCTTACACGATTTCCATCATAAAAATTTAGGGTAGTGAACTCACTTTTGTCTCTAGTCATATGATGTGAACACCCACTGTCAATGGTCCATCTATCATTCTTGTTCACACAAGTCACAAGTGCAGTTACCTCATCTTCACTAGGTTTGTCCTTCATTGCAATATACACCACTTCATCATCATGTTCATCAGATTCATCTCTTTTTTCCTCTTCAAAAATGTAGCAAGAAATTTTTCCTTTGTTTCTATAGTCCTTGCTATCTTCATCTCTTTTTCTCTTGAATTTATCACCACCTCTCTAGTTCTTCTTTTCTAGACATCTAGTAGCAATATGACCAAACTCATTACAATTGAAATAAATGATAGGTAATTTACCTTTGAACTTACCTTTACCTTTGTGAAATCTCCTTGCAAGTAGTGCTTCAAGCTGTTCTACATCCTCCTCATCTATGTCATTGTTAGTAGACACATACTTCTTTTTCTTCTTTTTCTTCTCATCAGGTTCCTTTAATTATACCTTAGCTTTGAAAGTAGATTCAATACTTTTAGGTTTGTAATTATCAAAGTTAGATAGCTCAAAAGCAGTGAGTCTACCTACCAGACCTTCAAGTGATAGATCATTCCTTGGTATACATCTTAGTTCTTGAATTTTAGAAACACTAATAGCTTATACAAGCAGTAGTATTTTTAAAACTTTTCTTAACACAGTATCATCATTAGTCTTACTAGTAGCTCCTCTTATTACATTAACAACTTCTTTTATCCTTGCAACATATTGGGCAATATTATCAACTTCTTCCATTCTCATATCATCAACCTTACGTGTAAGACTTTTAGCTTTGGCTCTTAGAACATTTGCACCTCCTCAATAGATATTGGTTAGGGCATCCCACATTTTCTTTATTTTGTCAAGACCTTTTATATCATTAAATTCAATATAGCTTAGGGTAGAGGCAATCTTTAGCATTGCCTATTTATGCTATTTCTTCTTTCTCATATCCTCAATAGTTGGGGCTCCAACAAGATTAACATGCTCACTGGTAATGGTAGATTGTTCATGATCTCCAAGTCCTCCAAGTTGTAACTTGATCAAACTTTTCCATGCTAGAAAGTTATCTCTATTGAGCTTGGGTACTTCTCTTTTTGACATCTTGATCTTTGTGCTTCTAGTACCTTCAAACTAGTCCACTTAAGTAGATGGCTTTGATACCAATTGTTGGAATACTTTAGAATAATTGAGAGAGGGGGGGGTGGGGTGGGGGTGGTGGTGAATCAGTTATCCAAGGTATAGATGTATAAATAAAACTATTCACTGCTTACTAAACCCATAAAACATTATTCATCCTGCATGCATTCATAAGATTATGCAGTCACTTACAAACTTGTAGGTTACTGTCAAATCAACTTGTAGAAATGTAAACATGAAATATAATAGATTCATCAACACACTTGACACAATGATTTATGTGAAAACCCAATTTAGGAAAAACCACTAGTAAAATGCTACTTTCTTTCACTCTTTTGAAGTGATGCTATGTGAAAGGCCAACCTTGTAAAGGTTACAATACACACTATTAAATGTGACCCTATTGAAGGATTTCAATCACTCTATTATGAGTGAGCCTTATTAGAGGACTTTAGACCATTCACTTGGAATGACACCAGGTTAAAGGATTTACAAATGACTATTAGGTCAAAATTAATCTAAAGGATTTACCCTAGACTGATACAATTGTTAGAGAATAATAGTAAGGCTTTGATCTGATAACAACTTACAACTTCATTTGTAGATTACTGATCACTACTTAGTCCCCCATTCTGCTTGGCCTTCATACATTTTAGCTCTAGTAGCTTGTTCACCTTTCAAGCATTCATATTTTTATGCCTTCTTTCTTAACATACCATTGTAGACTCTTCTCTTAAGTCACTTGATGAAGCAAAACCCTTGACTCCTTGTCTTCCTTAGGTTCTCACACATCACAACCTTGCTTCATGACTAGCCATTCCTATAAATAGGAAATTAAGATCTTTTCTCGCTCATTCTCCATCATCTAATTTAGGGTTAGGATGGATTAGGTAGGATACAATGAATCTACCCCACATTCCATATCTCTTTTAGAATCTTCTCTTAGAATATTTTTTGAATTGACCTAAAAATAGTTCATCTTGAATTCTATGCCACTAGCTCATCAATCTTATATTCCACCTGGTTCACATAATCGAAGAGAACAAACTTTTTGGCTCAGATCCATCGAATTCATGATCTTTTAAATAATGCAGTAGATTGGCATTACCTTGGTTTTGATGCTTGACACATATTGCATTGCTTGGTATCTTCTATGAAATTACTTGGCACAAACTAAAGTTTACTAGTGCTCGACATCAACTAAAATTTACTCAACATCTAGTGTTTTGCTTAGCATACACTAGAATAAGCATTTACTTAGTTCCAAATAATTTTCTACTTGGCTTGCACTAACTTTACTCAGCACCTACTATCCACTTGGTCAAGCTTGGTAGACAAACTTTGTGTAACTCATTCTTCTAAACTTTCTTAGTGTAACCGACCTTTGTAACCTTATGTAGATTATCAATACATCATGTTATCATTGTCTTAACTGATTCTTGTACTACTTTGCATAATCATAACTCAACCTTTGCTCTAGGTGCTAGTGTTACATCTTTTGATCAAATTGTCTGCATTAATCAAACAAGTGCTAGTACTTAAATCATATAAGTAGTTGTCTTACCAACAAATAGTAGGTTTGACATCAGTGACAAAATAATGATTGAAACATATTAGTCATACTTGTATCTTCTCAACAATCTCCCTTTACAATCTCTCTCTTTGATTAGCTTCTTCAGTCTATTATCAATAGTTATAAGCACTTTATTTTAGATTCACCCTCTACTATCTGACAATGTCCTTTGAATTAAAGTTCAATAATTTTTCAAATGTTAATTCCTCAATCAGCTATTCACCCAAGTAAACCCCTTTCTACACAATGCTTCCCTTCTTTTGTGTGTGTAGGAACATGTGATGGATGTTCATAAATAGTTATAGATAGAGAAGAAAAAAATCTACAATCTACTATTTAGCAAAGATTTATCAACATGTCCACTTTATCACAATAATCTCTATGATATGAAAATATCTTAGGATGATATTTTTAAATACACACTTGAGATATATGAAATTAAAAATTTGACACTTTTTAAAATAATAGTATAAACAAAATATGAACCTTTTATGATAGAATAGTAATTGCATGCAAACCTTATTCTTTCATTTATTTCATCACATGTTCATCATGATTTTGATATACTACATTGAAAGCATTGGGGCAACTCACTTTCTATTGCCAATTGTAGAATGCGTCAATATATATCAAACACCAATAAAGAAGTCTCATAGAAGTGGAGATTGTGTGGTGACCCCTAATTATGACACAACCATTTACATTATCATTTTTTTCATCAAAATTGTGGATTGCATTGATGCTAGGTTGAAATGGGAAAAGTACGTAGGATCTAAGGACTGGAAATGAATTTTTGACCTTGTGGATGATAGTTTGAGATATTGAATTCTACAAATTTTGTAATCATTTAAACCTTAGATTTTCATTTTAATTCTTCACAACTTGTCTTGGCATGTCTTGATAGTCATGTTTCCTAAGATACTCATTATTTATTACTATTATCCAGTATTTTTTTATGTTTTGACCTTGTTCTCTAATCACATTTTTTGGGCATACACTTTCAAATCTACTTTAGAAACTTTGAAATAAACATAATTAGTAGGTGTAAAGCTACACATTGCAACCTTTTCTAGTACCCTCCTTGTTTGTATCACCATGATAGGTTTCAATATTTGTATTTAATTTTAGATGGTAGGAAGATTTGTTGAGATCCCTGATGTGATAAAGTGAGAGTCACTAGAGTCCTCAGGAAGATAGAATACTTTGATTTTATTCACGCAAATAACCCTGAGAATTGGCACGAGATTTCTAGGATAGGATAGCATAGACAATATGAGAGAGGATAGAAAGGGGTGCATGAAGCCAGTAAAGGGCATTGTCCATTGTCTTGTTAGGTGGAATGGAAAATAATTATTAGACACTTTTTGAATATTAAGCATGGGTCCAAAGCACAAGAAAAAAGGATTTCAAAATGATAAATTACAAAGCTCAAAAAGATGTTTTGGGATTTGATCATGATGCTGAAAAAAATGTAATGGTGTTGGAGCTTGATGCACTTTAAAGTTATCTAGGACTCAAATTGACTAACAAATAGTTGGGTTTAGTGCTTGTGAGCTTGATGCCAATGAAAACTAATCAAATGGATGACAAATATGGAGATTTGCAATAACCAAAAAAATATTAATCAATAAAATTACTATTATTTAACATAATAATACGTGAAAGACCTTTCATTTACAAAGGTATCTTTCACATATATTTCTATAAGAATGCTAGAAATGATTTGTAATAGTTTATAATATGATAGAAATGACATCTAATCAAATGAAGCCTTTAATGGACTTATAATATTTCTAAAAATTACTTTTCATAATCATTTCAAACAAAAATCCACCTAATGAAATACTAGAAATATATTAAATAACTAATGAGAAATTTAGCATACCCATTGCACATTGAGGTGCGGTTGCTAGTTATTGTTATTATGCTAAAGGTGTTTCCTATATGAAGTGTAGCATTTGAAAAGTGAAAATCAATGGTTTACGTTTATATAGAAGCATGGACAACCATCCAATATATCGTGGCTGTCCAATTTTTTTAGGTTTTATTGTGCTTGTTCGTTTGTGATGAGGTGGGAAAGATTGGCATTGTGAACATCTTGATCATCTATAGGCCTTCTATTTTGTACCTTCTACATGTCATATGTACCATATGGAAGTTAAGAGTAGTGTGAATAAGGAAAAAAATTTAAGAGAATTTATTGTATCTATTAATGACATTTAGTAAAAAGTAAAATGGTGATCTCTATTTTTTCATGGTATAATTATTTTAGTTGCATAAGCTAGGGATGTAGTGTTGTGATTGATTGGTGAGGCAGATGGTCTTAGATTGGATTGAAGAATATTCAACATTGAATTTGTTGAAGCAAAAACCTATGTTGGCTTGCATTGGTAGGAAGACATTCAACATGAGACTCGCTAGGATACATATTAATATGGATTTTAATTTTGATGGGTATGTTTGTGAGCAATGGAGGTAGTGAAAAATCACTAGTAAATTTGAACTCATTTTTCAATGAATTTTGGTCAAAATTTTGACACAAGTTGGTCAAAATTTTGACCAAGCAGTTCATGGGAATTTTTGTCATTGAAATTTTGACCAACTTGTAGGTTGGTTAAAATTTTGACCAATACATTCGTCAATTTTAAATTTTTCTTTTTGTAGCTCTTATTTTTCATTATTGATCAAAATTTCAACCAATGTTTGATTGAATTTTTTTTTTATAATTAGTGGAAATTTTAACCAAGTCTTGGTAGAAAACTATCAAGAATTGGTCAAAATTTCCACCAATGTTTGGTTGAATTTTTTAATAATTGGTGGAAATTTTGACCAATTCTTGGTAGAAAACTATAAAGAATTGGTCAAAATTTCCACCAATGTTTGGTTGAATTTTTTTTTAATGATGTACCGAGCAATTATTTCTTATCCAAGCCATTTAATTTGCAACCTTTCAAATCTCTGCAAAGATAAAGTTGGAGCAGGAAAAATTTTCTTCTCAAAGGTTTTCTCTGATTGTAAAGCATCCATTCCATTATCTATTCAACAAACAAGACATATCTAGTTCAAAAAATAATGGAATGGATACTTTATAATCAGAGGACATGTTTGAGAAGAAAAATTCTCCTACTCCAACTTTATCTTTGCAGAGATTTAAAAGGTTGTAAATTAAATGGCTTGGATAAGAAACAATTGCTTGATATAGCATGGAACAAACAAACATTTATGCATAGGGCACCATCAATTATGTGAGTGATGCAGTGTAGCAAAATTTTTTGGGGTTAAAGCCACCAATTAATATAAGGTTTCTAATCTCCATGAGGTTGACATTGTGGTTGTAAGGGCTGTGGAAATAACTTTTGCATAACTTGCTTGTTTCGCATAACTTTCTTTGATATTGGTTATGTGGAAATGAATATTATTGCTGCAAAATTCTTTTTCAATTCTCTTCTTCCATATTAAAATGACACAAAAGAAGGGAAAAATTACAGGAGTTCATTTGTCTAGTATGGACTCATCCACAAATGACAAGAGATAGCATGGTGAGTAAGGCTAGCAATCAGTGGAAAACTATTTCGAGGGTATGTGTCTCCCTTGTTGGGATATTCTCAATTTTTGATAGCTAAAGGGGTGTTATTGTTATTGTGGCTCTGATTTCTTTGTACGAGATTATATACGAGTGGCACCCTATCCCAATAGTGCCAACGTCTCTCAATGCTTTCAAAAAATACAATGCACCAGTGTGTGATGGGATTTCCAATTTGTGTGCTTTAAAGGTTGCAACTTTTAAAAATTACATTGTCCAAAGATTGTTATCTATAATGATCCTTTCATCTCTATAAAGATTAGTTATCATCAATAAATACAAAATGTATCCAAACTTTGAGTGTAAAGTTCCTCTGCAATTAGTCTTTATATGAAATCATATTAAGCTGCAAGTTTTTCTCACTCTATTGATTGGAAAATAATTGTAAGTAGTAGTGCAATACAAAGACAAAACTAGTATATGAACTTGATTCACCTTGAGCTATCATTTCAATTTTTTTTGCATTGCAAAATGCGTCTAGAATCATATTTGATTAGAAAAATAAAAAAACCAACATAAGTACATAGATTCCCAAACAAACTTTCAACATATAATGAACCAAAAGATTAGATATACGTGGCAACTTCAACTCCTATCAAGAAAGGTTTAGTTGGTATCCAAAGAAAACATGCTTCAACATGGATCCATAAGAACTCCAAGAAAAATTCTTACTTGTAGAACTTTTTGTTCAACTATTCTATGATCTGTCATAGACTGACAGCCAATATAGGCTAAGTACTGCACTATGAGTTTTGTTGTTTCTATTTTTCCTACTCCACTTTCTCCACTAACTAGGATTGATTGGTTGCATTGTTTATTGATCATTGCCTTGTAATGACAATGTCAAAATGAGAACAAATAAAAGTAAACTTTTTTGTCATCAATAATCAGCCAACAAAACATAGTATCTGATGCCATTCAATGATTGAAAAGTTTACCGATATGAAGCATCAATAGTTGTAAAAACATGGGGGCTCAATTCTCCAAAGGGAGCATCTCTATACTGCTCCATCATGTGAGCATCATATAGATGTGGAAGCTTTGTAAATGGGTTGACAACAATTAAGATATTTATTGTATATGTCTACCTCCATTGCAAAAGAAATCATTAGAGACAAAAAAATGCTCTATCATTAATTATTCAAGACATTATAGAAATAAGCCATCCAGGAAACCGTTTGACATGGATAAAACCATATCAAAACATGCCAAGATAGGGATGAAAAAAATTATATATTTCTTTTAATCTAAATTTTAAATGTCATTTATTGCAATGGTATATAAGATTGCCTATTACCACAAGTTCATTACAACATTAATTACTAAATGCTCATAAGACATGAATACAAAATTGCATGATTATCAAGATGCACACAGAAAGGCCATGTAAGGAGTGTTCACCATGATGACACATAATTGAATATTCAAAAAAATACTATTGCATAAAAGATAAAGGCACTATGATAAAGACACCTTTCTATCAACATTTAACCATCAAAAAAATTGCTCATGGCACCCTATCACAATAGTGCCAATGTCTTTCAATGCTAACTTTCAAAAATACAATGCATCATTGTATGATGAGATTTCCAATTTATGTGCTTTAAAGGTGGCAACTTTTAAAAATTACATTTTCCAAAGACTATTATATATAATTATCCTTTCATCTCTATAAAGATTAGTTATCATCAATAAATACAAAATGTATCCAAATTTTAAGCGTAAAGTTCCTCTGCAAGTAGTCTTTATATGAAATCATATTAAGCTACAAATTTTCTCACTCTATTAACTAGAAAATAATTGTAGGTAGCAGTGTAATACAAAGAAAAAACTAGTATATGAACTTGATTCACCTTGAGTTATCATTTCAAATTGTTCTTGCATTGCCAAATGCCTCTAGAAGCAGATTTGACTGGAGAAATAAAAAAACCAAAATAAGTATAGAGATGCCCAAACAAAATTTTAGCATATAATGAACCAGCAGATCAAATATATGTGGCAACTTGAAGTACTATCAAGAAAGGTTTAGTTGGTACCCAAAGAAAACATGGTTCAACATGGATCCATAAAAACTCAGGAAAAATTCTTACTGCCAGAACTTGTTGTTCAACTATTCCATGATCTGTCACAAACCGACCATCAATATAGGCTAAGTACTACATTATGAGTTTTGTTGTTTCTATTTTTCTTGCCCCACTTTCTCCACTAACTAGGATTCATTGGCTACATTGTTCATTGATCATTGCCTTGTAATGACAATGCCAAAATGAGAAAAAAGAAAAGTAAACTTTTTTGTCATATACATCTTTCACAAGTGATTTTCAATTTCCAATGTGTTCTTCAAGAATCTTGGGGATGCCATCTATTTATAGCAAGTTGTTTGGTTGGCTCATTTTGTCATTATTCAATAGTGGGATCACTCCAATGTGATCAGTTTTTAATTGGGATGCATTCTAAGAATCTCTACGCAATGGGTTTGTTAAATTGTGGTGATTGATTAGGAAAGTACTGTACATACTCCATAATTTTGTCAGGTTTAAAATTTATTTTTTGGGCCCTATTTTATCGAGATTCGTAGATTCGCCACTAAAGTTATGCCTAATTTATGGCTGACATGATATAATCCTAAAGCAATTTAATACTTGTATAAAAGGGCTTAGGGTTAGGGATTGTTTCATAGTGTGATGCAAAATTGCTTCTTGTAGCGGTATTGAGTTGTAAGGGATTACAGATTGTAATCAGGTTGTAATCATTGGATTGCAATAATATTGGACTTTCTGTTTGGTGGATGTAGCCCAGGGATTGGGTGAACTACATTAAATCTTGGTGGCTTGTGTTCATTTCTATGTGACCTATTATTTTTTTGTTATTGGTTATATTTGCATGTAGTTTTTATTTCTGTCCATGGTTTTATCCTAACAAGTGATATCAGAGCGAGGTTGTCTTTCAGTTATCCTCTGCAGGAAAGTCTCACGATTAAGTGGGAGTCTCACATTTGAATGAGAGCGATGGAAGATGAGGGTAAGTTGAGGGTTGATAGGCTTAATGGGCAGAACTTCCAGTTATGGAAGATGCAAATGGAAGACTATCTTTATTAGATGGATTTATGGAAGCCGTTGGAAGGCAAAGCCAAGAATCAGGGATCTATGTCAAATGATGAATGGGATCTTTTGGACAGAAAGGCTCTTGGAAGCATTCGGTTATGCCTGACACCATCAGTTGCATTTAATATTACAAAGGCAAAGATGACAGAAGAGTTGATGAAAACCCTAGCGACACTATATGAAAAGCCCTTTGCTTCAAACAAGGTATTTCTCATGAAGCATTTATTTAATATGAAAATGGTAGAAGGTGGATCTATTGCAGATCATTTAAATGAGTTTAATACTATTACTAGTCAGTTATCTTCTGTGGGTATCAATTTTGATGAAGAAATTAGGGCTCTCTTAATTTTGTGTTCTTTGCTTGAAAGTTGGAATGGCTTGGTAATCGCAGTGAGTAATTTTGTTCCTGGATCTAGTACCCTAAAATATGATGATGTAATTAGTGTTGTTTTGGGTGAGGAAACTCATAGGAAATCCTTAGGTGGATCTACATCAGGAAGTGTTTTGAATGCACAAAGCAGGGGCAGAATGACTGAGAGAGGAAGTAACTCTGGAAGTCATGGGAAATCAAGAGGAAAGTCAAAGGGAAAGAGGTCTCAATCGAGAGGACTGAACGATTGCTGGTACTATGGGAAACCAGGTCATAAAAAGAAAGATTGCTAGAATCGAAAGAAAAATGAAGGAGATAAATTAGATGGAGACAAGGAAGCAAATGTGGTAAGTAAAAAATTTGAAGAGGATGCTTTGCTTTTGTATTTAGAAAGTGTTGATCCAGCAAAGTGAAGTTCAAGTACCAAGTGAAGTTTAAGTGTCAAGCATCAGTAAAAAATAGTGGATACCGAATGTTAGAGTTTTAATGGTGCCGAGCTACTGCATTATTTAAAAAGTCATAGATTTACCAGATCTGAGCCGACATGGTTGTTACCTAGAATTTTGTGAACTAGATGGAGGATAAGGATGATGAGTTGGTGGCACAAAGCTTTATGTAAACCATTTTTAGGTGAATATAGCTGGATTCTATATGAATTTTCTAAATGAATTAAGATATGGGGTAGATACATTGTATCCTACCTAATCCATTGAAACCCTAAAATTGGAAAGGAAAGAATAGAGTGGGAAAAGTATTCTAGACTTCAATTTAAAGAGTCACAGGTCATGAAGCCATAGGTTGGTCAAGTGTGAGAGCATGAAGTGCTGAAGAAGGTATTGAGAAGGAAAAAAGTACAAAGACTCTGCTTTGATAGGTGACCACAGAGATGATTGCATTGGTATGATGAGTATGAAGACTCAAGGAGACAAAGCTTGAAGGGAGGACAAGCTATCAGAGCTATAGTAATTGAAGCCAAGAAAATGAGTGAACTAAAGTGAGATCTGAAATCTGCAAGTTATGTTGTGAGTTGTATCAGATCAAAGCCCTTATTGTTACTCTCTAGCAATTGTAACAGCTAGTTTAAATCCTATGGATTTAGGTTGGTTTAATAGCCATGTTGTAAATCATTTAATAGGGTGACATTCCAAGTGAATGTTCTAAAGTCCTTTGACTAGGCCCACTTCTAACAGGGTGGTTAAATCCTTTAACTAGGTCACATTTAATAGTGTGTTGGAAGCCTTTAACAGGGCAGACCTTTCATAGGGCATCACTTCAGAAGAGTGAGAATTGAGTAGCATGTTACTGGTGGTTTTTTCCAAATTGGGTTTCCACGTAAATCGCTGTGTTATGTGTTGATCTTGCATGTTTTATTGCTACATGTTGATTTACAGTAACTTGCTTAGATATATGTTTAAGCTTGGATGCATGGATAATTTAATGGGCTCACTATACTTAGTGAAAAAGTTTTATTAGGGCATTAGGACCTTGGATAACTGATTCACCCCCTCTCTTAGTTATTCTAAAATCATTTCTAACATAATATCCACTAGGGATACCCTTAGAATTAAACTTAGTGTGAGATGTTTAAGCCCGGATCCACTAGCTCTTCTACTCCTTGAGTTGAGAAGTAAAGAATCAAAAAAATTGTGCATGCACTATTTAATTAACCATTAATTTTCTAGTTTGCAACATTAGGGTTTAATAGAGGTTCAACTAATTTGAGCTCTTGGGTTTTAGAAAGAAAACTATTTAGTGGAATAAAGTTTATTCCTACACTCAAATTTGGTGTGTGTAGAGTTGCCCCTAGACATTTTGTTTCCATTTTTTTGGACTATCTTACAATTTATCCTTAGTAAATCACTCAATAACTTTTTGTATACTTTTAATTGTGGCTAAGGGCCACATTATAATAAAGAATCCTTTGATTATCTCGAAACTATTCTTTAAGAATGTAAAGAATAATGATATGAATGAATCAATTTGAGTTAGCACTTTATGGTATTGCTTATATTTACCACTTTGAGCTTTGATTTGTAACAATTTGTTTACTCTTATTAACTATACCAAGGTTTATCCTAAGAAAAAAGGGACACCAGAAAATTTACATGAGAAATTGAGACAATTATGCTAATTTTATTTGAAGGCTCTATTTTATAAAACAAAATAAAGCCAACTAGGCTGCACCTAAACATGTGTTTTGAATTATTTTTTATTTCAAAACAACCCTCTATAAATCTAAATCTTTAACTATGCATACACAAGCGTGAGTGACCCACCATCTGGAAGAATGTTTGCAAGTTTAATCTATGACTTGAATGCCATTGATGTGGCCACTAACATGACGACTTTTTTTACTGACACCATTTTATTTTTCCCTGCCTAAAGGAATTAAATTTGGTTGAAAGGACTTACCAATAAACATAGCTTGTCGACTAATAGTATATATAAGATTTGTAATTTTAAATAGCTTTTTCCCTTTTTCATTAAATAATATTTTGATTGTATTTAATTATTATAAATGTATATTTTAATTTATTTAAAGTTTTCAAGTTTTTTATGATTTCAAAATAAAGCTAAAAAATTTATAAAAAATAAAGGTTGTGTGTTTAGAATATAAAAAGAAATAAAAATAATTAAAATATAAATAAAAAATTTAAAAATATTTTTAAAAATTATATGAAAATAAATCATTTTGATATTTTTAAATATGTTGAATGAAAAATATTATAGCAATCATTTTTATTTATTTGAAGAACAGTTTTTTTTCATATGAATATTAATTAATATCATTTGATATATCTGTTTTTTATATTAATTGAAGATTGTAAACTTTAGATTTTGTCCAAAATTGTATATTTTCTAGGTGGTATAAGATGGTGATATTAATGCATTTGTCAATTCAAATGGTTGTGAAACTAAAATTTATGTAGATTTTTAAAAAATAATCAATCTATATAAGAATATACATAATTTATCACTCAAATTTTATAATGTTTACTAAGGGCCACATTCTACTCTAAAACATGTTACAATTGTTATGTAGAAATGCATTTTTAAATGGGTATGAATAAAGAAATAATCAATTTGAATGTGTAGAACTATATTTATGTTGGAATTCTTTTAGATTAACTAAGGGGTGGCGGCGGGGGGGGGGGGGTGTGGTGGTGAATTAGTTAATCAAGGTCCAGATGTCCAAAATAAAACTTTTCACAATTTAGTGAACCCATATAACATTCTTAACCATGCATGTATTCATTGTGTGTTAAAAAAAAACTAGTTTGTTAATGTTAGATCAATATGCAGGAATGTAAAACATAAAACACAACACATCCATCAGTACACTTGACACAATAATTTAACGTGGACACCCAATTTGGGAAAAGCCACTAGTAACATCCTTCTCCTTTTTCACTCTTCTGAAGTGATTCCCTATTAAAGGCCAACCCTTTTAAAGGTTACAACACACATTGTTAAATATGACCCAATTAAAGGATTTCAATCACCCTGTTAAAAGTGAGTCTTGTTAGAGGACTTTAGGCCATTCACTTGGAATGCCACCCTGTTAAAGGATTTTCCAATGACTATTAAGTCAACCTTTCTCCAAAGGATTTACCCAAATCTGATACAATTGTTAGAAAATAATAGTAGAGCTTTGATCTGATACAACTTACAACCTTACTTGCAGATTATAGATCACTATTTAGTCCTCATCTATGCTTGGCTTCCAACCTTTGAAATTTTGACAACTTGTTTACCCTTTAAGAATTCATCCTCATTAAGCCTTCTTGCTTAGTTTGTCATTGCAAACTTCTCCTCTTGGGTCACTTGATGAAGCAAACCTCCTTCCTTCTCCTTGTCAAATTTTCCCATCCAAGACTCTCTAACCTCTAACCAACATTGCTTCATGACTAGACATCCCTACATAAACTAAATTAGAACTCTTTTTCTTGCTCATTATACATCTCAAAAATTAGGTTTTTCGATGGATTAGGTAGGATATAATGTATCTACTCCATATCTTGTCTTCTCTAGAGACTTCTCCTAAAATGCATTTGAATTTTCCTTGAAAATGGTTTACATAAGATTATGTGCCTGCAACTCATAAATCTTATCTTCCTCCTAATTTATAAGTTCCAAGAAAACAAACTTGTTGGCTATTATTTGGCAATTCTTTGATCTTTTTCATAACGCAGCAGCTAGGCATTATCAATTTACTGATGCTTGGCACATACTATGTTACTCAACATCAACTAGATTTTATTGGTGCTCAACACATACTGAAAATAACTCAACATCTACTACCTTTCTCGACACCTACTAACTTTCTCAACATCTACTAGTTTACTCGACATCCACTAGAATTTCTTTCACTCAACTCCAACTCACTTTTTGCTCAGCTTGAGCTAACTTTGCTTGACATCTTCTATCAACTTTGTCAAGCTTAGCAAATGAACTTTGTCCGACCTTTTTCTTCTAAAATTTATAATTGCAACCAATCATTTTATAACCTTAAGTAGATCATAAATACATTATGTTATCACCATCTTAATTGATTCTTGCACTTCAATACATAATCATAACTCAACCTTTCCTCTAGGTACTTTTGTTACATCTTGTTGATCAAATCCTCTTCATCAATCAACTAAGTGATAGTGTTTAAAACATATAAGTAGTTGTCTTACCAGCATGGAGCAGGTTTGACATTAGTGACAAAACAATGATTGAAAACACTTCTTCAACAATAACAATTTTTCTACTCAATTGATCTTTTCAATTATATATCAACAATCTCCCTCTTTGGCATTGATGGAAAACCAAACTAATCAACCAATCAAAAAAATGACGAACATCTTGTTCTATCAGACTAACTAGGTTAAAGAACAATAGGGCAATACCAAGAAAAATATTTTTGAATAACACTTCTTCCTCTATCAGCAACTCCTTCTTAGGTTACCAAATATCTCTTATCTGATTCTCTTCTATCTGATTCAACAGAATGTCATAATACCTTCCTCTTTTTCTTTCTAGTTTTTCCTCTAAATCTTTTGATGATGTACCTTCACTTCATTGTTCCTCTTTTGCACTGTACTTTTTCCCAATGTACTTGATTTTCTACTTTGATCATCTCCCTCTAGATTAGTATGCACTTGATTAGTTTACCATACATTCTCCTTCTTTGACAACAAAGCCAAAGACATATGCTCAATACTTGGCATCTTTACATATGTAGACATAGGATTTTGCAGGATATTCAATTTTCTCCCTCTATCACCTTTCTTGTGAATGATTTGAAGTTTCAGTTCTATGATTACTTTAGGTAATTTCCTAAAGTAAAATCCACTGCATCAATGTGTATGAAATGAATATTAGCTTGTTTGATGCAAGATACTCTCTCTATCTTTTTACATAGCCTTTGATAGGGGTATCGCCCGTAGTTTACGTCTCAGATGCTCATAAGCATCCTTAGGTAATGCTTTGGTGAAGATATCAGCAATTTTCTCCTTTGATATTCCATCTTCACCTCTTTCTCTTGAACCAACTCCCTTACATAATGATACTTTATTGCAATGTGCTTTGTCTTTGTATGCATAACAAGATTCTTTGATATATTTATAGCACTTGTATTATCACAATAAAGTGTCACTAGTTTAGTGATCTCTTCCTTCATTCTCTTAAGTAGTTGTTGGATCCATACAATGTTTGTGTAATTAATAGCAGCAACAACATACTTTGCTTCAGTAGTAGATTGGGAAGTAGAGCTCTACTTCTTTCTTGTCCATGTAACAAGTCTTCTACCTAAGAAAAATACTCCTCCATTGGTGCTCTTTTTGTCATCAATATTTTCTGCCCAATCAGCATCAGTGCAGGCTTTGAGTTCAAAATTTTCATTCTTCTTATAGTATAAGCCATACTCTTATGTTCCTTTCAAGTATCTCATTATCCTTTTTACAACCATCAAGTGATTTTCTCTAGGATTAGCAGAGAATCTAGCAACTATCCCCATAGCCAATGCAATATCAGGTCTACTATGTACTACATATTGCAATTTTTCAGTCATGGATTTGTATAATGTTTGATTGACCTCAGCTGATACATCATTCTTTGATAGTTTGAGTGTTGTTAGCATAGGTGTACTTACTGGTTTTGAGTCCTCAAGTTCAAATTTCTTCAATATTTCCTTGATATATTTTGACCGAGTGATATATACACCATACTTCATTTGATAGACTTGTAATCCCACAAAGAATTTGATCTCACCCAACATCGACATTTCAAACTTTGTAATTTTTATGAGGTAATAGATAAGGATTTTGGTACATAAGGACCCAAAATTGATTTGGAAGGTTGGAGGCATTTACATTGGGATATAGCATTTTGGATTCCATCTTTGATTTTTCTTTCTAGAATTATGTTTCATCCACATAGATTTTAAATTTTTATTCCTTGATGTGTCCTTGAGATACATTTCTTTTCATGGGATTTAGTAAACCACATGGGGCTTTGTGGCCTTTTGGACATTACTTATTCCATTCAGATCATACTTTTATCCATTTTACATATTTATTAGAGTAGACATGTTGATCCTTGATTACATGTGGATTGGGTGTCTTGTGAACTTTTATGTTTGACATCCAAATTTCTTGGAAAATGAAAGAGATTCATGGATAGATACAAGTTGTATGGAGGGCGTTTGGATGTGGAAGATTCTCAAGGATGTGTTTTTCTTTTTAACTTGACTTGAGAAAGAATAAGTGAGCTTTGAGCTGGAGGATAGAGGCATATATGGACCTAATATGGACATAAGAAATGAAGGGAAAGTTAAACATTTGAATCTAATTTTTTTAGGGATACCAACATCTTTAGAATGAGCTATCTAATGAAGGTCATGACCATCATAGTTTAAATTTTACGTCAACCTATTCGTAAATTTTTAACAACAAACATTATATTTTCACTTGTAAAAATAATAATATATCTTGAAAATATTATTTGTATTTTCAAACCATGATACTAATTGTAATAGTAAATCCCACACCATGACTTGGCCATGACTTGATCATAATAATAATCTCAATTATAAACCCTAAGCATTAACCCTAACAACAACCCTTGGTCTTAATCATAATCCTTATCCAAGCCTTACTCTAAACATAACATATTGAAGTTAATATAATTATATCAACATATTATTATTGAAACATTTAAACAATCCAATAAATAATTATAACTAAAATAATACTAAACTTTTTTGTTGTATTGCAATTCCTACTAACTTATATATACTTAATTTAACTATATACAAAACTCTCTATATATCTATATCTATATATATTTCTATCATATAATAATTATTAGTATATTACAACATCAACATGATCATATAATATAATAATAATAATAACTAGTGATCGTGCCATTGCTATATACCATCAGATAATAATTATAATTTCTTCATTATATATAGCTCTACCAACTAGAAGACTCTTTCTTTGATGGATACCTAGGAATTGATTAATATAATTTATTTAAAATGAGTTTCCCACACATAAGGGACAAATATATAGACCCATTTAAAGATATAAATTTCTATTCAGCATAATTGTTCAATAAATTAAAACTTGTCTACATACGTCTATTGTCTAAATTGAATATTTTTAACCATATTATAAAGGAATGCAGGCATCATGTTCCCTGAACATTAAACTATACACAATAACGAGAGGTTGTTAGGTGCCCATACTTATCATTGGTTTAATCAGCTAAAGGTTTCTGGCTGCTCAAAGTAAGAAATATATGTTATCATTCTTCAGATTAAAAGGTGATGTTATCAAGATCTCCATTTGGGCTCTCACATCTAGAAATGATGTTAGTCTGGTAAAATCACAATTATCGTCTATTTTACTTTGAAATCCCTTCTTTCACTTTCTACAAACTTAATTGCACCACATTGAAGTCCATTTAACTTTTTCAAGTAAAGTTAGAAATTTTATTTGAATATAATGTTTGAGAGAGAGATAGGGTTTGTTGGACACTAATTTACACCGTTTCATCAACATTAATCATTAGGCTGGAAAAAATCAAAGTGAAGAAAAATTCCTCAAATTTGAATTATATGCCCACATGTTGCTAATAGACATAGAGCATGAATCTTTTAAAAGCAATATGAAATCAAAGTGGTTTTTGTAAAAGCATAGGGAGGTAGGTAAAATTGATGTTAAATAAAAATACACACTTCAATACATATCAATACAAAAGATGTCACGGACAAAAATCTGGGATTTAATGTAATATGGGCCAGACACATTTATGAAAACAAGAGCTCTGGTTGAGCTCGAGTCCCTGCCTTATGTGATGGTTAGAAAGTAGATAAAATAGATGGAGGTTCTTTGGTGCTTATGACCATTTTGTCAAATGTATAATGGGTGTAGCTGAATAGTTCTAGTGGCTTAGTGTCAAGATGTTCAAATCTTTGGCAAGCATGAATTGCCTAAAAATTGTAAATCTTTACTTCTACTTAATAAAATATAAAAATTACCTAGAAAAAAAAAAGAAAAAAAGAAAAAGATGGAGGTTTTATTTGTAAAATACATTAAAAATTACAAACTAATCAATTTTAAATATTTGATCTTCTTTATGTTGTCTTATTGTATTAAAAAATATTATTAAAACATTCAATACTTTTAAAATATCATTACAAATCATATTTACATTATATACAATAAAATCGTTTATTTATATATTACATGTGACATGATATAATAATCATTTTACATATAAAAATAAGTTATTAACCATTAATATGTTATATTGCATATCTTAAGTTTTGAATTGATTAATTTATTATAAAATTTTAAAAAATATTAAAAAGAAAAAAAATAAATTGAAAGAAAAAATAAATTTAAAAATATAAATTGGTGACAAGTGCAATTGATTTGGAATTAATTTTGATAATTAATATTTGATTAGACATTTATTTGTGAGGTGGAAGATAAAATGATTATCTTTTTTAAAGTTAATCCACTTGTCACAAATGTTGAAAAGATAAAGTTGTAATTAATGCATTCATTAATTAATGTTAGAAAAATATTTGAATTTTTGTTGGAGAAAATTGAATATTACCCCTACAAAAATAGAGATCAGCCAATCACAAATAAGGAATTAATGTTCAAAAATTCATTTAAAAATAAATCATTGTAAACTTTAGCAATATGTAGACTTTGCACATAAAATTTAATTGGTGACCACAACCAAAAATATTAGTACCCTGCCTATAGATAGACATGGACTAACAACTCAATTACATTGTATTGGACTGAGTCGATTTTTTTATGACTTATTTTTTTAGTACGGAAATACATTCTTCTGTGTCTACTCAATTATAGACTAGTTTTTGTCTTCACTTCCCAGTGTTTGACCACTTCCTCATTCAAGTTGTCTAATTTGATACTAGGATTTCCCAGTTCGAGGAAATTCTTGATAAAAAGTGTTATTCCATGTTTTCTCTTTCCGCTTTATGGAATGGTTGGTTATATTCATGTGTGAATGGGCTTCATCTATAGTGTTTCTTCTAAGCTGCATATTCATAATGTTACAATATGTAGATATTTTAATGGTTAGTTGTATAGTTTATAAAATTTGTTGGAGGGGACCTATCTTGATGTTTTATATCAGTTATTCAACAAGTCTAAAAGTTAGAATGGTGAAGTTTATAATTTCATAGGCTATTTTTAACTAATGTCTTTTTTTCTATTTCAAGGAAAAAAAAATCCAGATCTATTAAAGTTAATATATTTCTATTAAAAATTGTTCTTGTACATTTATCTATAGGTATAAAAATAATTATTTTAAAATAAAAATATCACTATATTTATATTTACTTTAATCAACTGTTTTCTTATTAAGAAATCATATTATTTAATTATTTAATGATCAACATAGATCTGAAATGGAAAAACAATATAAATGATATACTAATAATACTTATTATTTTAATCAACCAACCATTTAATAAACCTCCAAACACTAAATTATTTTCAAAGTTCTAAATTAATAAACCAATCATTCTAATTATTAGTATTATTATTTTAATCATCGAACCATTTAATAATTAACTCGCCAACATTCAATCATTTTCAAACTTCTAAATTTGTAAAAGCTTTTCAAGTTTAATTCATTGGAATCTTATGATAAAAGTATTGAAATGTAAAGGGATGGGTTCTACACAAAAGGAATATCCCCCTTTTTTCTTTTGGCTTAAAAGAAACTTATAAAAGAGAAATAGTTGGTGTACATCGAACCCTCTCTCACCACTTCATTAATCAATTCATGGACTTGGGGGACAGGATTTTTTTATATTAACCATTGATAACGAATTTATTTATCATTGATAATGAATTTAAAACTGTTGGCCATATCTGGTGGAGTCTCATTGAAAAGTATACAATTAAAAAATGGTATCATGCCATATTGCCCATGTTTTTAAAGCAAATGCTTGTACTAAGCTCTCTCATTTATTTCTCTTTTCAACTGCGGATAGATTATTTGAACCCAATTGTTATTCAATGGATTATTTACTCATTGAAATTGACATTTTGAATGTTTGATGACAAATAAATGTTCAGTACATTTTATTGTATTTGCCGTAGGCAATATACTATTGTAATCACTTGTGCATATCTAGTTATTAATTTATTCACTCTCAACCAATTAGATATTAGTATTTTTAATTTTTAATTGTATATTTTTATTTTATTAATGTTTATATGTGAGATTTATAATTTTAAAAATTATTAAAAGTATTTAACTTTAATTTGATTGGTCCAAATATTTTGGGTCTTATAAGAGCGAAATTTAAGGAATCACTATCCGAATTTTTAAGATGATATATATATATATATATATATATATATATATATATATATATATATATATATATATATATATATATATATATATATATATATATATATATATATATATATATAAACACAAAATATACATGACTTTATATTTTAATAAAGTTTAAAATTATAATTATAAATTTACACTTATATCAAATTAAGAATTAATTTTAATTGTAAATTTTTCTCTATCACAATTATTATTTTTAATATTTAATAATGTATTTTAATTTTAATGGTAAATATTTTTCTATTACAATTACATTAAAATATTGATTATATTATGTTAAATATTATTATTACAATTGTTACAATTTATTTTCTTACAATTTTAAACTTTTTCTATTGTACTATGTTATGGCAAATACATGCCACAACGTGGCACTTGTTAAGTTTGAAAAGCAAATATTTTTTCTTACTAAAAGAGGGTACTTGTGACTAGAAATTTAACAAAAATAAAATATACTAATAATTTTTAATGATAAGTTTTTTATATTACGATTGATTAGAATCTTCTTTTGGTTTCTATTATGTGATTGATACTTTAATGCAATCACAAGTAAAAACAAATGTTAGCTAAACATCACTTTTATTCTGTGTACAAAGTGATTGTTCTTTAAACAAATAAAAAAATGACAAAAATCAAATTAAAATTTTAGTGATATAAATTGATTTAAAATATAAAAGTTGATAGTTTACTTTCCTTGAAAAAAGAATATAAAATTATTAAACATATATTTTATTTTAATAATAATCATAATCATAATAATACTAATTTCTATGATTGTGGGAATGAAAAGTCATATGAGATTTCAATGAAACCCATCATTATCAACATATGGCAACATGTATCTTCCCTAATTTTCTTTCTTCCATGATATATGTATGTTTGTTCATTACATATAAACTAACACTTGCACCTTTGAAAGGTGCAAGGATAAGGTTGATAGTGCCGATAGTTTCATATCTAAGATGATGTTACAGTATTTAGTGTAAGATAATTTTTCACTAACCCTTATAGAGTTATTTTGATAGTGATATATATATATATATATATATATATATATATATATATATAGTTACATCATGTTTCTATTGCTAGTTGAGAGGTGAGATTCATCTTTCTTCCAATTAATTGTGCATGGGTTATTTTTCATTTTAACATACCTGTCAAAGGTAAAAATAGGTTGAATACAAAGATCACTTACGGTTTTTACTATTGAAATAGTTGTAAATGTCATCCCTTGTCTCTCTATTTTGCCTATGTCAACTATAGTTTTCTACAGTGTCAACCCTTGTGATTTATGTATGGTAATTGCCCATGACATAATAACTAGGAGTTGTGTTCGGCTTCCTATTGTGATAGGAACAATTGGTATGGTCTTTGGATCATGTCCATCCCATGATGGCCCACAATGATTATCAAAACACATGGTATTGTACGTGGGAAGACTTGGTGGTTTACATCTTTGCCATAAATAATGTCAACATCCTCACCAAGAGCTCCATTCACCAATCATGTCTTGATCCATATATTTTTTGTAAGCATGATGCATTGTCCCTTATAAAAGGAGCACATGTTTTTCAAGCTATCTTTCTTCCACAATATCATTTTTTCCACTAAGAGGATACACTATCATACTTAATGCAACTAGAGAATTCACTGATTTCAACATCTTCTTATTATGTAGTTTTACATAATCATTAGTTGTGAATAAGTGTGTAGCAGCATTGACTATTATATTTTTAGATGATGTCAAATGTATGTATGTACATGTCATTAATAGCTTCCAATCATCCTCTATTGGATTTTCATCTCAAATATTGTGTAGCATTTGACAAAATCATTCTTTTATGTTGTCATCTCTTTCTTGCCAAAAATTGTGTACAAAGTGACAACTATTGTGAATCGAATTGATAATAACTTTGCATTAGAATGTGATGTATAGATAGATTTGTCCATCGCAGGTGGTAATTGGGATAAGTCACCAAATAGTATCATTGAAGCACCACCAAAATATGCATGTTGTCGATGGGGGAAGGCTTCACGTAGTTTGTAGTCAACTTTGAGAAGAAACTTTGGTCCTATGAAGCTCATCTCATCTATAAGGATATATTTAATATATTTCATTTCTTCCTATAATGTAGTTAATTCTTGGTTTTGTATTGTTTGCATCTCTTTAATAATTATTTTGAGCCTTGAATGTATTGTAGAAGCATGTATATTAAATACAATCATCCCTATTGGTGCTAGTGTGAGTAATTCACTTGTACTTTGTGATGCAGGGCTGGCCAATACCTTTCTTATACATGAAATTAAGTACGATTTCCTTGTACCTGTAGTTCTATGTATGTTCATGTGTAATAGTTTATTAGATCAACATTTTCTATGCTCATCAATAATTTGGAGTGCAAGTCTGTATTCTGGTGATAATATCGACATATCATGGTTGGTTATTGTCAGTGTAGCTTCACTACACCCATTTATTTTTTTATCATGTATGTGTCTAGTGATTTCATGTAAAATTTGTGCAACTATACTATGATCCCATTTATATCTTTTATCAAAATCACACTTCCTAGGCATGTAAAGGTCATTTAGTGATATAGTATTTGTTGAGCCCATTTGGGAGAAGACTTCCCATTCATTTATGTCCATTATTCCATCTACATTATTATCTACTACCTGTTGCTCTACAATCTCATCTTCTTCTTTTGAAATACTTTCTCCTTCAATGATGTGATTTATATGCTATATGTTATATCCATCTGTGTATAACTGTATCCAATTTGTGATTATTGTGTCTCTCTTTCTCTATTATGGAACTATTTGTATAATAATAGCTCAATCTAGCAAAATGTTTCGAAGTGTTTTGAAGTATGTTCAAGGATTGTGCAAAACTTTGGATATACATTAACAACTGCCTCTATTATTCTTTTCTTCTACATGCATACAAATATGTTCTTGCAGATTCAAGTAGCGTTATATTTTCTAACTACAGTGAATGATCTAATGCATCAACTTTTGGGAGTCATAACTTTTGACTCGGATATCAATTTTGATTGAAATTTTATAGATAGTTGTGTGAGAAGGAATTATTTGGATTGTCGATGGAGCTCAACTTGATAGGTGGCCATTTTGACACATTTTTGGGAGCCTAAAATTTCATCTTGACCTCTAAAATTGGCTTTTTCTATTTTTTTTCTAGTTTTTAGAAAGTTACTTTTGTAATAAATCCAAAATTATATTCTTGATTTTGTAGATTAGTTGGCAATTCATCTTTCCTTAATTGGGGACTTTTCTTGGGAAAAATCAAGATTCATAGGGTGGGTTTTAAAAATTACCAAATATGGAAAAATCTATGTAGTAATTTTTAAATTTGTAATAAGTAGGTGTTTTATTTCTTTGTAGAAGCAGAGTAGAGTGGAGAAGTTTAATGAAGAGTCTATCATTTTGGGAATCTGTGTTGTGTTAGCATTTTCTCAGTTATTAATTTGAAGGTTTTGTGCTACATCATGATCAATATAAGAATGTATGTAGCTATGTTGTATATTGTGCTTTCTAATGTTTTAGTGATACGGTGCAACACTTTACGTCCAAAATTCAAAGAGATGAAAGGCCTACTACAAATAATGAGGGGGAGTTTTTTCAACATGTGGCATGTTTCTTGTGTTCCTATATCTCTCTCTACAATAACCTGAGACAAAAAAAAATCGGTATGCCATGAGGGCCAGATCATTTGGCGCTTTTGTTAGAGATATTAATTTGAGCTCCTCAAAATGCCTTTTACCATCACTTAGCTTTTGTTGCATACTTGCAATGTATTTAAGCACAAGTGCCTAAGAAACAATGGGTTAGCATTTTTTGCATACTTACAATGTATTTGAGCACAAGTCCCTGAGAAACAATAGGTTAGCAATTGATATTATCCCTCCAAATTGAAAGCATCTCTAGGTTGTGGATATTTAGTCAATCATCATTTATTGTGGGTTCATATCGGGCCTTTCCAGTATATCACAAGATAACATAGAAATTTGTTGTTATTTCCATGGAGCTTTATATCCACATATAATCTTGCTACCATTTTGGCATAGACATATTCATTCACTACATTTTGTATGTCTTTGGACTTGATTGATCAACTCTTCATTATCATGGGTGAGATCTAAAATAAAAATCTCATGCGTGTCTAGCAAACAAGGGTCATCCAATGGCGATCGATACATGATGTTACCTCTATGAGATGCATCTTGAGGATTCCTTGCACTAACATATTTATCAAAATATTGCCTTGCATGCTTGACTTCTGTATCATTATTCCAATTAAATTTGTCCATGTTTTGTGCATTTGAGAGCCAAATAAAGCCATGTACATGTCCAATTCCTTGATGTTGTCATTCAATTTTGTACTACCATTCTATTGCACCATGGAGCTTCTCTATTGCTTCTTCATGAAATATTGTGAACCGTTGGTGAAGATATAATGATTTCATATGAAAATTATTTACCACATTGTCCAAATGAAGTTTGTTTGATTGTATTTCAATTGGAATATCATCAATCAATAATATTTGTAGATATGTCCATTTCATATCTAGAGCACTCAATGTGAAGAAGAGGCTAGGAATTTGAGTTGGTTGATCATATCTTTCAATTCAGTGCGATGCATATTCTGGTATGGCCTAGTGCCTCACATTGTGGAGCTAAAGTGCATGAGTTCTTTAGCTACTTGTTTGTGTGGAAGTTAAGTGCAGTGCATGAGAAGGTTTTCAATAGTTGTTGGTATGTTATCATCAACATTTTCTTAAACAAATATTATAGCAATTTTATGACTACAATGGTACATCATCATAGTCTAAACAAAATAATGAAATGTGGGATGTATCCCAAATCTATGATCGTAGTGTCTAATCAATTAAGTGTAGGACATGTACTCATGTATATTTACCTATCGCATATATGCTTGCATTGGTAGTACAATTATGTTTGGAAATAAAGCCAGAAATGCTACGTTCTCTTTGGAATCACCGATGTCTAATACTCGTTTCATGATGTCTATTTCAATTATTTCAATTACATACAAATCAATTATTTATTTTATTTAGAAAATTTGAACAATTTTAACTTTCTTTGATTTGTAGATATAAAAATTACTAGTCAAATAGATAAGTGCTTATATTGTATATATAATGAATGTGCTGAAGCATAGATGATTTTATAGAGAAATAGATAAAGGAATAAAATTGCAAGACATCTCATTGAATTACCAAGCTTTATATGTTGGAAAATGAATTTGATATGAAATAGGATCGATTCATGTATTCAAAATTCTTAATGATCTAAAATGTCATGTTAAAGAAACAAAATTAAATGCATACATAATTGCATTAGGGTTAAGTTTACGAAATCTATAACTATATACTAACATAAGATCATTTATACAATTAACTATAATCACCATCATTATGTTCATTAGTTATCAAACTTGAAGGCAACATTATCCTGCATAAGTAATTGATATGTGTGTGTGTGTGTGTGTGTGTGTGTGTGTGTGCATGCGCGTGCGTGTGTGTGTAAGTTTGATATCATTTTTTGAAGTCCCCATTCAGTTATAAATTTCCAAACAACATACAATTATTCACACATATTCATTGATCTTGGGAATATTTTCTTAGCAACCAAAAAGATATGTACATGTGATGCCATATTGGCAACCTGCTCATGCCTTAGACAATGGGAGGCATGCTTTCTCTCTGTTGAAGATTATATTAGAGTCAAATCCATTTATTAAGATTGGATAACATTTAAGCATACCCAAAAAAATTTATAAAGGAAACTTTGGGGACAAACAACTATCTGATAGGCGAAGCATCAAGGCACCTTTATGGGGCATTAACCCCACAACACCTTGGTATTATGCATCCACTATGGAGATTAGTTAAAGAGTTTCTATTAAATAGATTTAACCATGAGCGACTATATGAGTTGATTAGCAATTGAATGAGCCAAATTAGTTCAATTAAGAAGAAAAAATAAGATTTAAATTGAAGAAGTTTTTTGATAGAATGAGTGATTGATTTTTTATGAAGACACGCATGAGAAGATGTTGATGAAAAGACAAGTATAAAAATTATGACATAAAAAGTTTCTTTGGATTATGTTGTTTATTGTAAAATTTAAATGAATGTTAAAAAACAAATAGAACTAAATTATGCACTATTCGCTCAAAAATTGTTGATCTAAAAATATTATACTGAGAGGACCAAAATTAATGGAGATTGCAAAATCATCAACTTTAAATTGCTTCAAGCCATGGATTGTGTGTGCATGAAAAGAATTAAAAAGATGGATTTTTTCTACCATTTTTTAAAACTATGTTTATGCACCACTGGTCCAGTCATCAAATCTCTAGCTGCTTTTCTACGTAGCTCCAACTAAGGAAGCTAACCGGCTTAACTTTCACAACACAATTTTTTGTGTTTAGCAGCATATGACTCCAAAAAAAATTATCATTTTGTCCAATGTTTCTTAAGGAGTGAAGCCTTTCAGCTTAATTGATTATGTTTATAATCACTTTAGTTTCAAAGTCATAATTTTTTTATATGTTGAAACTTTTCATTTGTTAATATAAAAATCTTTATGTAAAACTTATTACATATAGAGGATAACAAGATAATATGGAAAATTTACATTATTTACTATTATTTGATAGAGTAGATACATTCATTATAAATTATCTATATTTTCTTATTATTGTATTTTCTAGGCTAATATATTACATTGACACATGTTCAATTAGTTCAATTATGGCATGTTTCCATGTTGTTGCTGTTAGGAAACTTGGCAAGAAAGAATATAACCGTTTCCACATAACCCATAATAGATCTAAAATAAACATGAAATTAAAATCCACATGCAAGAGAATAGACAACATACCCACAAAATTGTGACACAAGATATACCTTGGGAAACCCTCATTGAGGGAAAAACCCAGCCTCCAAAAGCATCCATCATCATGTATTATTCAACAAAAATACCATTGTCATACAACCATGGAAGCCTTCATGGCCATAGCCACAACCGAGCAAACTATGTGAACAAGCATGAATCCACACATCCCATGCCATGCTTTCAACCTTCACAAATGCTCCCTTGGCTAACCTGTCAAGCCTTGTCCCGCTCGACTCTTGCCTTTTGTCTTCTCCTTGTCACTCTCTCTCTACAACAACTACCCTTGTGGTTGCTTATATAGTAGCAAGTCCCACAAAAATACTAAGTGGTATTACATAAACCATGTGCTACCTAACCCACTGACCCCACATTTAATATTGGGCTTTTAATTCTTTTCCCCAATATTAAATAATTACATCAAATATTTTCACAATGTTACAATACAACTCATCAAGAATATTCCATGGGAATCTTTACATGTTGCACGTCCATCTAGGTACAACATTACATAATAAAATAAAATAATAAAATAACAATATTATGCAATGTGTGCAACACCCATTATCTCAACAATCTCCCACTTGTTGTATGCATTGCATAGGGTCAATATGTAGCCACATAAATGAACAAGGGAACAATCCCTCCCAGCACATCCACCATCATGGATCAAAAAATACACCAAGTGCTCCATCCTGGTACTTGCAACAAAATCAAAGTATCCAGCATCTCGAACATGAATGATCTCACCTCCTATTATGCCACTCCCACTGGACATACATAGAAGCCATCCAAAGAGAAAACCACCCAACCTGTCGCATTAGAAGATCATAAAATCATGTACCAACTAAAATTCCAAGCACAAATAACTTGATCCAAAGGTAATCACATGTATCCGTAGTTGTCAAAATATCCATAGCTGAAATAGCACTCACAGCAAAGTGCCAAACCCATCCAACTATCCATACCTCAAAGGTATAACAAGTGAATCTCATATCACTGACATATCCAATCTATAACCTGCAATCACAAGCCTCAAGAGCAATACCTGCCACATATATACCAAGAAGCTCCCACTGCAAAAGATAATGTCAAATCTATAACCAATCCACTCACAACATCTCAAAGAAGTGAATCCATGTAGTATCAAGGACATCCACAATACATAAACCAATATCCTGCAAGAACAACTCTCATAACAAGTCTCCAATAGTCTCCCAAATTCACCACAACCAATAGAGGAAAGAGATAAAGGAATAACCATGTCATCTCTCACATGACATACATGAGCACAAACTAGTGATCATAATCTCTAACCAATCTCAAATCCAATGTAGGCAAAACTGAACATCCAAGAAGATAACCAAGACCGGAGAAACCATGCAAATCATAACCTGTATCATGTCCTTCTACACACACCTCTAGATGTAAACTGTGCAAGTATGATCTCCTCCTTTAAAAAAAACCCCACCAAGAAGCCTCAACAACATCCAAAGCATACCATATAACTAATCATGGATGTAAGCCTCTCACAAGAAGATCAAACTCAATAAACCCATTCCTAAACCAAGGAATAACCATTCCTAATCCAAGAAAAATGCCCAATATAAAACCATCTCCCAAACTCAACCAGCATAACAACATATGCATATGGAGATAACCAATGCTAAACCATCTCTCAAATGAACCCTCTAGAACTAACTCATGTAACATAGCTCAATATCCATATCCATGAAAGACAAGCATAAATATAATGCAATTGAGAGAAAATAATGGGCTATACCTCTCAAGTAGCAAACCGCCGAGTAGACCAAGAGTGGGGAATGAGAATGCTCATCAAGATACCCAAGTCTCCAACCAAGACTCATCTAAGAATAATCTCCTCTCAAGTCCATATTAGGTGACTGCCCCTCGGACTTCCTGTTGAAACCATCAACCGTCCCAACAAATACTTCTCTAATCCAAGAGAAATCAGCATCACCACCGTCTCTAAGTATCCATGAGCACCTGTAACCAATCAATCCATGCCAACTCCAAATGCAACATAGCAATATCATGAAGTATCCATCTTATGATCAGTGTACTCAATACCAAGAAACTAAACCAAGATCAATGTCAAAGTTCCAACCATGGCCTCAGGAACATAAACATGACAACATGATCTAACCATCTCAACCAAAGAGATAACATGCTCCACATGAACATACCATAACATGTCACAACTCTAAACGCGTATCAAGAGTATACCATGACATAATAATGAAACCATCCTCATACCAAGGATAACATGCCAAATAAAAATATAAACCACACCTTTGCCAAGGACCCTGTGAGTCCTCAAGATGCAACCATCTCCACACACCACGAAGAAAACCATCTCCACATACCAGGAAGAACCATCTCCACACACCATGAAGATAACCAAGAACTTCATGAGTCCTCAAGATCTAACCATCTTCAAACACCATGAAGATAACAAGTGCACCATGCAAATGTCAAAGACGCTTCTGCAGCAACAGGATCTAAGACAAACCTCCAACATCTGCAAACACTCAATAAATATATCAATGCCAACAACTCCCACTCAACCATGGTACCAAGTCACGTATGGCATCATAAAATCCATCCTCTCCAAACCAAGAAGATATAAACCAAACCAGAAACTAATCCTGCACTGTCACCTCATCACTGTCACAAGCTCCCACTAAGCCATGTATCCAAGCTATCCATGACATCATGATGAAAAACCATCCTCTAACTATGAGAATCAACCAAGGCATTAAACCATCAAAGAACTCAAAGTGCACATCATGAGCCCCTCAAAAGAAAACCAACTAACCATGATCCTCAACCAAGAAGATATACCACCATAACTGAATCAAAAAATTCAAGCTAATGAACATCAAGGATGTACCTGTATAACCAATCATGTCATGCCAAAATCTATGACACCATGATCACATCTATGAACCGAGCATCTATCTCTCAAAGTGTCCAACCTGTCAGCATAGTCAACCACAATCCTCCACCATGACTGTACCTGGTAACAACATCTCATCCCTTCTACATGAAGATAAAATCAGCAAATTATGTGACTTAGGGCATAGACAACCCAAATCCAATCCACCAATCTGAATATGCATCAATAATGAAAGATCAATGGGCAAAGACAACTCATAACCAAGCTATAAATGCAACCTGTAAGTATAGACCGCTTACAACACTGCACAACTTGTAGACCCAACAAGTCATCATGCATATCCAAACCAAACACTGATAACCATATCATCATGAGACCAAACTGAAATATAAACTGAGTATACAATGACATCAAAACTTAAATTTCCAATGCCATAAACTCACAATGTTACCATAGTCAAAATATACCTATAAAATGTTCAGATCAATATATCAACAAATAAATCATGCCAAACCTACACCAAATCTGAACCAATGTGTAGAGCTCTCCAAGAGCTTTCCGTTGACTACTCAAAGTCCAAAATCTGACTCCGTATGCCCAAGTTATGCCCTAATCCGTGCTCAAAATAAATAACATCTGACTTTAGGGCTCTGAAAACCTAAAAAAAATTTAAAATCATAGAACCAAACCTACACCATGTTGTAGTACTCTGAATTAGCTTTCCAACGCCTATAAGAACTTTGAAATCTGATATTCTGAGAGAAAGTTATGGCCATTTTACTAAGACAGTCTTTTTACCATTTTCAGTATGATTTTTCATTTTTAATTTTTTCAGTGACGAAAATTCTGACGGGATTAAATTTGACGGCCATCATGGGCTGAAACCAAAAAACTCTTTCATTTCCTCTGAACATGGCCAAACTAGGGCATATTATATATCAAAATTTATGGAAATATCGACCCGGATCCAATGGTGGGGTCTATTTTTGCCCAGGAGGTCATTTCTGCATGCTACCCCCCAAAACTCTCATTTAAATGAAACATCCGAAAAAATCTTTTTCTCCAACAATTTCACATGCCCAAATCTTTTAACATCCCATCATAACAGCAAATCCAAAACCCTCAGATCTGCAATAAATCATTCATATATCTTGCCCTTTTCTTTTATCCTCTCATGCATTCCCATGGATTCAATCTAGGGTTACAATAATAAAACCATAGCTCTGATACCACTTGTTAGGAAACTTGGTAAGAAAGAATATAACCGTTTCCACATAACCCATAATAGATCTAAAATAAACATGAAATTAAAATCCACATGCAAGAGAATAGACAACATACCCACAAAATTGTGACACAAGATATACCTTGGGAAACCCTCATTGAGGGAAAAACCCAGCCTCCAAAAGCATCCATCATCATGTATTATTCAACAAAAATACCATTGTCATACAACCATGGAAGCCTTCATGGCCATAGCCACAACCGAGCAAACTATGTGAACAAGCATGAATCCACACATCCCATGCCATGCTTTCAACCTTCACAAATGCTCCCTTGGCTAACCTGTCAAGCCTTGTCCCGCTCGACTCTTGCCTTTTGTCTTCTCCTTGTCACTCTCTCTCTACAACAACTACCCTTGTGGTTGCTTATATAGTAGCAAGTCCCACAAAAATACTAAGTGGTATTACATAAACCATGTGCTACCTAACCCACTGACCCCACATTTAATATTGGGCTTTTAATTCTTTTCCCCAATATTAAATAATTACATCAAATATTTTCACAATGTTACAATACAACTCATCAAGAATATTCCATGGGAATCTTTACATGTTGCACGTCTATCTAGGTACAACATTACATAATAAAATAAAATAATAAAATAACAATATTATGCAATGTGTACAACACCCATTATCTCAACAGTTGCTCGACCCCCTTTATCAAACGGCTTAAACATCACACACTAAAGCTTCATTCATAGAATAAACATGATAAATAGTCAAAGTAACTTATTTTTTCAAACTTAATTTTCACCTTAGTGTGTGATGTTTAAGGGTGACCTCCATTAGATGTTCTCACAAAATTAATTGTGAAAAAAAGAATAATTAATTATATCTTAATATTATATAATAAATAATAATTGTTATTGTTGTTTCACAATATAATTTTGATTAAATAAAATTAAGATTAGATAATACTCATGGTATAAATAACTTAATTTTCAACCTTCACTTAAAATATCTTCAATTTTAAATCATCACCAATCTAGTTTGAAAAGAGGAGAAATTATATGTGCACATGTTCCCATACACCTAGTGCCCAATATTTTTAGAAGTAATTTATTTTTGAAACATTACTCTTAAGTGTACTTTAAATATTTTGGCTAATAGAATGAAGATATTTACTTTAGTGAAGTCGTGTACCACAAGTCCTTATGCTACTACTTAGCTTATTTCATCTAAACAATTCTATTGTTTTAATTTAGAAAACCACACCTAAGCAATTTCATAAAATAGACATGAAATATTCTATATTTAAATAATCAATTTTAAATTGTTAAAAATTAAACTATTCTTAACTCTTTAGTTTGATTTAGCACTTTTATAAAAGTTTTCTTACTATTAGAATCTTAATTTAAAAATTAAATTTATGTAAAACTTTTATTATTAACAATAATCTATTTTATAACATAATGTATTTATTTCCTATCACTTAAAATTTTATAATTTTCCAAGTGATCAATAAAATATTGAACTTTGAGAGAAAATAATTTGAATCGTTCACAAGAAAGTACAACCATAGCCTTCTATCTATATACTTTTATAAACCATTTCATAGTAGAGATCAATATGTAAACTTGGATAGAATTTTTAAGAAACTCTGGAGCATGCAAATATGTCTATATTGGGCTTAATATTATATAATAATAACAAAGCTACAGAGTATCCTAGTTCGTAAAGTTTAAGTTTTCAAATAGATTTAAACTTAATTTTATATTAATCATGTTGAAGCATTAACTAATGAAATTTTATATTAATTAATAAGTTTAATGAAATTAAAAATGATTATATTAATTAGAATTTATATAAATTATCAAAATTTAATTAAATTATTCATAAAGTGTAATTGAATTGTTAGTTTTTAAAATATTTATCAAATTATCAAAAGTTTAATTATGTTCTTAAGGTTTAACTTGATTGTCAACTAAAATAATGTAATTACATTATTCATGTTTAATTGTACCATTTAAATTTAATATAATTGTTTAGATAATTGTTGATAGATGAATTAACATTCAAAATCTTTGTGAAAAAATATGTTTATATTAAAATATAATTAAAAGAATTATATTAATTTAATATTAATATAGCTTATATTTTTTATGTAAATAAAATAATTAATCTAAAATTATACATAATGCATAATTACTTTTTAAAAATTAAATTAGAGGATTAATAATTATATTTAGAAAATTTAAAGAATGAAGCATTTTGATATATTATTATTAATAAATGAAATAGATTTATTAGTTGAAATCAAGGATAACTTTAGTGGCTAATATTCATCAATTGGCTAATCTCACTCATTGGGCACCCTAGATTTGGCTAATTTTTTGCACTTTTGGGGTGTCCATGTCACCTGCACTTCACCAAAATTGAGTCCCATACTTAGGTTAATCACCAATAATAATATAGTAAGTATTTATATTTTAGTGATGATGTCACCAATATAATCTACTTCTTCTACATAGTAAATTAAATTTATTTCCTCCTATAATTTTCAATGTTTGTCTTAATTGATGGTCATATTCACCAATATTTGGTAAAAATTTAACTTACAAAATAGATTAGGTATGTAGATTTGACATGTGTCTTTATCCAGAAGACTTTTCATGAAACTTTCTATCCTTTCTCACTTTGCCACAAAATAGATTTTATTGGGGATATGTGTCTTTACTTTGGAAACTCTCTTCAAAACTTGGTATCCCTTTGAAAGTTTATTTTGAAATATGATTTAGGATCATCCAACAACTAAAAGTAATAGGGGTGCTTCCCCCAAACCACTATTCATTAATTTGGAGGGGAACAATAATGATGAAAGTGGTCTAAGTTTAACCTTAAAGTTTAATAATTAGTTAGGCTCCATATAATAATAATAATAAAATCATTATTTCTAGGTATGCGTACATTTTTCCATGATTTTCATCAATAATGAAAGATTTGCTTGGATTTTGTAGAATTTTTATATGATTGAAAAACAATCGCCAATATATATATATATATATATATATATTAAAATTCCACTTAAAAATAAAAATTCACCAAGAGAAATTAATTTTTTTCTAAACTAATGTTTGATTTGCCAATTTTTTTAACTTTTTTTAAAGAGGTTTTCTTAATGTTATCCCTGGTTGAAATTAAATAAATTCATAGTTCTACAAAGAAGTTTTAAAATAATTCATATGAAACTTTGTAGTTTCCTAAAATATTTCCGAAAAATCCACTCTTATTGGGTGATTTCTGTATGCCAATCACATTTTGCAAAAAAGATTTTGTTATTATATTTTGATAAAAATTGAGCAACTTTGCATTAACAAAACTTAATATTATTTGAAACAAACTTGCTTTGTTGAATAAATAATTTACAATAACAAGTTCAGTTTAGTTCGATGCCTATAGTTCTACGGCAGGAACTAATAATAATAATCATCATATTGTCATATTATCATCAAAGGTTGTCCTTGTCCTCTTTGTCTTACTAGAGCTATCATTCATCAAGTCATAAAAATTTTAATAATGGAAAAATGTAAGTAATATATATCTGCATCAAGCATGATGGAATAGGAATGCATATTGGAAATAGGAATGGCTATTTCAATAACAGCAATTTTTGAATTGGAAATAAGTTTATTTTAAGAGAAAAATAGAAATATGTATTCCTATTCACTATTTCAATTGACACATCAAATAGAAAATAGAAAACATATTCCTAATTTGTTCTTATTCTAACAACTAAATGAATCTCCCAAAAGACAATATATGACTAAAGGTCAAACATTAAAAAGTGATCAAATATGAGGCCTCGCCCCGACCCATTGTAGCATAGTGATACATTATTATTATTTTGATACTCAAGACTCAAGATGTCGAGACATTATTTGATGCTTTGAACATATTATATTATTTCATGTTGTGTGATGTTTACTTTTAGATATTTGATTTCATCATTTAATGCTTTATGAACATGTATGTTGATGAAATGAGTAAATGTAGAATTAACACCTTGATTATGAAATTATAATGATTAAGAATATGAGTAGGACGAGAGAAACCTTGATTGATTTGAAAGATGTATGTTTTAATTTATGTGATTTCCTAATACGTATATACATAGGTGCATTTGATTTTATGGGGCAACTGATGTGTGCAATGAGTGTGCAGGATATTTTAGCCGAGAGACCCAACAGAGGAACAAAACTGATCCCTATGTGCCATTTGTGGAAACATGTTGTTTGTATCTTATTGTACTGTGAGATGTATGAATGTATCTTTTCGTGATCTGTAAATGTTAATGTTTCGTAACTGTGTTCTTATAGTGTCATTTGACACTCATGAATTGCATATGCATTTCAACATGCTGGCTAGGATTAATTGTGTAACCTATGGACCTAAGTCAGACTAAGTTAGTGACCTTTTTGCTATTTTGTTTTTAATCGAGTTTAGTTACCCCTAATCCGGGTTAGTGCTTAATCTACATTTTGGAGTTGTTAGATGTTCCTAAATATTCCTAGCATTTGTTGGGTCCCAAATCAATTCTTTAGGCCTCAAAACATGAAATATTTATACCCAAGGGGTATGGGTATGGGTTGGGGGCATTTTCCACCCCCTAAGCCCCTTTTGTTGACTTTTGAGGTCACTCAAAAAGTCTATTTTTGCCTTTGTGCGAAAATTGAAAGTTGTTACCATGAGTTGAATAACCTCAACTCCACTTAGAGGTTAACCTTAGGGTTGGTTGAGTTAGAAAATTTTAGATTTTTAGGTGAGTGGGGGAAGTTATTGCCCTTTTTGGTGGTTGAGTTTGGATCTTATTTAGAGGCCCTTTTTGGAGTAGTTTTGGTTGTTACCCAATCTCTACTTTTAGAGAGAAGTCTTGGAAGATTGAAGGCAAGGAAGGAAAAGCTCTTCTCAATTTGTTCATATTACCATAACCTCTTAGTGAAGGTAGGAGTTCTTCATCTCCTTTGTTCATGTTGTTCATGTTGTTCATGTTTCTCATGATGTTTCATGCTTGGTTCATGCTTATGCTATTGTGTTGCTTATTGGTATGCATGTATGTATGTTGGGTATGCTTGGGAAGGATTGAAAGCATGTTTTTCTTGAATGCTTTTCTTTCTTGTTTTTGTTTGAATTTCAAAGTTTTCTTGTATGGGTGTTTTTGCATTACTCACCCTTGGATAGGGGAGAAGTGGCCAATTTCGAGAAAGATCTTTTTAGTTGGACTCCAACAGCGTAGTGTCGCTTCTCAGGATGAGAAGAGGGAGAGAGCGTAGGGTGTTATGGGCCCCTACCTATCAACACAAACCACATATGAGTTTTGGCATGTAAGAATGGAAGAACGAAAGTTCTTGAGTTATAGCCCCAATTGGGCACCTAGTTTGGTGTTGTATCTGACATCTCCTGTTGGAAAAATCCACCTTTCCCTAGTTTTGATTCAATGTTGAATCCTATTGTGAAAACCCAATATGGATATGAATGTCTGATTTGGTTTCTTGTTATATTGTTTGGTCACCTGGTCAGTTTTTGTTTCCTCCACGACCTCAGCGATGTATTACAGAAAATGAAATGGGTCCCTTATTATGGGCCATGAAGGAAAGTTAATTTGATTGTTGTAATTTTGGGATTGGAATCCTATGTAAATTGTATTTAAAAACTTTGTTGTAATGGCAACGACGTTGGTTTTCTTCCTGGTTCTTTCCCAGCTGAGCCTTTGAATTAGGTTGAAAATAAAATAGTGATTGAGTATTATTGCTTCTCATGAGATTTTTGTATTTTTTGATTAGTTGGATGCATATTAAAAATAAGATGAAATGATGATGTTCAATTAGGCAAAATTCAATTTTCATTTATGTTGGGACGAAAATTATGTTGTGAACGTAGATTTATTTTTGTGATTATTGAAAACACAAAAAAACCTATCTTACATTGTTGTTAAAATGAATCATTCAAATTCTTGGTTTATTTAGATTATATCAAGTCCTATTAGATTTATTTAAAAAAATATATATATAATCCCCTTGGCTAATAAATCAACTTGAAAATCTATACTTAGAAAAATAAAGACTAAAAAAAAATTTGTCCGAAGAGAGGAAAAACTCTCTAGTTTTTGTATGGAAACAAATTAATTCCCCCTTTGGTAACAGAGAATCTTTTAAGATTTCCCTATATATTCTTGTTGAATAAAATAAATAAATAATTAAATAGATGGATTAATATAAAATAAATCAAAACAACATATTTAACATATTAAACTATCTAATATCTATTCTTACCAACTTAACTTTATGCATTTAACTCCTCCTTACCTTGGCGCCAGCTCTTGGAATGGGCTTGAGAAAAATCTAAAACAAAGTCAAATCACTTTTTTTTGGGTGACATCACCCCACCTTTTTCCTCTTCTACTTGGGTGCAGGGCATCATTTGTTTGAGATGGGATGCAAGTATGATGTGATTGTTTTAAAAAAAAGTGTTTGTTTTAAACCTGGGTCTTCATTCCCTTAAGCACCTAGTCTTCCCAGTCTCTGACATGTGTAGTGGGAAAGGGAAACAACACTGCCAGTGGTACGACTGTTAGCACTTGGTCAGCGTGAACACTTTGTAATGCGCATGGCATGTGGTGGGTGGGGGTAGATAGATAGGGGGTTAGTTTAGATTTTTTTTTTTTTTTTTTTTTTTTTTTCTATATATAGTTAAATTTTATCTAGTTTAAGTTTAGTATTAGTTTAGTAGGATTAGATGTTAGATTAATTTTAAAATTTATTAAGTTAGAGTGTTAGCTACATTTTTTGTTTAGTTTTTTTTGTTATTTAAAATTTAGTTTTAAAAATTGGTAGAATTTTAATATGTACATTTTAATCATGTATTAAAATTAGTTAGTTTTGGTTTAATAATGTAGTTAAAGTCTTAAAATTTAATTGAGTTCTATTGTGATAGCTTAGTATTTATTTAAAGTTTTTAAATTTGATTAAGATTAATGTTTATATGATTAAATCGTTTTATAGTTAAGAGTTTTGTAAGTAAATAAATTTATATGTCTTCCTTAATATTAATTAGTAATTATTATAAATTTAAAATGCTTAGTAAATTTAATCAATAGAAAGTTAATTAGTTTAAAAGTTATGCAAGTTGTGTAGTTTAGTTTTTAGTTTATAAAGATTAATTAGTTTTGATAAGATAAGTAAAATGTAGTTAGTGATATCCTTTTTGCAAATTGATTCATGTTCCACTCTTAATTAATGTTTAGTAATTTTTTTGGTTAAATGTAATAATGAACCAAATGTCATTATCAAATTAATAGCGAGAATTCAAATTTAATGATTTATTCCTCATCAAGATTATAAACTTAGGTTGTAATGTAGAGAACCTATACTTTAACTATGAACGCAAACATACCAGACTTAGAGTATTTTTATTATTATCTTTTAAAAAAAAAAATTTTTTTTACGTGTGTTTTGTGCTCACGTATTTTGGACATGACATCAAATGGACAGCAAACCACTCAGTCCGATTTATAATTAGTACTAGCCAATACTCAATATAAATTACTAAAGATTAAAGAAAAGGGCTCAATACAAAATTCAATAAATTATATAATATGAAAATATAATACAAAGGCAATATACGATATCTTAATGTGTCATTCCTAATCTACAACACAATACAAAGACAATATACGATATATCATTGCAAAACTCAGTGAAAAGTAAATATATACATTATATAATATTGTCTTATATCTAATACACAATGTAATATGACAATACATGGTATATTATTGTCTCATATGAATTTCGCAATATAATACCAAAGAGAATGCACAATATATTATTGTAAACAACACACTACACAATATATTATTGCCTTATACCCAATACAAAATGCAATACAAAGACACAGAGCCAACTGTGTTTTGTAGCAGGTTATGTCATTGTTTCATTACAAATTAATTGTTGTGATATTTATGGGTCCGGCCAGTTTACATATATCCCATATTTGTCTCCTTGATCTCTTCAAAATTGACAGATACTAGAGACTCTATACTTGTGTTATATCAACATCCAAAAAAACCACTTCTCTACACAGGGAAAAAGCATTGTGCATATGAATAAACAAAGGAGATCGCTTCTATATTGCATAGAAAAAACTGAGATGATCCCCACACTGGTAGCAACTTGTGAGCATATCTTTTATCTGTTTTGCTATGAATGATCAACAGTGAGAGAAGTGTTCCTTTTAAGTGGCCCCCCTCATTGAGTTTTCTGATCTAAGCTTATCATTATTGTGATTGACGCTGATTATGAGAAAACATTATTTGTAGAAAAATGAAAAGTTAATTATCATTATTCAGTTTAGACTTGTCACATATCTCTGACTGGAGGATTGGAAAAAATGGGTGGACGGAGCATAATACATTGCACAAGTTGAAAGAAAGGGCATTTCTAGTGATGTATATTGGTACAACTCTATTCCCTTTTCTATTTTATTTGCTTGCACGTCACTCAAAGGGACTGAGGACTTTCATCATTTCTTGATAAATGCAGGACCAAAAAGGAATACTACTAAACTGTGAATCAGTTTCAGTGCATATATGAAAATTAATGATATACATGTGATGGAATCTTTCATTCAAGAGTTTATGCCCATTTAGTTTGTGTAAAGTTTAAAATATAATATTTTATTAATTATCTCCTGTTAAAGTTCAAAGAATATGGATTACTATTTTAAAACATTAATTAAAAGTACATGTTTCTGATGTTAATGGGTGGGTGGGTGTTATTGCAATTTTGTGGGTGCGTGTTATTGCAATTTTTTTTAAATATACATGTTTCTTAAGATATATTATTTGAATATATATAACTTGTTGTTTTTACAATCAAAGTGGTTAAATTGTGAGTATAGAAAGAAATTATATTTAATATATATAAATTTTGCAAGATATTATTTGAATTTATTCAAGTAATTATTTTATGTTGTTTCTAAGGATCTTTTTATCATATATGAAATTTCAAAAAAAATGAGATTTTTTTTGTCATGTTAATTAATTAAGAACAAATTTTAAGGGTCTATATATTGTCACATCATTAAAAGGTTACTAAACAAATTTATCTTAGGCTTTTTGAATATGGGGCTAGATAAAGATTTATATCTTGATTATGCATTGTATTTAGTACAAATAATGATAAAAACTATTCATATGTGCTTTATATGATTTTGGATTAAGGTAAAAATAGGTTTTATAGGGACTCGAAACCCAAGAGTTCAAGATACAAAGATAAAACAATGAGGTCCAAAATTACAACTATGCTTGCTTAAAAAAAACCAGCATCCTAAAACCAACAACCAATCATAACCCACTAACCAACATAGACCAAACCAGGAAAAGAAAAAGTACCAAAAATAAAAAAGAGAGCCATGGTTAGGCCAACTCCTTTAGGATCTTGGCGACCTAGATCTTAGCTAACTCTAGATCGCCCTTTCTTGTCTTTTTAGCCACAATCAATTTTTATTCAGCTTCATCTTGTTCTTTTACCAGGTCCACCCACTGTAGCCATGTGTTGACCTTTATCCTCTCCAGTCAAGTCCACCCTAAGCTTAATTCCCTTAGCTTCCACTTTTCCCTTGCCAGTTATGAGTTTCTCGAATAAATCTTGGATTTTGGTGTCACTAGGTATCTCCAATGACCTTCTTTAATTCCAAAATTTGTCCTGTGATACCATCTTCCAATTTTTTCCTTGCTTCCATCTCTCATTGTAAATCCTTGACTATTTTACTAACTTCCCCTTTAATGGTTTTTATTTCATTGATAACCTAATTGTCAAAGGAAATGGAGGCCTCTAATTTATCTTTCACCTAATGAATGTTTTAAGGATCACCCAGGATAGAAATAGAGGGGATGTCAATCTTTGCCTTCAAAGTATTGTCTGCAAGGTCATCTTCATAATCAAGCATTGGGTACCCAACTATATTCTTAATTAGAGAATCTTCTATCTCAATATTTTTTTCCTTGACAACTTCCCCAACCTACTCTTCCTTCTCATCCTCTTTGGCATTCTTCCTATTAGAGGGGGATAAAAAGGAGTTCTTACTTCTTTTGGTGGGAGGGATTTTGTCACACTCTTCCCCTCTTTTCATACTCTCTTAATCTCCAACCCATAATTCATTAGAAACCCCATCCTTGTGAGAGTCCATAGACTCATCCTCCTCACCCATCTCCATACATGTATCAACTTTTTTCTTCTTACTAGAAGGGATTTTCTTTTTCTCCCTGACCCACTTTCCAATTTTACATTAGGGCTCCCTATAGGGGATTTGTCTTGACAATACTTTGCAAAGAGGAGATTGAGGCACACATGAGGAATATGCTAGGAATACTTCTTCCTATGGCTAGCAATGCTACTATTTAGGGTGTAGAAAATATAGTAGGGGAAAGAGATTTTGTCCCCATAAGATAAATGATTTAGAAACATGAAATAAAAGAAATGTACCCTCTTAATCCTACCATCTAGGGTAAAGTAAGCTCTCACACAACTTAGAACATGACACCGTAAGGGTTTAATTGTCTTAATAGAAAAAGAACTACCCACCTTAACAAGGGCCTTTTTATTCATTTTATCCTTTGGGAAGTTCTTCACTACTTCTTTAGTTGTCTTCCCTTCCTTGAAGAATTTCTTCCCCTCATTTGGCAAACTCATAATTTCTTTAAATGAATTGGTGTTAAGGGGTAATGAAACCCTATACATGGTAACAATGTGATCCTTTGGTCCTTTCTAAAATTCATGCATTTCCTCTGGATCAAAACCATGGAGACGTTCCAAGTATGCCACCAAACCACCTTTAACCAGTTCCTTCTAGACTTGTAGTTTGTCCCACCACTTGTAATTGTTGAGTTCCTACCTCATTCACCACCCATTATGCTACTAGAGAAATTGTTTCATTTGCAATGCAAGTTTTAGCTCACCACCCATTATGCAATTTATATGTCGTGTATAAGGAAAATTCAATATTAGACATCATCATTTGTTTACACAAATTTCAAAAAAAAAAATCTTTTCTAGGTACTTTATGGAAGACTTCTCATATCTTGTATTAGTCATTTATAATCTCAATTAATTGAATTTTCAAAGTGTTATTTCTATATAAAGATAATATAAAGTTTTTGTTTTAACATTAATTTAATGCAACACTTGCAAATATTACATAAATATGCATGCCACTTATACTCTATAAAGTGATTAGAACTATTTTTTTAGAGATTTTATACATTAAGAATATTTCTAAATAAAGTCTTTATTTCTCTATGAAACCTAAACTTTCATATTTAATTTTTAGATCAAAAATTGTAAATAGTAAAGAACAACCAAGAATCCATATAAAAGGGGTTGTCATTATCCAAGAGGAGAAGATTTATATTCTAGAGGAAGGATATAAGTTAAAGATTATTTAAAATAGTGTAAAGAATATTAAAATCATGTAGGACAAATATAAACTTTGTTAAGTCATGTTCCTTTTGGCCTCCATTTATTAAATAGTATTAAAAGATTAGGAAGAGTAAAACTATGGAATGAGATGCTTTGTTTGTTGGAAAATATTTAATTATTTCTCTACAAGTTGGGAAATAGTCATGGTGGTGTTCCCTTAATTCTAAAATTTTCAAACAATTCATATGTTATTTGTGGTCATTTTCTCTCTTATATTTGGTGTTTTTTTAGTTTTAATAATTTAGTTAACATTTAATTTATTAAATTTCTTTTCTATATTTTCTTTTTTTTTTAGTAAAAAGTGTTTCAACTAAAATCATAAATTTGATATATTTTGTTTATAGGTAATGGGTGGATGGTTTTATTATTATTTATTTATTAATATTTTTAAAAATTAATTATTATTATTAGATAAGTTTGAAGAGGCTTGAACCTAAGATCTCTTCGATGAAAGGCTAACAAATTATCTTTGTGTTGTAGACTATGGTCTTATAAATTTGATGTATTAGTCTTACTAATATCAATTAATTTAAGTCAATATTTAAAATATTTAAATTACATAACACATGCTATCTTAGCGTGTTGGACTGAAGGAAGATCCCAATCCATTAGTAGATCTCGAGACTCAAATTCCATAAGGGGAAAATGAAAGAACAATAAGAATGGATATATTTGTAAACCTTATGGGCAAGCAAAGATACATAAGCAAATAAATTTTCCCAGTCTAATTTTTTCCATCAGAGATATTATAGGCATTATGAGATTGTATGTATGACTCCAACATCATAGATATGGCTCCAATCACTATCCTTTGAACCTCATCCTACAGGATTATAGTTAAAACCTTCATGTTAAGGAAATTTTGCTTTGGAATATTTTAAAGATTCAAACATAAGAAATGGTTAATTAAAATGTTTTGAAGAAAAGATAGATCTAGGATTTCATAATATCAATATAGTTTGAGATAACCAAACAAATTTGTTTCAGAGTATCTAAGATCCAAAAGCTCTAGTAGATTCACAAAAAAAGGTTAGGGTTTTCAAGAAAGAATTCAGACACAATTTCTTCTTGTGTTATATACAAACGTAATGTCCAACAAGGAAGATCAAACATCCCATCTGCATTTCCAAATAAAATTTCTATAGACTTTAAGGCTTGGATATCCTATCAAGGAACATTATAAGAAAGGAAATATATGTCTTGAATAAGACCTAGAAAAGATATATTTGGAATGAAAAATTAGTGGAATCCAAAAGGGAAAATAATAAGGTTAAATTAGGTACAAATTTACAACAAAGGGGAATCATGATTAGAATGAAACACATGAATAGAAAGACACACAATATTGGATAAGCATCAAGGGAAATAATCTTTCATAGAAGGAGGAGCTTAGAATTCACTTTTGGTTGAAGAATATCTAAAAAGCTTACATGGGTTATATAGAGCTAAAAATTAACCTTCTACATATGTAAGATTTTTAAGTTTCATAAGTATAAGATATATAACAAAAAGTTATGATTGAGGTTCTAGAATATCTCTACTAATAAAAATAAATAAAAAATTATACAGGTCAAAGAACATTTTTTTTGAGTAAATGATGTTTTTCTTTCATAGATCAAGGTAATAGATTCTTCATTGTGTTTACTTTTTAAGAAAATCAAACTTTCATATGTAAGTTTGGTGTCTAAACTTGAGTCCTATGGATGTCATCATAAAATTCATCACTACACAAATTTACTTGCATAGCCTACTATTAGAATATACAGAGAATACAATTTTAGAAACCTATTGGAAAACAAGTGGGAATCTTCATCAAACATGACAAATGCTTGTTTGAAAACCCAAAATTTTTATAGCATTATGCCTTCTTATAGATATTACTAGGGGATTTCTATCATCATTGCAAAAACACTTCAAAAATGGATTGTCAAGTCAAAAACTATTTCTAAGGGTAAAGATAAGAGGTTTGATTTAGAATGTCTAGTTTCTCATGAAAATAAGAAGATTAAGATAGTGCTGATAAAGTTATACAAAGAATATATTCCAATGGTTTTCATACACCCTCACAAACACTCCAATTAGATTTTTAATTTTTTACCAAAATGGTGTTTGAGAGAATGGAGGTGGATTTTTAAAATAGTCCAATCACTGTGAAGATAGAAAATATTCCATACTTGAAGGGCAAAGATAAGCAAGTGCATTTTTCTTTTTTTTTCTTGTGTTTTCATATGGGAAATTAAGAGTCATAAGTAGGGGAAATGAGTCTTTTAGAAAGAAATAAAAAGTTTGAACTTCAATAGAAAAGGTGGTATATTAAGACAAGTCATAAGTCCAATCCATGACCAATTTTGTAAACTAGGAAAAGTTTACGTATTGTGACAAAATTATGCAAATGGGCTTAAGTGGTCATAAGTGAACCAAGCAATCGATTGTGTGTGTGCATATATATATACATATATACATACATACATACACACATATATATATATATACATATATATATATATATATACATACATATATATATATATATACATACATATATATATATATATATACATATATATATATATATATATATATATATATATATATATACATACATATATATATATATACATATATATATATATATGTACATATACATATATACATATATATATATGTATATATATATATGTGTATATATATATACACATATATATATACACATATATATACATACATTTATATATATATATATATGTATATGTATGTATATATATATGTGTATATATATATATACACACACACATATATATATATACACACATATATATATACATACATATATATATATGTATATATATATATATGTATATATATATATGTATGTATGTATATGTATGTATGTATGTATCTATATATATATATATGTATATATATATGTATATATATATATACATACATATATACATATATATATATATACATACATACACACACACACACACACACACACACACACACACACACACATATATATATAATGTGTGTGTGTGTGAGTGTGTGCACATATGCATATATTTATATGTATACCTATACATATACATATACATATATGTACATACATACATACATATACATCTATGTACATACATACATACATACGTACGTATGTATGTATGTATGTATGTATGTATGTATATATATATATATATATTGTGTGTGTGTGTGTGTGTGTGTGTGTGTGTGTGTTCGTGCGTGCGTGTGTGCATATATTTATATGTATACCTATACATATACATATACATATATGTATATGTATATGTATATACATACATACATACATATACATATATGTATATGTATATGTATATACATACATACATACATACATACATACATCCATATCTATCTATCTATCTATCTATATATATAATTTGGTCATATAATCTTTTTCATTGATTTCATAGGAGGAGAGAAATAGTGAAAAATTAGGAAACCTAATATGATGTATAGAGATCATGTAGTAAAGGAAGTGTATTGTTAGATTAGCTACTTAGATATATTTTATTTTTGAGTAATTTTTTACTATGTTTCCATCAATGCCAAATAGGGAGATTTTTTGAAATTGCATGCTAGATGACCATTCAAGTGTTGTCATTGATGGAAACATATATTTTTGGCATGGACTCCAGTGATGATGACAAGTTTTGTTTTTGAAATTAAATAAAAATGCTAAGTCAAGAAAGGATATAAAAAAAGTATAGTTGGACAATTTTTGTCAATGATAATATAGGGATTATTAGATGGGTCTAGAACTTCAAAAATATAATATATGGGATTTCTATGCGCTAATGATGTGATCTCCAATGTTATTATGTTATATAGGACCAAATATATAGTAGTATGACGTACCATAGGGCTAGGAAGGTAGTATTAAAAGTTAGTTTTTAATATTTAGAAAAAATAGCTTAGCAATTTATGCTAGATGTTAGAACAAGAGAAGACAAAAAATTCTTTGGAAATAATTAGGTATTATTATTCTATGTATGGTTCATTGTATATTATTTTAATCTTATGTAATATTTCATGCCTTTATCCTTTAACTTAAAGTAGTGACCTCCTTTTTGTTCTCAAAACTTCTAATAGGGTTAAAGATGACCTTAAGCAAGTTCTAGTCTCTACAAATACTTTTCTTTGAACAATAGCTAATGTACTAATACTTTGTATTGACCCCTAACAAGGTCAAGTCCCCTAATAGGGACAACTTTACATTAGTTTGTGGTTTGTGGGTACAAAACCATTAGATTTTTTCCTTGGGCAAGGTTTCCTTTAGAAAAAAATGGTTTTATGAGGTTGTGTATACTTTATTTCTACTCTTTGTCACTTCAATTATTTTACGGTACTATGGAAAAATGAATATATTTTGTAAATGGTTACAATGTAGATTCATCACACCTCTTAATGTTTCTTTATCCTAACATAGTGGGATGTAATTGAAGTAGTATTAGATGAATCTAATCATTGACTAGTCATATTCAAACACAATGAAATATTTGAATGGCGTTGGGGAACTGTACTGGAGAGACATTAGATGAATGATAGGATTAAGTGATCATATTTTAAAAAGATGAAAAAATTAATGACATAGGCAATGAATGCAACTCCAAGGTAGAGGGTTCACAAGATGAAGGAATCGAAGAAGATAGAAGAAGGAAGAACATTGTTGATGACCTAGATAAATTTTATAGGATAGTCATGGAGGTTGAGCCCTCTACAAGGACATGACACACTTCTTTGATTGCTACAAATTCTTTCGGGTTCAATAAAGTTCTTAGATTTTTTTGATAATTTAGATTTGAAAAAATTTGCTAGAGAACCTTCTAGGTTGATATGTTATGAATTTTAAGTTGATAAATTACTCTTTCTATCAGAAAATATTTGATTATACAATGGTGGATATGCTATCATTTGACACACAATGATATCTTATTGGTAAACAAATTTCTCACTTGAAAAATATGTGATTTTTCCCAATGGAATGTGTGGAAAACCAATTTCTTCAATAGTTGGAAAAACACTTGATATGTGACCTTCCTTTGAATTGGAAGGGGTAGCTTCCTCATAAGATATAAGTGTTTGAATTTTTCAATAAAAATGTATTGAATTTGAAGATTAAAGAGAAAGCTATTGATGAAAAATGCACCAAAAAGTTCATGGTTTTCTTAGATTAACATAAATTGATAATCAAGACAATCAAGAGCTAGGCTTGAATATGATCATTATCACCATGTTGATCCACAATTCATGAATATTTGCACAATACCACATGAAAACATTCACTACAAAAAGAATCAATAATTTTTTGCTTCAACAATTTTGATTTTTATAAAAAGAACTCAAATGCATTTTCCATTATTTTCTTGCACCAAGAACATAAGAGAAATTTTCAATTACAAAGACAAAATCTATACGCACTTTCCAAAAATTGTGTTCTCATCAAAAGTTTAACAAAAGTGTTCGTGAATTCCAAAGTCTAAAAAGTCCTTAACAAAACCAAAGTGATTCCTTATATAGACATTGAGGTTGAGAACTACTCCTCCATTGTTAATAACTACCTCCCAATTATGTGATTTTGGCAAGGTTAATTAACCTTACAAAAATTAACTTATATAAGAAAAACATCTAAAAACATGACTTGGGACAAAATTCATCAAAAAGAGCATGAGATATACACATGATCACTAAGGCTTCTAGCTACTAGAATCCATATATTCGTGTAGGCATCAAGTATTGTTATCATAAAGATATACAAAATTCATCAAAAAGAGCATGAGATATATTCGTGTAGGCATCAAGTATTGTTATCATCAAAGCATAATTTTGAATGAATACATTTTCCATCCTGATCTTGGTTGTGAAGTACATATCTTGGATCCCTTCCACCTCTTGTTGATATGTCAAAATGCTACAATCTTTTAGAGTGATGGAGACTACGTTGAGCTTCACCATAGTTTCAACATCTGACACTCAATTCTATATCTCTGAATAAATCCTGAAACTAAAGGAATCTAGGAAAAATTGACAATCAACATGTTGAAGGTCACTCATTGTTGCTCCACCTGTTGTTAGAATTCTTTAGAATAACTGAGGGGGGGGGGGGGGAGGGGTGTGAATAAGTTATTCATAGTCCAATAATGTCCAATCCAAATTTTTCTAATAAAATAGGGGTGAATCAGAAGTATTGTCCTTTTTACTTACTTATCATGCATGCGATTAAACATTAAACAATCATGAAAAATAAATATTCATCACACCATAACACTAAGGATTTTGGTGACCCAAAAACCCTCTAGGAATAAGAAGGTAAAACTGAGGTGGGGATGATACCCACAAAATAACTGTGCAATTGATTGCAACCACTTCTGATGGTCTGCCCTGTTAAAGGCTACAACACACTGTTAAATGTGACCCTATTAGAGGATTTCTACACCTTGTTAGGAGTGCGCCCTATTAGAGGACTTAGAACATTCAACTTAGAATGATACCCTATTAAAGGATTTACATAGAGCTGTTAGGGTCACCTAAGTCCATGGGATTTACAGTCGCCTTCTCAAAATAATCATTTATCCCTCTCTAAGGATCTTCTATCCTCCTCTTGAGGATATCTTATCCTTCTCCTGGGGATCTTTTATCCTTTTCCTGAGGCTTTTCCACCTAGATGAGAAGCTAACCTATCAATGTAGGATTTCAATGTCTAATACAATGGTAAGAAAGTATTAGAAAGGTATTGACCTGATACAGATTGCAACTTCAACCTTGCAGATTTCAGATCTCTCTTCAGTTCTTATCTTTGCTTGGCTTTCCTCCCTTGAAGTGTTGACAACTTGTTCACCCTTCAAGATCTGTCTCCTTGAGTTATTCCACTCATTATGCCAATGCACTCTATGGTCACTTGATCAACTCAGAGTCTTGATGCTCTATGCTTACTACTCACCGTGTCCTCTTCTTTACACTTCACACTAGCCTTCTCTTGGCTTCTTCACACAACCACACTTATGACCATCTCTCTTTGCTCTATTCTCTTTCTCTCTTTGATCTTTGACCTATGACTCCTTATAAAGAAGTTATGTTCTTCACTTCTTGCTCATCAATTTGACTTGATCAGAGAAAATGATATTATTTTCCCTCCAAATATTTCTTCTAGAAACTTCATGATAGATCCATCTGTATTCACCTTGAATTGGTTTGCATGAATTACATAAAATTTTGTGCCATCTACTCATCATCCTTATCATCCAAATAATTCACAAAATTCAATGTAACAAAATTATCATTACTAAACTGGCAAATCTTTTGAATTAAGAAATAATGCAGCAACTCGACAACATTGGATTATTGATGCTTAGCACTAACTGGATTACTCAGCTTCTGCTATTATTTAACTAGGACTCGGAACATGTAGTGTTTATGCTTCGCTCGACACTTGCAGACTTTTTTGAGTTACTCGGCACTTGAAGGATTGCTCGGCACACACTGAAGTTGAATTTGCTCGGCTTCAACTAAGAATTTTCTCGGCTCTAACTAGCTTGCTCGACTCTCTCAAATGAACTTAGTTAGTCTTAACAAATGACTTAGTTTAAGCCTTAAAGCTTTGATGTGTCTTAGTGTGTCCATTCTCTATGTCTAAAAGTATGTCATCAATACACCATTTCATCAATGACCTAGCTAATCCTTATACTTCATTACAACATCATAACTTCAACCTTTCTCAAGGTGCTCTAGCTACATCTTATTGATTGCCGCCTTGTCAATCAACCAATTGATAGTATGTGGATCACTTAAGCAATTGTCATTCTTGCAAGTAGCAAGTATGAAATTAATGACAAAACAATGATTGAAAGCACTCTTTACCAGTTCCATTCTTTATTCAAGGATCTTTTCAATTATTACCAATAATCTCCCTCTTTGGCATTGATGGCAAACTAAACTGATCAATTGATTAAGCTGATCAACTTTGTTACCACCTAAATTGTATACCAAACAAAAAACTGAGTCTCCCTCTTTTACTGATACAAATTGAATCCTTTGTTCTACTTCTCCCTCTTAACTACTGCATCCTTGCTTTGTATTCCTAATCCTACCTTCATAGCTACTTGCTGGAAAATTGAGTCTCCCTCTTTCATTTCTCTTTATTTGGTCTCATGCATCTCATACATCTCCCTCTTACCTTTGATTGATTAGTTTTCTCATTAATCTCCCTCTTTGACATACATGCCAAAGGTGTAGCATCTTCAGCATGCTTAATTGTAAGCTTTGCATCATAGGTGTTTTGCTTCTGTCACCATGGGTTGTGACTAATGTGGAATTTTTTTCTTCTGTTAACATCCTCTACATCATTCTTTTGATATTTCAATGATCTTCTCCTGTTGATGTAGGGAAGCTTCTTTATTTCTTTAAACTACTTGAGTTAGGGGTTTGACCCCTAGCTTGCCTCTAAGATATTCATAAGCATGCTTGGGCAATGGTTTTGTGAAGATGTCTGCAATTTGTTCCTTTGTGTCAGTGTACTCCATCTTCACTTGTTTGTCTTCCACTAATTCTCTAACATAGTGATACTTGATAGCAATATGCTTGGTTTTTGCATGTATTACTGGATTCTTGGATATGCTTATAGCACTTTTATTATCACAATATAGTATCACAGGTTTGGTTACCTCTTCCTTCATTCACTTCAATAGGTGTTTAAGTCGCACAATGTTTGTGCAATTTATTGCTACTACCACATATTCTGCTTCTATAGTAGACTGTGATATGCATGTTTATTTCTTACTGATCCAGGAGACTAGCCTTTTACCTAAGAATAATGCTCCTCCACTTGTGCTTTTCCTATCATCAATATTGCCTCCCCAATTTGCATCTGTGTAGGCATTTAGCTCAAACTTCTCATTCTTTCTGTAGTATAGGCCAAAATCATCAGTTCCTTTGAGATACCTCATTATCCTTTTTACTACCATGAGATGATTTTCTCTAGGATTAGCAGAGAATCTAGCCACTATTCCAACTACTAATGCTATATCTGGTCTACTATGTACAACATATTGTAATTTTTCGATCATGGATCTATACATAGTTTGATTGACTTCAGCTGATTCATCATTTTTGTATAGCTTATGTCCTATTGCCATTGGTGTGTTGACAGGTTTGGAGTCTTCCAATCTAAACATCTTGAGTATTTCTTTGATGTACTTTGATTGTGTCAAGAATATACCATGTTTTAGTTGATATACTTGCAATCCAACAAAGAACTTGATTTCTCCAAACATAGACATCTCAAACTCATGTTTCATTTTGTCAGCAAAACTTTCACAAAGTGCTTCCTTTCCTCCAAAAATTATGTCATCCACAAAGATTTCAGATACAAAGATATCATTACCTTCTTCTGATTTGATGTACATGTTTCTATTATCATATATTCTTTCAAATCCTATTTGCACTAGATACTTGTGAAGTCTCTCATACCAAGCTCTAGGTGCTTGCTTCAGTCCATCTAGAGCCTTATGCAATTTGCATACCTTGTTTTTGTTATTTTCATCAACAAAGCCTTCTAGTTTCTCTATGTAGACTTCCTCTTCAAGTATACCATTTAGAAATGTGGACTTAACATCCATTTGATAGACTTTAAATCCTTTGAAGGTTGCATATGCTAGTAAGGTCCTCACTCCTTCCATTCTGGCAATTGGAGCAAAAGTTTCTCCATAGTCTAGTCCTTCTTGTGCATATCCTTTGCAGACTAATCTTGCCTTGTTCCTTGTGATTTCAACATTTTCATCTAACTTGTTTCTGAACACCCACTTGGTTCCAATCACATTCTTGTCAGCTGGTCTTGGGACTAAGGTCCATGTCTTGTTCTTTTCTATTTGTTCTATCTCTTCTTTCATAGCAATGTACCAATCATCATCTTGTATGGCTTCTCTTACTGTTCTTGGTTCCATTCTGTTGAGCAAGCATGTTTCATTTCTAAGTCTATTTCTTGTCATTGGTCTGGCCTCTTTGTCTCCAATAATTTGGTCTACAGAGTGGTGTCTTTTCACATACTTTTCCAATACTGGTTCTTTCCTTGTTTGCATGTTGTCTCTTTCAGAATCTGGATCCTCATGCATATTTTCATTAGGTATTTGTTCATTTCCTTGGCTATTCTTAGAATCTGAATGTACATTCTATGTATTCTACAGCTTGACTTCTAAATGTGTCTATTGCTTGGCATTTATTTTCTGTGACTCAGCAGATACTAGATTTTGTTGTTGATTGTCATTCTAAGTTGCAACTTCACCATTATTAGGCATTCCTTCATAAAGGTATACAAAGGTCTTGTATTCTTCTACTTCCTTGGTATCTTCAACACTTTGAACTTCTGCAAGCTCATCAAATTTCACATTTGTGCTTTCTACTACTTTGTTAGTGTTAACATTCAAGCACTTATAAGCTTTGCTTCTAGTAGAATAACCAAGAAATGTGCCTTCCTCACTCTTTGCATGAAAATTTCTATTTCTAGACTCTTTATATATATAACATTTTCATCCAAATATTTTGAAATGTTTTACATTAGGAGAGTGTCCATACCATAATTCAAAAGGTGTTGCATTTGTACCTTTCTTGACTTGAACTCTGTTGAGTGTGTAGATTGTAGTACTTACAGTTTCTCTCTAGTACTTGAGTGCAACATTTTTCTTCATCATTAAGGTCCTGGTGCTGTCAATAACTAATCTATTCCTTCTTTCTGCTATACCATTCTAAGGTGGAGTCCTAGGTGTTGATGTCTGCCTTTTGATTCCTCTTTCATTGTCGAATTCTTCAAATTCTCTTGATGTGAATTCACCTCCTCTATTGGATCTGAGACATTTTAGGCTCTTCCCATTTTCTTTCTCAACTCTAGCCAAGTACCATTTGAACATTTGGAATCCATCTAATTTTTGTTTCAGGAACATGACCGTCATCATCCTTGAATAGTCATCTACAAATAGCATTATGTATATGTCCCCTTTGTAGCTTTGCACATCAATAGGACCACACAAGTCAGTATGAACTACCTCTAATACTTCATTAGAAGTATATACCTTGCTTTTGAAAGTTGACTTGGTCATCTTTCCTAATTTGCATTGTTTGCACATGGTGTTATCAGGCTTCTTCAACTTTGGTAGACCTTTGACTTTCTTCATTTTGCTGATGCTTATCAGATTGTCAAAATTTACATGACATAACCTCTTATGCCATAACCATACATCATCAGTTTGAACAATCAAATAAGAAGCATCTTCCATATCTAGGTGGAACAAATTACTCCTAGTCTAGTCACCTTTTCCTATTAGACTTCCTTGAGAATCATAGATCTTAGCAACTCCTTTTTAAAATTCAACCTTACATCCTATGTTGCCTAACTGTGAGACACTTAATAAGTTATAATTTAGGCCTTCGACATAGTATGCATTATCACATGATATCTTTCCAGTAAGCTTGATACTACCTTTCCCTTTGATTTGACATGGTGCATTGTTTCCAAATCTAACACTATTACCTTCATATTGATTAAAGGTAATAAACTTACTTTTATCTCCAATCATGTGATGAGAGCATCCGTTGTCTATGATCCATTTGTTATTCTTGTTCATGAAGGTTACCAAGGCAGTTCCTTCATCTTCATCTGATTCATCTTTCATAGCCACATAAACTACTTCATTATCATTCTCATCGGAGTCTTCTTCAACAATGTAGCATCTTTTGCCTTTACCTTTGCAGTCCTTGTTGTCCTCTTTCTTGTTTTTGAGGTTGCCTCCATCCTTGTAATTTTTCTTTTGTGTGCATCTAGCTGCAATGTGACCAACTTCATTGCAATTGAAACAAATGATTGGCAGTTTACCTTTGCATTTGCCTCTTCCTCTATGAAATCTTCTTGCTAGTAATGCCCCCAATTGGTCTACATCATCTTCATCAGTGCTATTGTCACTAGATAAATACCTTCCTTTTCTATTATTTTTCTTTGTTTGTACCTCCTTGCCATCTTTTATTATCATCTTGGCTTTGAATGCAGATTTAAAGTTTTCTAGCTTATAGTTGTCAAAGTTGGAGAGCTCAAAGGTAGCGAGTCTTCCAATTATTCCTTCAAATGATAATGTGTTACCTGGTACACACCTTAGCTTTTGGATGGTTGAAACTCTTATAACATAGATAGGAATAAAAGTTCTCAAGTATTTGCTACATAGAGTTTCTTCTATTAATTGTCCTCCTAGGCATCTTATGGAACTTACCACTTCTTTCATTCTTGCACTGTATTGAGCAACATTCTCAGGTCTTTTTCCATTTTCATATCATCAAACCTTCCTCTTAGGCTCTCTCTTTTGGTTCTCTTGACATTATGATCTCCTCCATAGATTCTTGATAATGTTTCCCACATGTAATGTGTAGTACCGCACCCTTTGATGTCATCATACTTAGCATAACTTAGTGCTGAAGCAATCCCTAACATCGCTTGATTGTGCTCCTTCTTTTTGCTCATATCTTTTGCAATGAGGGGTCCTGTAGGGTCTACATGATCAATTGTGATTGAGGTCTATGCATAGTCACCTATTGATCCAAGGTGCAACCTCATCAAACTTTTCCATGCAACAAAGTTGTCTTTGTTTAGCTTGGGAACTTCTCTCTTGGACATCTTGATCTTCCTGCTGCTAGTAACTTGAAACAAATCAGCAGTGGCCTCTGATAACAATTGTTAGAATTCTTTAGAATAACTGAGAGGGGGGGGGGATGAATCAATTATTCACAATCCAATAATGTCCAATCCAAATTTTTCTAATAAAAAAGGGGTGAATCAAAAGTACTATCCCTTTTACTTACTTATCATGCATGCGATTAAACATTAAATAATCATGAAAAATAAATATGCATCACACCATAACACTAAGGATTTTTGTGACCCAAAAACCATTCAAGAATAAGAAGGTAAAATTGGGGTGAGGATGATACCCGCAAAATAACTGTGCAATTGATTTCAACCACTTCTGATGGTCTACCCTATTGAAGGCTATATCACACTGTTAAATGTGACCCTATTAGAGGATTTCTACACCTTGTTAGGAGTGCACCCTAGAGGGCTTAAGAACATTCAACTTAGAATGTTACCCTGTTAAAGGATTTACATAGAGCTATTAGGCTCACCCATGTCCATGGGATTTACAATCGCCTTCTCAAAAGAATCTTTTATCCCTCTCTAAGGATCTCCTATCCTCCACCTGAGGATATCTTATCCTTCTCCTGGGGATCTTTTATCCTTTTCCTAAGGCTTGTCGACCTAGCTAGTAAGCTAACCTATCAATGTAGGATTTCAATGTCTAATAAAATGGTAAGAAAGTATTAGAAAGGTATTAACCTGATATAGATTGCAACTTCAACCTTGCAGATTTCAGATCACTCTTCAGTCCTTATCTTTGCTTGGCTTTCCTCCCTTGTAGTGCTGACAACTTGTTCACACTTCAAGATTTGTCTCCTTGAGTTCTTTCGCTCATTATGCCAATGCACTCTATGGTCACTTGATTAAATTAGAGTCTTGATGCTCTATGCTGACTACTTACTGTGTCCTCTTCTTAACACTTCACACTAGCCTTCTCTTGGCTTCTTCACAAGACCACACTTATGACCATCTCTCTTTTCTCTAGTCTCTCTCTCTCTTTGATCTCTGACCTATGACTCCTTATAAAGAAGTTCTGTTCTTCACTTCCCACTCATCAATTTGAATTGATAAGAGAAAATGATATTATTTTCCCTCCAAATGTTTCTTCTAGAAACTTCATGATAGATCCATCAGTATTTGCCTTGAATTGGTTTGCATGAATTACATAAAATTCTATGACATCTACACATCATCCTTATCATCCAACTAATTCATAAAAGTTGATGTAACAAACTTATCATTACTGAACTATCGAATCTTTTGACTTAACAAATAATGCAGCAACTCGGTAGCATTGGATTACTGATGCTCGACACTAACTAGATTGCTCAGCTTCTGCTGTTGTTTAATTGGCACTTGACACCTGCAGTGTTTCTACTTCACTTGTCACTTGAAGACTTTTTTGAGTTACTCGGCACTTGAAGGATTGCTCTGCACACACTGAAGTTGAACTTGCTCAGCTTCAATGAAAAATTTTCTCGGCTCTAACTAGCTTGCTCAGCTCTCTCAAATGAACTTAGTTAGTCTTAACAAATGACTTAGTTTAAGCCTTATAGCTTTGATGTGTCTTAGTATGTCCATCCTCTGTGTCTAAAAGTATGTCATCAATACACTATTTCATCAATGACTTAGCTAATCCTTATACTTCATTACAACATCATAACTTCAACCTTTCTCAAGGTGCTCTAGCTACATCTTATTGTTTGCCTCCTTGTCAATCAACCAATTAATTGTATGTGGACCACTTAAGCAATTGTCATTCTTGCAAGTAGAAAGTACGACATCAATGAAAAAATAATGATTGAAAGCATTCTTTACTAGTTCCATTCTTTATTCAAGGATCTTTTCAATTATTACCAGCACCTCTAATAATTGTGACCACATCATCTGAGACTAAATTCCTTTTGTCTATTCACATGCCACTATCAATTTTTCAAATTCAATAATCCCTCTATAGATGTTTATCACTTTTTAATTGATACTCTTACTCTGTACGTGCACCTGAATATCATTCAAATCAGCGATAACCTTTTCAAGGATTAGAGTGTTCACATCCACCTTTGAAATTTCCTACAATTCATCAATTGCTCCTTGCCAAGTGGCCTTTTGTTCCTTTTTTATTTCAAGTTCTTTAGACATCTCTTTGACCTGTATAGTGATCTTCCCGCATATTTCTTTTGCTCCATTGATGAAGTTTGAAATATCTTCTATTACACTATCAACCATGCTTCTATCATCAAATTGTGAGGCTTTTCATTGTTTACTTTGTCTACTACAGTGTGATCAAGAAAACCTTCAGGGCCCATAAGAGTTTGTGAAGTAATTATTGCATGGGCATTTGAAGAACTGCAAACTAAGTTCATGTATGATACCAACATTTTCACCATCTCTTTGATCCATGCCTATGACTTCTTTTCCTCCTTTAATTTATGTAATATTTGCATTAGAGACAATTCAAATTTTAGAAAATATCATTCTACACTTGATGGGCCAAGATCAAAGTCGCTCAAAGTGAAATACAACTCCAAGGATTCTTTGAAATTCTTCTCTATTATGGGCCTCGCTCTTTCTACACATAAATTAATTACCTAAAGTTTTATCAATGGTCAATCTAGAAAAATCACTCTACTTCTCTTCTCTAAATTAGGAGGCTTTTGGAGAAAATTAGAAACCACATCAAATGGAGGTGGGACCATCTAAACTAGCTTCTTCTTCTTTCACAAACTCTCTTGCAGCCATGAAGGTGTAGAAGCATGAGATGATACTTGTGTATTATCTACTTGATTTTCAACAACTGCCATTAAATCTTCTATGTTAGATAAATTTTCATCTATCTAGGTGATGTCTTATTAACATAATCAGATTTCCACAATCCATTAGAATGTGAGCAATGTTTCTGGATTAGATTGTGTGAGTTTTTTTAGTGATGTCTTATCTAGGTGATGTCTATCAATGATATCTCCAAAGGAGAAATTTTTTGTGGAGAAGCTACTATTACAGGTGAATAGGCAACTAGAATATGTTGTTCAACAACTTGAGTACATTTTTGAACATTCTCATCAGGTCTATTTTCTTCTCGGTTCACCTTGTCATCTCTACCCTTTAGTTTTGTTCTTCTTCTTTTGCTTGTAAACTCAAACTCACATGCTCTAGATAAAATGGTTGTCTGATTTGAATTTTCATCATCACCATTACCACTTATGTTCAATTGCTATATTTTCTTATTCGAAGTCACTTTAGGTGTTATATGAGATGATTTTTCTTGATTGTTTCTTCTTCTAGTAGGATTTCTCCCTCTACCTTGAATTCTAGTAGCTATATTTTCTATCCTTGTTTTACTCATCCACTCCTCTATTCTTTTGATGACATAGGCAATTCTTTCCTTCAAAATTTTTAACTCTTGAATAGACCAATCAATTGGTGGAAGTTCTAATAGTTCAATCTTCTCATAGTAGAAATAATCAACCAATGAACATTCATCATCTTCTATGCCTTCCACATCAATAGCCACTTTGAAATCTATCGCTTGCCTTATGGTAAGCTACATCTAGTCTCACTTCCTGACTTCATAATCACTTTCACAATCTTCCCAAATGTCTTTGAGCACTGAAAAGTGACCAAGGCTAGAAGTTACCTTTAATTCATTGTTTACATCCCATATACTGTAATTAGTAAATTGCATGGTGTAAGGATATAAATTGATCTTAGCAATGAAACTCTTTATGTTCCTTGCATCTCCTACAATATCATATCTTTACTATTTGATGCTAATAGGAAAAGATATCTCGTCTACCCTCCTCTTCTTGTAAAGCTTATTAATTTGGCTAATTTTCCTACACATCTTGATCATCACTAGTTTATCATCAATGAACCTAGGTAACATAAGGGGGTATCCCGCATAAGTGGCCAACTAAATATAAGTGAACTTTGGGATTTGTATGAAGTAACTTTCATACTTTTGATTTGTCACTACTATTTCTAATGAAATTTTGAGTCATGTGTTTGCTTAAAGTTCCCTTATAGTCAACATCATGAATGCATCATTCACTCTCCTAAAATTGTGTAGGCTACTTTTATATTACACTTGAGGGAGATGACTGTAAATGGTAGCCACATCATCATACATGCCCTATCTATTAAGCCTGGGCCAACCTTTTGTACTTGCAATAACATAGAAGAGGTAGGAAGTAATGTAGAAGTAATCATTAGCTTGGAGTTTTATGAGTTTTTTATGCAGGGTATCAATGTGTTTCTTCCCCTAATAGATCATGTTCATAAACATTAACATCCAACCTTTGAACTCATACAAATATCTAAGTCCCATTATTCTACTTAGAAGGATTACCATATTTTCCACATCATCCTATAGTGATGATATGTTGATGAACTTTCCTAGCTGAGATTTACCTTTCCTTGGCTATGAAAGCCACAACCTGGTGATGGTGTTCAAACAATGATTTTTATTTGTAAAATCATACTTTGTTGCCATTATTATAGATCTATGTTGGCATAGTATTCTTTGATGGGAAGCCAAAAAGCAATGGCGATAGAAATAGGATCCAAATAGACAATCACTTTATTGTCTGTTGCAATGACTTCCCAGTATTTGGGTGGTAAGATTTCATATATTCCAATACTAGATTTAGACACTATGCTGATATGGGATGACCTTTGCCTCAAGTTATTCTATTTTCCAATATCTTCCTAGCCAAGGGGGTCTTGTCATCACTTTAAAGTGATGGCCAAAAATCTTACAAGCTTACACTTCCTAAGATGGTGTCACCAATATCTAAAAGAGCGCTTTCTAAAATAAGAGCATAATCAGACCTTTGATATTTATACTTCATGATTTATTGACTGATCCTTTCTCTCATTACTTTGTTCAAGTGATTGTCAAAACACTATGACTACTCTCACTTCCAATCCTTTGAATAAGCACCAATACTGAGATCATGCATTCTCTTTAGTCGAACTAATCCAAATACAAGTAAGTCATTGACTATGTCACATCATGTTGGATGGATGCCTTCATTCACTAGGCATTTTTTTGAATAGACCATGAGCTCAATTTTACTATGTCAATGTTCAAAAAACAACCACAGAATGATATGCAATGGCTGCAAGCTGGAACAAGGTGCAAGTTCTTTCCATGAGTTCAAACTCCATAACACAGTATCTTTAATTCACCACTCACACAATGGCATTATATCAAAAGAAGATGGAATTTTTTTCTCATTGATATTAGCATTGAAACATTCTTTCCTCCTATAGACTGACCAAGTCACTGAAAATCAATTTTTGAATACTATCAAATGTGCCACAAGGTGAAAATATGGAGTATCATCAAAAATTTTAAGAACTAGATGCACTTCTAGTGGAAAGGTATGTCAATTTATTGTTGATGGGAGTAGTTGTGAGAATATGGTGTCTAGAAAAATGATAGAGAAATTAAATTTACAATGTGAGAAACAGCCTTGCCATTATCATATTGCATGGTTTAAGAAAGGGAATGAAATAATAGTTGATAAAAGATGTTTAGTTAGATTTACCATAGGAAAATTTTATAAGGATGAGATATGGTGTGATGTTATCCCTATGGATGCTTGACCATGGTAGTATGATAGGAAGGTCATGCATGATGGGGAGAAAAATATTTACACATTTCGGAAGGATGGCTCTAAAGTGGTTTTGTTAGTGCATAAGGATGAAAAGAAGAATGAAACCATGTTGTCTGCAAAAGAAGTTGTCAAAGAAATAAAAGTAATAGGTTGTTGTTATGCACTAGTACTAAAAAGAGGAGAAGAAAAAGAAAACTTGGTGGCACTTGAGGCAATGAAGGTGCTAGAGGAGTTTGTTGATGTTGCTCCTAAGGAACTACTTGATGGTTTTCCACTTGAAAGAGATATTTAGCATCATCTAGATCTTATTCCTAGAGAAACTTTTCCTAATCAAGCAGCCTATCAGTTGAATCCATCACAACATACAAAATTGAATAAACAACTGACACATCTGATGCAAAAGGGTCTAGTTGGTGAAAGCATGAGTCCATGTGCAATACCTACATTGTTGACTCCAAAGAAGGATGGTACATGGAGGATGTGTGCTAATAGTAGAGCAATAAATAGGATTACCATTAAGTACTAGTTTCCTATTAATCAGCTAGAGGACATGATGGATAAATTAGTGGGGGCTAAGTACTTCAACAAGAATGATCTCCGGAGTGGCTACCATGAGATCTGCATTTGAGAGGGACAAGAATGAAAGATAACATTTAAGATAAGAGATGGTTTGTCTGAATGGATGGTTACACCTTTTGGGATTTTGAATGCACCTAGCTCATTTGTGAGGTTGATGAATATAGTGGTATGACCTTACATTGGTAAGTTTGTTGTAGATTATTTTGATGATATTTTGATCTATAGTAGAAGCAACGAAGAACACTTACAACACTTGAGAATCATGTTGAGTGTCTTAATGAAGGAGAAGCTCTTTGTAAACTTGAAGAAGTCTAGGTTCATGCAAACTAATTTGACCTTTTTGGGCTTTTTCATTTCTCAAGCTAGTGTTCAAATGGATCAAGAAAAGGTAAGAGCAATCCTAGAATGACCTAGTCATTCTAGTATAATAGGAGTACAAATTTTAATGGATTGGAAACTTTCTACCAAAAATTTATCCAAAATTTTAATAGTATTATGGCACCCATAATAGACTGTACAAGAGGAAGGGAGTTTAGATAGACATCGAACACTAAAGAGAGTTTTAAATTCTTGATAAAAAAGGTAACTGAAGCTTTTATATTGACACTTTCAAATTTTGATAAATTTTTTGAAGTAGAATGTGATGCTTCACATGTTGGGATAGGTGTTGTTCTTAGCCAAGCAGGTAATCCTATGGCCTTCTTTAGCAAGAAATTGAATGAAGTAAGGAAAAAATATTCTACCTATGATTTGGAGTTTTATGAAATTGTTCAAGTATTAAGACGTTGGAGGCACTATTTGGTCCCACACGAGTTTGTACTATTTACTAGTCATATTGCTTTGAAATATCTCAACACACAAAAGAAGTTAAATAGTCAACATGCCAAGTGGGTATCTTTCTTATAGGGATATACTTTTATCCTAAAACATAAATATGGAAAACAAAATCAAGTTGTTGATGCCTTGAGTAAGCACGCTAAACTATTAACCACAATGGAAATAGAGGTCATTAGTTTTGATGCTATTAAGGCCTTGTATTAAATTGATGATGATTTATAGGAAATTGTAGAACAACTAAAGGCTACATATTTTGGTAAGTTGGATCATGTGAAAAGCAACTATTTTATGTAGGGTGGTTACCTCTTTTATGGAAAAAAATAATGTATACCACACAGATCCATGCAGGAAGACATTATTAGGGAATTTCATAGTGGTGGACTAATTGGACACCTTAGAAAGGACAAAACTATAAAATTGGTTGAAGATAAGTATTATTGGCCCAAGATAGAAATGGAAATCACTAAATATGTTGGAAGGTGCACAATTTGTTAAGTGGCTAAAGAAAATTCATAGAATATAGGATTATACATGCCTTTACTAGTACCCACCGAATCATGGACTAATGTGAATATGGATTTTTTTTTCGGTCTCCCACACACTCAATGAGGTAATGATTCTATTTTTGTGGTTATTGATCACTTTTCAAAAATGGTCCACTTTATTGCTTGTAAAAAGACCAATGATGCAACTAGAGTAGCAGAACTATTCTTCTCAGAAGTTGTTTATTTACATGGCCTTCCAAAGACCATTGCCTCTAATAGAGACACTACATTCTTGAGCCATTTTTGGAGGACTCTCTAGAGGAAATTAGGAACACACTTATAGTTTAGTAGTGATTATCATCCTCAAATGAATGGACAAAGAGAGGTAGTCAATCAGAGTTTGGGAAATTTGTTACACTACATTGTTGGGGAGAAGCCTAAATAGTGGGACTTAGCATTGCCCGAGGCATAATTTGCCTATAATAGTTCTATTAAAAGATCCATTGAAAAATCTCCATTTCAAATTGGATATGGTTGAAACCCTCAAGGTATTATAGATCTTGTGTCACTTCCCTTAGGAGATAGAATTAGTGATGATGGAGTTGCCTTTGCTGAACACCTTTACCAACTCCAACAAGATGCTAGACAAATGTTACAGGATAGTAATGCAAATTACAAAATTGCTACAGATGCTACTCGGAGACAACAAATATTTGTTGTTGGTGACTTGGTGATGGTTTACTTGAGGCATGAATGGTTTTCGACAAGAACTTATCATAAATTGAAGTATAAAAAGATTGGGCCTTGCAAAATCATCAAAAAGATTAATGATGATCCTTACGAGGTCATCTTACTAGTAAAACTTGAAATTTCTCCTATTTTTAATGTTTTTGATTTATAAACAGTCCATGGAGATTTTCTTGATGTAGATGATAGCTAGGGAGTGGATTGGCAACATCACCTCCCCAATAAAAGAAGGAAAAGATTACAAAAATTCTTGACAAGCAGACTACCTCCACAAGGCATGGCCATCATAACAAATACCTAATACAGTGGGATGGCTTACTTGAAACAAAGAGTACATGGTTATCTAAGTGGGTAGTAAAATAGTTGGATCCATTAAAATTGTAGCAATTCACAAACAACCACTCGTAGGAGCTGCATTTCTTTCAAGAAGGGGAGAATGATGCATCAACTTCTAGGAGTCATAACTTTTGACTCAAATGTGGATTTTTGCTGAAATTTTACAAATAGTTGCATAGGGAGAAGTTATTTGGATTTTTGTTTGAGATTGGCTAGATTGGTGGCCATTTCAACATTTTAACGAGCTCCAAAAATATCATCTTAACCTCCAAAATTGGATTTTTATGTATTTTCCAACTTTTTAGAAAATTATTTTTGTAATAAATCTGAAATCATATTCTTGATTTTGTAGATTATTTCACAGTTCATCTTTCCTTAGTTGGGGGCTTTAGTTGGGAGCTTTTCTTGGGAAAATTTGAGATTCATAGGATGAGTTTTTAAAATTACCAAAAATGGAAAAAATTAGTATTTCCCAAAAATCTACCAAATATGGTAATTTTCAAAATTATATTAAGTAGAAATTTTATTTCATTGTAAGGTAGAGTAGAGTTGGAGAAGTTTAATGAAGAATCTGGTATTATGAAAGGGTTTGGGCTACATCATATTGTGAAAACCCAATTAGGTGAAAACCATAGTGGGGTTGAAACCTACAATAAGACCAATACCTTGTTAGAGGTATAGTGTATTAATATATATGAGTGCACTTCCTAAACTCTTCAACTTAATAGAATTAACCTTGTGAACCAACTCTAAGGAAGTCTTAGTGACTTGCACACACACAACCATGATTACTTAAATTAAGTGTTTAATATAGTCACTATAGGTTTAGTTTAGTTGTATTGAAGTATATTTAAATTTCATGTTGTAATTATTCCTACACTTTAAAAGAAAGTAACTAAAACATGACCACATCTAAAAAGAAACCTTTGTATCTTACACAAAACATCACTTGTTAAACACATAAATTCAAATCCTTTACCTTCATATTTATTTACAATTTGGTTAGGAAAATATTGAAGCATTCATCTCATGGCACTTGAACCAACCATTAGAATCTCTACATGCTTTCCAAAAATATCTTATATATATATTATACACCTTGATAGTATAATAAACCCTAAATTAGTTTTCCAAGATCACTCATAAGTCATTTTAGAATCGTCCTTTATCATATCAACCTAAAATAGAAAAGTAAATTGTGTGACTTAACTAAATCTTCTTGAATGATCCATAGAAATACATTTAAGCTTATAAATCATTTGAAACATAATCCTAGAACCCTTCTAGATTTTATAGTTGTTCTTCCCTTTCTCAATAACATAGTCACCACTTACTAAAATACTCATAACTTCCTTGTGGATTATTAGCATAACAAGCCCTATAAAATTTGAATATATAACCATGTTACATAATCACATTCCCAAATGTGTGACCAAATATCTCCTCATATGTTCTTGCACGGAATCAAACTTTGTCACTTTATAAATCTATCACATTATCAAATATTAAATAATCAATCTATATATAAAAAATGGCATATAACATTTATAAAACATCTAGATCACTCTATGAAGTTTACAACTCCCACTAAATTCAATAAAATTCCTACAAAGTTGATCAAAATATTCCCTATTATATGTAAAACAACAAAAAAAAAGCACTTGTATGAAATTATAGACATGTAATTAGCATTTATAAACATCCAAAATTTATGATAACTATATTGAATCAAACAATAGAAATGTTGAAGTAAATTAAAACACATCCAACTTTCCAAAAATTTGCCACTTGAGTATTGATGTTTGTGTGTGATGGAAAAGATGAGTAATGCAATCAAAAACCACCAATGACCAAAATACTATCTAAAATACATCACTACCTTCCAAAGTATATCTAACTCATGTTTGATGTTTATCCTTCAAGTATTTTTACCCTTGGTATCATGATATAATTACATAATTTTCTCTCCATTAGTATATTCCCCTTCTATGTACACTTGTTTCTTCTACAAAATTATTTCTCGTGTACAAGTATATGATAAATTTTTATTTAGAACTAAAAATTTATCTTCCTTTTTTGATTCATTTACAAGTCATCTTATTTCTCTCTCATTTTTCCTTTGACTTCTTACTTTCTGACATTTATCTCTTCTTCATCTATTTATTTTCTTTGTCTTTGTCTCTTCGACTTATTCTTCACATTGTTTATCCTCCCTTTTCACATTAATAACAAATGGTGTTTCATTAGTGATTTTACTCAGATCGACCAATTTCATCAATGTATAGTTCCCTTTCCTTCTCTTCTTCTATTACCTTGTCAAGCCCTCTTTTCTTTTAGCCACGTGTTTCAGATCTACCAATTTTATCAATGTATAGTTCCTTTTCCTTCTTTTCTTCTATTACCTTGTCAAAACCTCTTTTCTTTTAGCCACATGTTTCTAAAATTAAAATATTTGATAGCTACAGTTCCTCATTCTCATTATCATTGGTTTTTGTCTCAAAATTATTTTCTCAAGAACACATCTCTACTTCCCATTCATACTACTTATAACTCACTATTTTTTTCTACTGCCCCCAAGTAGCACCCTCTATACATCAATCTAGTTATATATATATATATATATAAGAATACTACATTGATCCAACCTCTTTCATCTAAAATCATTCCAAGAGATGTAATTAACCCTAATCCACCTTTAAGGTATGTAAAAAGTATCATCCCTAATCTACCTTTAAGACACACAAGAGTATTTCGCCTAGGCTAAAAGTATCCCTATGTATCATTATTTTGACATTTCTTACAAAATTATGTCCATTTCCTATAGTTTATTATTTCTAATTCCCTTCATTTTTTTTTTGGAGAAACATTGTATTTATATTAATAATAACTAGTTCAAAAAAGCTTCTAGAGAAAAGAACAAGAAAAGAAAAACTCTAGTCAAATGTGCCTAATACAGAAAAGGATGAAGAAGAAATATTGGATCAAGAGAGAGTATCTATCAACACTAATGAATCTTGTTCTAGAGATTCCCAAATCAAGAATATAGTGATTGCAAAGAGCTCAAAATTCATATGAATACAATTCATTATTTGGTGCTAGAGACAAGACCAAGAGCCCAACCAAGAACTATCATAAAGATTACCATCATTGATCTACATCTAAAACTCCAATTGAGACCATGATATTAGAAAGATATTTGATGCAAGTGCAATCTAGGACTTTGACCTGCATACAATATCTCAAAAGAACAAGTGTGATCCATTTTAAAAAAAAAAAAACATGTGAAATCATAAAGAAGTCGTGATTTACTATCAAATAAAATATGAGAAGGACTCAACCTTATTCTAAACATATTATTTTGTCATAATATCAACCAAGTTGGTGAGATCAAGGAGATTAAGTGGGGAAAGTAAAGAGTTAATATAAACCCTGTCAACACCCAAATTAGCTAGACGATCAACTAAAAGATTGCCTTCTCTAGAAGTATGCATGATGTAACATTCATAGATTGAATCAAGAAGAGACCATACTTGATGTAATATATACTATATGGACCAATTATATACATGATGTTTAATACATGCATTAATAATAATGGATGAATCCCCTTCGACATGTAAATTAGATATAAAAAGTGATTTTGCAAGTTCTAAACCAAAAAGAAAGTTATTAGTACATAGAGGGAGAGAAGATGATTTTGTTGCAATTACATGACCTTAAAAATCTCTAATGACTATATCATGGATAGAGTTTCCTAGATTTCCTCTAGAGACCCCATCAAAATTGAGTTTGAAATAAACCTCACTCGGAGGAATCCACTTGGTTTGTGCTCAAATAAGAGGAATCTTGGATGGACACAATGAAGCAAGAAGATGAGGAAAAAATAAACCCTTCCACCAATGAACAACATAGCCATCCCAAGGAGAAAAAACATGTTTAACCTTATATTTACTTACTAAAGCATTAACAAGTTCAACAATTGATCTCTCTAATCATTCCAAAAATTGAGGGATTGGAGATGAAATTTGTCTAAAAATTCTCTTATTTCTTTCCCACCAAATTGCCCATACTACAGATGCAGGGATGTACTTCCAAAGACATGAAAAAATTGATTTAGAGTATAAGATTGGCCATGCGTGGAAAAAATCTCATAGAGAATTAGGTAATGGCATATGGAAATTAATCTTATTAAGGACAAAATGCCAATGATCTTTGGCAAAAAGGCAGTTTAAGAGGAGGTGATTTGTTGTTTCTATAACTTGTAGACAAAGCACATAGTTAAAGGGATGAGAAATGTTCAATTTGTGAAGATGATCACTAGTTAAGTGCAAGCCATGCAAAGCATCTTGCTTTTGGTAGAACTAAGCTATTCTAGAAAAATTCAAAAGCATGATATGTGATCTGATTAAACTAGTTGTGTTGGAGAGCCAAGCATCCTAGTTTAATAGAGTATTTACCATCTTTAGCTGGAACCCAAGAGAGGCAATCTAGTTCATTAGACATAAAAACATTTCTTTCAGCTAGTATTTGTTTGAAAGAAGAAGCTTAATTGTGGGATATAGGAAGAATTGAGGGGCCTTGCCAAATGACTAGACTTGTAAATCTATAAATGGTTGAGACATAAGTAGAAAAAGATGTTCCCCAAGCTTGAATCACTATGTTTGAAAAATCCTTTAGAGACTCAATAGTGGCAGGGGGGAACCCATTCCATGAATCAAAAGTCAAAAATTGACACTATCCCCATTGTTCACTTGCCATGATATGAATGAAGTAAAAAATTCTCAAGAAGCCATCATGAAATCCCAAATGACGAACCCCTTTGGCAGGTCCAACACAATAAGAACACTAGAAGGTTCCAAGTCATCTAAATATTTCTCTTGTAAAAGGTGACACCATTTGGTAGATGATTTTTCATACATTTTCCAAAGAAGTTTAGCACCAAAAGTTGTATTCATATTGGTAATGTTGGGAAGTATGAAACCTCCTATTATATAAGAGGTTGACATGGCATGAATAGAAATTATTGGTATTTTCTTCTGAACATTCATATTATCTGACCAAAGAAAGGTGTGGATTAAAGTTTCAGTTTGAGAGATGATACCTTTGGGGGATTGTAGAATGGAGAAGTAATAATTAGGAATGGTAGAAAGAATAGTTTTGATAAGTAAAATTCTACTCTAGAGGGATAAATAGTGAACCTTCCAAGCACTGATTCTACTATTGATATGGTCAATCACAGATTTTCAATAAGAGGGTATGTTTAATCCCATAGAAAAGGGAACACCAGATAAGTAGGAGGTAAGTGATCACAAGGAAAACCAAGAAGCTAGATTATTCTTAAAGTAACCAATTGGGATGTATAAAAACATAAATTTTAGATTTAGTTGCATTGATAAATTGACCTAAAACTTTTGTATATAGGTCAATGGCTTTCTTCATACTTTGTGCTTCTTGATATGTAGATGATCCAAAATGTAAAGTATTTTTAGCAAAAAGTGAATGGGCTATAGACAAAGATGTACCTACAATATTGATACCTTTTTACAACCCTTTTTGATTAAAAGATTTAATAAGTCTATTGAAGGCCTCTTCCATAATGATGAACAAGAATGGACAAAGAGGGTCACCTTGACGAACTCCTTGGGAAGAGGCAAAGAAACCTATTGGTGCATGATTAATGAGAATAGAAAAATTTGCACCTAAAATGAAAGCTTTAATCCTTTTACACCATGTAGAAGAAAAACCAAATCGATGAAGGACTCAAAGAAGAAAAGACCATTTCAATTTATCCTAAGCCTTCATCATATCCAATTCAGCAACAAAGGCTAAAATATTGTGTTCTTTGATGGAATGAAGGGTCTCATGGGCTATTATAGCTCCCTTAGTTGTTTCTCAACCAGGATCAAAACCCCCTTGTTTTGTCGATATAAGTTTTGGAATAATGGGCTTAAGTTGCAAGTAAATAGCCTTTGTGATAATCTTATATAGATAGTGTTACATAAAGAAATAGGAAATAAATCAGCAAAAGAATAGGGATCATTAACCTTTGGGATGCGAGCAATATTGGTGTTATTAAAGTTCTTCGAAACAGAAACATTTTTCCTGGATTCTTCAAGAAACTCAAGCAATTAAAAATAAATGACATTCCAACATTTTTGAAAAAATAATGCAGTGAACCCATTAGGGCCTAGTGCCTTCTCAGCAGGCATATAAAAGACTACAACATGAATCTTAAAAAGAGTAAATGGGACCATAAGAATTAGATTGTCTTATTGTGTAATCAAGGAAGGAAATGAATCCAAGATCTCATCCACAAGGTGTGAAGAGAGGGGATCTCACGGTGGAGGGGAAAGTAGATTAGAGAATAACCTTACACTCTCAGTTTGTATGCCCTTAGCATCAGAAATCAGATTTCCTAGATGGTCATGAATTGTAAATATTGTATTATTAGCCTTCTTTTGTTTTGTAGATGCATGAAAATGCTTAGTATTCGGGTCCTCTTTTCGAAGACACAATTATCTAGACTTTTGTCTCCAATACTCTTCTTCTCGCTTGCATAATTTAGACCACTCCTCTTGCAAATTATTTTGTCTTGAATGCATATCAACATTTAGACCATTGATTTTAAATAAGTTAATTAATCTCAACTAGTTTTTCTTCTACCACCTTTTCCTTCTCAAAAATATTTTTAAAAACATGTTTATTTCAAATCTTGATAAGCCATTTGACATATTGCATTTTCTTGTGAAACTGAAATATTTTGGTTCCTAGCTCTAGTGGAGCATCCTTCCACCATTTTTTTAAAATCCCATCAAAGTGGGGATGATGATACCATACACTTTCAAACTTAAAAGACGGTCTAGAAAGACTAGTAAGATGAGAATTTGATGGAAGAATGGACAATTGAATAAGAAAATGGTCAGATTCTAAATATGGTAGTATATCCCATTGAATAGCATAATTCACCAATTTCCAACATTGTGAACACAAAAATATCCAATGGAACCCCACTCTTCTATTAGTCCAAGTAAAAGATCCAGCTTGTGGGGGAACATCAAATAAAGAATTATTGTTAACAAAGTCATTAAAGTCCTAGGTAGCTCTATGAGGGGGAATACTACCTCCATACTTATCCTTGGGATGAAAAATGGCATTAATGTCACCTAAAATAATAAATTTTGCACCTACTGATTGCTAGATAAAACCTGTAAGAGTAAGCCATAAACTTTGTTTATTTGATGTAGGGGTAGGGCCATAAACATTAATCAAATGGAATGAAAGTTCATAATGTTGAATGGATAACATTTCTAATTAGTTCCTTGCTAAAGATGTTGAGCCTTGATAGTCTTAGGATTCCATAGTACAACAAGGCCCCAGAAGCACCTAGGCTAGGAACATGTGAGGAATTCCATGTTGACCAACATCCAATAGATTTCTAAAAGTTATTTGTTGATAGCTTAGTCTCCTGAAGAAAGAATAGATCACATTGGATAGAATCAAAACACTACTTGATCCTATTACATTTGTTAGGGGCAGTAATGCCCATGACATTCTATGAGAGGATCTTCATAACTAACAAGGAGTACTTTGGACAATCTTTGTCGATTGTTTTGAGGTAAGAAAATTAGCATTCAAAGTTGACTGGATCCCTGCATCAACTTCTTTTTTAGCTTTTGAAGCTTTCAATTCCATCCTTATTATTCTTGCATTTTTTGTGTGATTATTTCCTTTCCTCTTTGAATCTATCTTTATTACTCTTCACTCTAGGCATTTCCCTTGTCCATTCTTCTTCATTTTGTGATTATGCTTTCTTAATTTACTAACTCTTATTGTTGAAATTTTATTTCCTATCATCTTTCTTTTGTAGACCCTGACATTATGTTCAAATACATTTTACTTCAAGTATGCAACAATATTCTACCCATTATCATCTTATGTTATAATAGCATATGGGAACTTAATCATATCCACATAAATATATCGTACCATTTATTTTTTTATGTTACCCCATATGTTTAAAATTTTGATATCCCTTTTATTGTTCCTTCTTCAAGAATGTGTTCTTTTTCTCTAGATATAATATTATCTATAGTAAGAAAATTTATTTCCATATATTCCACAATCAAAATAATTTCCTCTCAATAGTCTTCTTTTTATTCTTCCCATAACCTCCTTTATTTCCTTTCTTTCTTCTATGTTTTTTCCCTTCACTTGGTTCTTCTTCCTTGCTTTCTCTTCTATTTTATGTTTGATTTTAATTTAGCATTCTATTTTAACTTCATATTTGTCTTTCCCTCACTTTTATATTTCACTTTTCACAATTATAACACCATTATTCTCATTCACATGAATCTACTCATGTGTAGATTCTTTACAAAAGAGCCTCTTCGTATGACTATTTGTAGTAGAAATCTCTTCCTTGATAGTCCCACTCCAATCATCATCACTTGAGTCAACTTTGGATATTAAATATTTTTTATTATATTTTTGTCTTTGACTATTCTCATTTCATTATTACAATAATTTTATCATCTTGAAAATCCTTATGCACATCCTTAGACATCAAGAATATCTAATTTTGGACAAGCCTTCTTCTTGTCTCAACTCCTTTATTTGTGTCACAAATAAGTTGTTCTTTGTTATGATTCAATCTAAAATATCTTTGAGTCTTCCTCCTTGTCCCAAGTCTCTTGGTTTTTTCATCACCACTTCTTGTACAAGTGTAATCCTCTATAAATTCTTTTATGCTTGGACATTTTTTCACTTGTTGTAGTTGACCTTGGTCATCTTTGTCTTTGTGATACTGAATTTCACTATATATTTTCATATTTTTAATACCTTCATCTACCATAACCTTTTTTCTTTATATCATATTTCACAATATCTTATTTTAGCATTTATAGGATTTTATTTTTTTAAACAAGCCAAGAAATATAGCTCTCTATGACTGCTTGTATCAAAATTAATTATATCATAATCTCTTTGCATATAACACATGCTACAAAAGAAAATGAAGTACTTAATAATTGACACATGTCCATACCAAATCTCATAAGGTATCATACCAATCCCATCTCTTATTTGTGTATGATTAACTTGTATAGACTATAGTGTTGACAACTTCTCTCTATAACATTCAAGGAAATGTTCCTTTGTAGCATCATTGCACTTGTAACCTCTATAAGTTTTTAATTCTTTAGGTCTACAAAACTACTACTTTGAGGAGTTCTAGGAAAATATAAGTCTATCTTTATGCCATAAATTTTACAAACCAAGTTGAACTTGTTTGATGTGGATTCTCTACCTTTATTCAATCTCAACTTTTTTTTATTTTTAGACCCTTTCTATTTTTAATCAAATATTTGAAGGCCTTAAACTTTATTGACTTCAAATATTTGTCTTATAAAGGTTTCTTATACCATATTAGAAAAATAATGTATTAATAAAATTAAATACCTATAACCTTGTAGACTTATTGTCCTAGTAAGAAAACAAAAACCAATCTAAACAAGATCATAAAATCCATTTGTGTTATCTTTATTAGAGTAAAAATTAAATCTAGTTATTTTATCTAATTGCCATTATTTATAACATCTAATAGTAGAGTTATTCATCAAAGTAAAATATCTAATAGCATAAGAGAAAGTAAAACAAGTAAACATGAATAAGTAATACCATTCAACATACAATACAAAGGTTTTTATTTATTGTGGAAACCCAATTGGGTGAACATCATAGTAGGCTTGAAATCCGTAATTACACTAATACCTTGTTACAAGTATAGATTATTATAATATATGGAATACACTTTCATTCAATAGTACATCCTAGATCTCACTACTTAAAATAGATCTTGGGTACCCATCCTAAGGGTGCCTCATTAACTTATACACACAAATTTGATTACATAAATAAGTTGTGCAATAGAATCTATCTATGCTTGATTTAGTTTCATTGTACACTACGCTTCCTTCCTAAAACTATTTTTCCCACATAAAGAAAATTAGTTGGTACTACATGTGAAAATAATTTAAAAACAAACCTCTAGTATCAACAAAAAAAACATCCCTTGTGCAACACATAAATTATAACCCTTCATTATCACATTTATTATCAATTAGGTTGGAAATGTTGGAAATATAAGGTAGCCTAGGTGACTAAGAGGGAAGGGGTGAATCAGGAACCAATAAAACTTTTAATATAATTCACCAACAAATCCTTCTTCTATTATTCTGATATAATTGCATGAATGAAAGAATGAAAGTAGTAAAACATTCATAACACTTGACACAATATTTGGTGACCAACAAACCTTCCAAATAGAAAGTAAAAGTAGGGTGGGGATGATGCCCACAAGATTTATGACTGTAGTATAAAGTTGGTTTGTTAAGGCTTACAATTGATCACTTTTGGTGCTCTACCCTGTTAGGAGCAATAATAACTATTAATTCCACCTTGTTAGAGGATTTATATACAATACAATAAAGTATTCGCTTTGTTAGAAGATTTAGAAAAAGACTATTAAGTCCACCCTATTAAAGGATTTGAGTTATTTAACCTAAGAGGATGAATCAATAGTTGATCTTTGTTGTGCAACTTGCTTTGTTGTATGAGATTCCTTTGATGTAAACTAATCACCTTGTTGTGATAGATAAGACTCTTCTTTACCTTATACTGTGTGTATCCTTCTTCTAATTCACACTCATGCTTTTTCTTTTTTTTCCACTTATTAATTTGGATATGATACAATGCATTACATATATACCAATCCAATTCATTACCTTATATAGTAAGCTACAATACAAAACTCAAAAAATCTTCACTAAGTCATCTTGTTGCTGATACTCAGGTTCTAAAGATAACTCGGGTGATATTCATGTTGGAAATATAGATGGACTAACTAAGAGGGGGGGTGAATTAGTTACCTCAAAAAAAAATCCATAGATCCCTTAGGTGTTTGATAAAACTACTTACTACTATCACTTGGTAAACATACTTAAAATGTTGTAACTCTAATGCAGAGACCTAGGTGGACTTTCAACTACTCATATCAAGAGGGACTTCCATAGTGTTCTCATAACACCAATCTAGCATCTTCTTAGGATAACTCTCCTTGATCCAATCCATCTCCAAACCATATTAGAGTGCACATACAAATTCTTGTGTCACCATAGGCTCTACATCTTATAAATCATCCCCATGTACCTCAAATGGATTCACCCAAGCAATCTTGTTCAACAACCATCAAAATACCCTCAATGCCTCAATAGGCTCCAATCTTGACTTCACCTTAACTAGGTGTTTCCTCCACCTCTACACATCAAGAAACTTCAAACAACATGTTCCCAAAGTTTCCAAACCCTCATCTTATCATCTGATACCAAAAACCAAATTCTAGCCCTTCACTAGGCATATTTCCCTATTAGCCTTGCCAGTTCAGTTTTTCAAGGTTTTCTCCCACTTTTCCCAAGACACATAGAAATATAAAAGAATATCTAGATACCCTTTTGGATGCTACATAACATACTTCAAGGGTTTGTGCCACTCCTTTGGACCAAATACCCAAACTATTACTATTGCTCCACAATTAGCCCTCCTATTACAAAGAAAGTACTAATAGATCTCATTTCCAAAACATTATAACCCAAAATAGAGTTTTATTATCATCCCAAACAAAGGATTTTCACATTCATAGGAGATTCCACCAAGTTTTGCTTGCCCAATCATCAAACCCTCCTTCCTAAGTGCCTAAGCCTAGGGTTTTCTTGAACTCACCTCTCCAAATGTTTCTAGACCCTCCCAATGGATCTAACACCTTCTCATGGTCCTTTCATGACCTTCCATGCAATAAAATTTAGTCCTCATGTGGATGGAACCTTCAGACCATGATTGGTCCAATCACCAAGTATCCCCAAGATTGCACTTTCTCTTAATTAGAGACCTCCTCCTTCAATATCTTACCTACTCCTACACACAATCTCATTTTATAAGTGGCTTTTAAATTATGACACCCTCTCCCATGAGTTACATATCCATTATAGCAGTGGGAGGGGTCAAATACATTAAACTTGCTTCAAACAGTTATCCTCTATCATGTGATAGTGACAACCAGTTTATTGTTGTACAAAACTCTTTAATAAATGACTGTTTCCAATTAAAAGAATCTTGAAAACCTTCTAATAAATTTATAGATTCAAGTTTAAATATTTGATACAAAATAAACTTTGCACCAATCCAAAACAAAACAAAAGGAACAATCACTGTTTCTGCAGCAGTCTAAACATGATAGTAAAATATGAGATTGTTTTATTGATTCTTTAAATCATTACATTGAAACCTTTGACCAACATGTCTTGAAAAAAAAAAATTTGTTTTTATAAACTCCTTTTCCATCTTTAAATTGCCTAACCTCCCAAAGAACTGACAAAACTCCTTAACTGTCTTGGTGACAGTTTTGAATAATAACTTTTTAAATATCTTTTTAGTAATAGTACTTTACTATAACCTTAGACATTCAAAAACTAAAGACTTTTAACATGATTCTAGAATGACTCAATGCTCCTAATAGGACTTAATGTCTCCCAAATGACTCAATGTTCCTAATGAATTCTACTTAGCTTCTTGGTTGCCTTATTGTGCCATATGTGGCCTATTCATATTTTTCCAATTACATTGTATTTATTTGCATTTTATATGCACATTATGACTCTTTGACCTCATGTATGCTTCCTAGTACATTACAGGTCTCCATTTGCCATTGGACTACATTGAACAAGCCCTAGGTACCCCTTGTCCTTTCGTCATGCCATTATTGGCTTACAACTTTGAACTTTAAAAAAATGATTACAAAACATATCTAAAAGGACCTTTACAAGGTCTTATTACATTCAATGACCCAACATGGTCATGTTGAAACCTTGTTGCCTCTAGTGTCTTCTTATGTCTTCATTCTTGGCCTTCGTGCTCCTGCACCATGCTCCCAAGGATCAAATCAGTCCAAGTCCCTTTGGATTGGGAAATCTTCTTCCTTTTCTTCCAGTTGTAAACCACTTCATCAGTAGACCCTAAAACTATAATGTACCCTTTGCTCTTTGTCCGTGTGTACCTACAATCAACCACCTTGGATTGATACCAAGTGCTCCATACTTCAACTAGCTTCATGATGTGCCCATGGTCTACACCATCATCATCCACATAATAACCCTACAATCCTACAACAAAATTATTAGAAAAACAAAATATCAATGCTCCTTCATTCACCAAAAAATATGTTTGGTTCTCCACTTCCATAGCCATCCATTCATCCAACTCTTTCTTCTGCTATTCATCCATTCCCTGTGACATTCCAATGTCTAAAAATATTGCAATTTGTATGGTCTCTCCCTGACCAATGTTTGCTGCACTATCGTATGTTGTCCTGTCATCTTCATGTTTTCCATTCAATTGACCCCAAAGGTCCACCTTGGTTAGTATATCTTCAAGAACTTGTCCATGGTCTTCCTTCATCAATTCATTATCCTTTTTCTCTTCACTGTCATCTACCTACCATGTTTTCTCTATGGCATTAAACTCTTTTGTCAAATCCTCCATGTCTTTTCCACATTCTAGAATACTTATCTCCTCTATCTTGTTAGCAACTATGTTGTCATCAACTTGAACCTTTACATCAATAGGTTCTATTTTCAGCAACTCCTTCCTCTTACCAAGCCTCTTGATAGGCCAAGTAACCTTCTTCTTCATTCTCATATGCCAACTTGTGGCTTTCCCTTCCATCCCTGCTTTTAGAGATTCTCCCACTATCTTTATCTACACTTCAATGTGCCTTCCACTGTCTTCCATGTCTACCATAGTTGTAACCTCATTGTTCTCTTCTTCCATATCTTTTCCTATCAATGGAAATTCCTTCATCATATCTTCTTTCAATAGGACCTCAAGCTGATCCACTTCCTCATCTCTGATTTCACAAACATTTTTCTTTCTTTCTATTTCATCTTCTTTCCTTCTAGGTTCTACAAAACCTATCCACTCCATTACACTAATGTGACCATGCCCTTGCCATGTTGCTTGTCCTCTCCTCAATGGACTCATTACTATCATTTAACCCATATGCCTAAAAGTATATGTGTTATCCTTCCCACAATGTACAGTCCTCTTTTCCATCTGCCATGTCCTCCCAAGGATCAAATGGCATTCCATCTTTGGAACAATATCAAACCACAAAACATCTTCATAAGCACCAATTCTAAAAGGAATACATGTTCATTCAGTGATTTCTACAATATATTGTCCATTCAACCCTTGTACCCTATAAGGCTTCTTAAGTGATGTCCTAGGAATATGCAACTTCTCTATGACCTCCATAGAAACAAAGTTTGTAAAAGCTCCATTTGTTACAACAAGCTTACATATCTTACCATAGCATTGGCAATGTGTCTTAAAAACTCCTTCTTCTTCCCTATACTCCATATCCAAGGGCTCCTTCATTATCACCATTCTTGCTGTCAAAGAAATTTTTTAACCACCTTACACCTTCTTCACTAGGAAATCTCTGGACACCTCTAATAAACCTTTCAACTCTAGGACACTCAGGGAGGGATTAGACACTCCAAGGCTTCAACAAAGGGACTAGTATACTAAAGATGACAAAGACTCCTATGATGATGAAACCTACAACTTATCAATGCCTAAATAGACCTTGCCAGTTCTTTGATACCACCCAATGCAGAGACCTAGGTGTACTTTGACTTCCATACTGTTCTAATAGCACCAATCTAGCATCTTCTTAGGATCACTCTCCTTGATCCAAGCCATCTCCAAACCTTATCAAAGTGCACATATAACTTCTTGTGTCACCATAGGCTCTACATCTTAGAAATCATCCCCATGTCCCTCAAATGGATTCACCCAAGCAATCTTGTTCAACAACCATCAAAATACCCTCAATGCCTCAATAGGCTCCAATATTGACTTCACCTTAACTAGGTGTTTCCTCAACCTTTACACATCAAGAAACTTCAAACAAAATGTTCCCAAAGTTTCCAAAGCCTCATCTTATCATCTGATACCAAAAACCAAATTCTAGCCCTTTACTAGGCCTATTTCCCTATTAGTCCTGCTAGTTCATATTTTCAAGGTTTTGTCCCACTTTTCCCAAGACACATAGAAATATAAAAGCATATCTTGATACCCTTTTGGATTCTACATAACATACTTCAACAGTTTGTGCCACTCCTTTGGACCAAACACCCAAACTATTATTGTTGCTCCACAATTAGCCCTCCTATTACAAAGAAAGTACTAATAGATCTCATTCTCCAAACATTCTAACCACAAATAGAGTTTTATTATCATCCCAAACAAAGGATTTTCACATTCATAGGAGATTCCACCAAGTTTTTCTTGCCCAATCATCAAACCCTCCTTCCTAGGTGCCTAAGCCTAGGGTTTTCTCAAACTCACCTCTCCAACTATTTCTAGACCCCCCCAAATGGATATAACACCTTCTTATGGTCCTCTCATGACCTTCCATGCAGTAAAATTCAGCCCTCATGTGGATGGATCCTCCATACCATGACTAGTCCAATCACCAAGTATCCCCAAGATAACACTTTGTCTCAATTAGAGACCTCATCCTTCAATCTCTTACCTATTCCTACACACAATCTCATTTTATAAGTATCTTTTACATTATGAAACCCTCTTCCATGAGTTACATATCCATTATAGTAGTGGGAGGGGTAAAATACATTAAACTTGCTTCAAACAGTTATCCTTTGTCATGTGACAGAGACAGTCGGTTTATTGCTGTACAAAACTTTTTAATAAATGATTGTTTCCAATGAAAAGAATCTTGAAAAATTTCTAATAAATTTATAGATTAAAGTTGAAAGCTTTGAAACAAAATAAACTTTGCACCAATCCAAAACAAAACAAAAGGAACAGTCACTATTTTTGCAGCAGTCTGAACATGATAGTAAAATATGAGATTGTTTTATTGATTCTTTAAAGAATTACATTGAAACCTTTGACCAACATGTCTTGGAAAAAAACTACATTGTTTTTATAAAATCCTTTTCCATATTCAAATAGCCTAACCTCCCAAAGAACCAACAAAACTCCTTAACTATCTTGGTGACAGTTTTGAATAATAAGTTTTTTAATATCTTTTTAATAATAGTACTTTACTATAACCTCAAACATTCAAAGACTAACGAATTTTAACATGATTCCCAAATGACTCAATGTTCCTAATGAATTTTGTTTAGCTTCTTGATTGCCTTATTATGCCATATGTGGCCTATTCATATTTTTCCAATTACATTGTATTTATTTGCATTTTATATGCACATTATGAGTCTTTGACCTCATGTATGCTTATTTCTACATTATAGGACTCCATTTCCCATTGTACTACATTGAGTGACCCCTAGGTACCCCATGTCCTTTAATCATGCCATTAATGGCTTATAATTTTGAACTTTAACAAAATGATTATAAAACATATCTAAAAGGACCTTTACAAGGTCTTATTACATTCAATGACCCAACATGGTCATGTTGACACCTTTTTGCCTCTAGTGTCTTCTTATGTCTTCATTCTTGGCCTTGGTGCTCCTGCACCAAACTTGATAAATGCAATGTATGTTATCTTTAACAGATCCTAAACATTCATAGTGATTAACATGCAAGCATAAAAGAAATAAGATGAACACATGAGACATCATATTTAACTAGGAAATATAATATGGGAAAAACCACCAAGTAACTAGCTATTGATTTTCACTCTTTTGAAGTGAGCCCTGTTAGGAGCCAAACTAGTTAAAAGTTACAAAACACACTGTTAGGTGTGACCTTGTTAGAGGATTTAATCACCCTATTAAGAGTGGCCTTGCAAGAGGTCTCTAGAACAATTCAATGGAACTATCACCTTGTTAGAGGATTTACAAATGGCTATTAAACCAACTTTGTTAAGAGATTTGGGAATCATTGCTACAATGATAAGAAAGTAACAATGAAATCACCTAAATGAGATGCAACTAAATTGATGATTATAGATTTCTATTCTGCTTCACACTAGATCCTTCCTCATCAAATAAAACTTTGCTACTCCTTAAGGATATGTAACCATCCTTCAAATTCACTCACACTTTCCTCTCCAAACAATCAATACACTTGCATGCTCACTCATTATACTTAGAATTCTCAAGGTGACCTTTCATATATACCTTACAAATTGTCAAGTTTGCTCATTTACAGCTTATAATTACCAATAATCATTACCTTAGTTGGCTAGAATCAATACTTCAAATAATTAAACTTTATTTCTCAAATTAACAAAATCCTTCATTGGTTGACCTTGCTTGGCAAACACTGATCTTGAAAAGGTTTCCTTTGTTAACCAATTGAAGCTTGGTTAACACTATGATCCTGCAAAAGCCTTTGGAGATAGAGTGAACTTGATAAACACCAAATTTCCTTTGTTAACCATGAGAGCTCAGTTAACTCTACATGCTATCACATTTTCCTTTGATGCTCGAGTGAGATTGGTAGACACTATCTACATAGAGTAATTTCTAGGAATGCTCGGTAGACTTAGAAAATTTCTTTGCTAACCAACTGAGCTCGGTAATCACTATCTCCTAATTGATATGACATTTGTGTAACATCAAAGACAACACACAATTAGAAAATTGTATCAAACAATCTCCCTCTTTGGCATTTATGGAAACACAACATGTCGTAGCACAATGGAATTTGAAAAATAGTCTTTCTCTAATAGAAATTTTGCTCCCTCTTAGATTTTATGCCACAAACTTTTCTCCCTTGAATTTCACAAGGCTTCTCTGTAATCCATCCTTGGTGAGATCCTTCTTAGCCACCATCCTCACTAGTAACACCTTCTTGTTGCCTTCCTTTCGTGTTTTAGTTAAAGCTCCTAAATGTTTCTCTTTGACTGTAATCTCATCTCCAAGTCATACTATCTGATAGGTAGCCATCGTGAATTTAAACTATGGAGGATCTTGGAAATATCCCCTTCAAAATTCCTTTGAATCAAATTCTCGTAAGTTATTAATAGGTTGGATGTACCCCATCAAATTTTGAGGAGGCTCCTGCACTTCAAATTACATGGAATAGGTTTCTGTCGTAAAGAATGCTATCGAAAACAATGAGAAAATGATTTTTTAAACTTCAGACTGCTTGGTATTGGTTTCTGCCATAGATCTGAAGAAATATAATTATGGAATGTTGACAATAGTCCTCAAGAATGTGTGACTGTTGCATAACGAGCAACCTGTAATGAGAGCTTAGCAAAATAATTTCCCTCTATGAAGGAAAAATGACAAACTCTCCCTCAAACAAATTTCAAACAGATATGATAGTAAACTCTCCCTCTTTGACAACACATGCCAAAGACAACACATACCAAATGAGTATCAATGTACCTTGAGTACTAATTCATATGCAATGTTCCCATGAATATGTTGCATCAACTGATAGATCTTCAACTTGGTTCTTGTTGATGCATCACTAAAACTTTATTTTAGTGAGCTTTAGATAGAGGAATGACCCTTAACCTACCTCTTAGATAAGAGAATGCATCCTTAGGTAATGGCTTGGCAAATATGTCTACAATTTGTTCTTTTGTATGGACATATTCCTATCTAATTTCCTTATCCTACACCAATTCTCTAAAAAAATGGTATTTTATAGTAATGTGCTTGGTTTTGGAATGCATCACTAGATTCTTTGATATGTTGATTGCACTTGTATTATCACAAAACATAACAACTGGTTCTTTGATTTCAACCTTCATGCCTTCCAATAACTATTTAAACCAAACAATATTAGAATAGTTCACTACTGCTACAACATACTCTGCTTCTACTATAGATTGGGATGTGCAATTTTTCTTTTTACTTGTCCAAGATACCAACTTTTTTCAAAGAAAGAATGCTCCACCACTTGTACTCTTTCTGTCATCAATGTTTCCTGCCCAATCAGTATCAATAAACACTTTTAAGTCCAAATTTCCTCCAAATTTATACCACAATCCATAATCTTCCATGCCTTTCAAGTATCTCAAGATCCTTTTGATTGCCATCATATGATTTTTCCTAGGTTTTGTTGAGAAACTTGCCTCTATATCAACTGCAAGAGCAATATTAGGCCTTGTATTAACTACATACTACAAGTTTCCAATCATTTCTCTATATAAGATCTGATCTACCTCTTTTGAATCATCATCTTTGGTAAGCTTTGGTCTAGTACACATGGAGTTCTAGCTAGTTTTGAATCTTCCATACCAAACTTATTGAGTATCTCCTTGATATACATAGATTGAGTGATGTAGATACCATTCTTGCTCTTCTAAATCTAAAGACCAACAAAGAACTTAATCTCTCCAAACATAGACATTTCAAATTCTTTGTTCATTTTCTCTGAAAATTCTTTGCAAAGATCATCATTCCCCATAAACAAAGTATCATCCACAAATATTTCCACCAAAACAATCTTGTTATTTGGTCCTTCCTTAATGTACAAGCTACTATTATCATTAGTTCTCTGAAAACTAATCTAAATAAGGTAGTTATACAATCTCTCATACCATGCTCTAGGAGCTTGTTTGAGACCATACAATGCTTTGTGTAATTTGCAGACCATGTCCCTTTTTTTTGGATCAACAAAACCTTTAGGTTTCTCAATGTAGACTTCTTCATCAGAAATACCATTGAGAAATATTAATTTAACATATATCTGATATACCTTAAATCTTTTATGTGTTGCATATGCTAGTATGGTCTTGACACCTTCCAATCTTGCAACAAGAGCAAAAGTCTCACCATAATCAATTCCTTCTTCTTGAGAATATCCTTTACACACCAATCTAGCTTTTTTTCTTGATACCTTACCATCTTCATTGAACTTATTCTTGAATACCCATTTTGTTCCAATCACATTTTAATCTTTAGGCCTAGGTACAAGAGTCCATGTTTTGTTCTTCTCTATTTTCTCTATCTCTTCATTCATAGAATCAATCCAAATTTCATTTTCAAATGTATCTTTGACATTTCTAGGTTCAAAATTAGCAAGTAAACAAGTAACCTTTAGCTTAATTCTTGTCATAGTAGTTTCAAATTTGTCTCCAATAATCTGATCTAGTGCATTTGCCTTTTTACATACTTGGCCAATATAGGTTCCTTGCCTCTTGATTGAATTGCATTGTCATCCTCTTGCACTTCAAATTTAGGTTCTGGCTACTTAGACTCAGTAGGCATTGGCTCGGTAGCTACATAATGTGACTCAATTCCTTGTGACTTAGTTTGAACTTCTTCCAACTTGGTGACTGAGGAAGATTTAGGAGTAGAAGTATCCTAATTGATAGATGTGTTTGGAAATGTATCAGGTTCAATGCCTCTTACTTTCCTAAATTTACATGACATAACCTTCTGTGCCATAACTAATTTTCTTCAACTTGAGAAATGAAACATGAGCACTCACCAAGACCAAGATAAAACAAGTTACCTTTTGTTTGTTTGCCTAATCCAATCGGCTTTCCTCTGTTATCCAATAGTCTTGCTTTGCCATGCATGAATTCCACCTTGAATCAAACATTGATTAGCTATGCCACACTCAATATATTATGTTTTAGTCCTTCAACCCAATAGGCATTATCACCTACAAGTTCTTTGGTTAATGAGAATTGTCCTCTTCCTTTTATGCAACAAGGTTCATTGTTTCCAAACTACTACCACCATCATAGTCTTTAAAATGTTCAAACTTAGTTTTGTCACCAGTCATATGATGTGAACAACCACTGTCTATGATCCATGTATCATTTTTTCTCACATGAGAGACAAGTGCCATCTTATCTTCTTCATCATTATCAGATTCATCTTTCATCTAGTAACATAAATAATTTCATCTTCACTATTAGTAGAATCCTTAGAGTCCTTAGCCATGAAACATGTTTTCTTACCTTTGTCCTTGAATGATTTGAAATCTTTCTTTCCATTGCACTTATGACCTTTCTTCTCATCCTTCCTTTGCTTGTTTGGGCACCTGGCTACAATGTGATCAATTTCTTCACATGAGAAATAGATTAGGGGAACTTTACCTTTGTATTTTTCTCTGTCTTTAGAATATTTCTTTACAAGTAGAGCTTCAACAACCTCAAGATTACTGTCAAAGCTTTCTTTTGATTCTTCTTCACTTTCTGACTGAGAGTCCTTTCTTTTCTTGCCTTTTTCCTTAAGTGAAAGCTTGGCCTCAAATGTTGATTCAATGTTCTTGGGAGTTGGAACATAATTATGATAGTTATCTAGCTTAAACATTGTCAATCTTCCTACCAGGGTATCCAAAGTTATCTTATGATTTGTCTCACATCTTCTTTATTGAATTTTAGATACTCTAATTGCATAAATGGTAAGTAATGTTCTGAGTACTTTACTTAAAACTATTTCCTTCTGTATCTCTCCTCCAGAAGCTTTGATTGCATTGACACTTGCTTTGATCCTTTCAACATATTTGGCAATGTTTTCATCCTCTCTCATTCTCATCTGATCAAATTGTCCTCTTAGATTTTCTTCTTTGGCTCTCCTCACATTGTCATCACCTCCATAGATATCCCTCAACTTATTCCACATAGCAAAGGTAGTTTTGCAATCTTTGATATCATCAAATTCTTCATAGCATAGAGTAGATACAATGTCTATCATCATGGTGTTATGAGTCTTCTTCTCAACAAAGTCATTAACAAATAATGTACCAGAAGGAGTTGTGTATTCTCCATCAAGGTATTTTAATCTTGTCTCACCAATGGAAGCCATATGAAGCCTCATGAGACCTTGCCATGCTGAAAATTTATCTCTGTTAAGCCTTGGAATTTCTCTCTTGTAAGACATCCTAATCTTTAGCTTAGGTCCTTGAAACCCTTCCTACAAGCACCAAAATCTCTAATACCAATTTTTGGAAATATAGATGGAGTAACTGAGAGGGGGGGTGAATCAGTTACCTCAAAAATAAATCCATAGATCTCTTAGATGTTTGATAAAACTACTTACTACTATCATTTGGTAAACATACCTAAAATGCTCTAACTCAGTAAATGCAGCATATGTTATCTTTAACAGATCCTAAACATTCATAGTGATTAACATGCAAGCATAAAAGAAATAACATGAACACATGAGACATCAGATTCAATGTGGAAACCTAATATGGGAAAAACTACGAAGTAACTAGCTACTAATTGTCACTCTTCTGAAGTGAGCCCTGTTAGGAACCAACATGGTTAAAGCTTACAAAACACATTATTAGGTGTGACATTGTTAGAGGATTTAATCACCCTATTAAGAGTGGCCTTGCAAGAGGTCTTTAGAACAATTCAGTGGAACTATCACCTTGTTAGAGGATTTACAAATGGCTATTAAACCAAATCTATTAAGAGATTTTGGAATCACTACTACAATGATAAGAAAGTAACAATGAAATGACCTTAATGAGATGCAACTAAATTGCTGATTACAAGTTTTTATTTTTCTTCACACTAGATCCTTCCTAATCAAATAAAACTTTTCTACTCCTCAAGGATATCTAACCATCCTTCAAATTTTCTCACACTTTCCTCTCCAAACAATCAATATACTTGCATGCTCACTTATTACACTTAGAATTCTCAACTTGACCTTTCATATATACCTTACAAATTATCAAGTTGGCTCATTTACAACTTACAATTACTAATAATCATTGCCTTAGTCAGTTAGAATCAATACTTCAAATAATTTGGCTGACCCTACTCATTAAATACTAATCTTGAAAATAGTTCTTATGTTAACCAACAGAAGCTCAGTTAACACTGCGATCCTGCAAAATCCTTTGGAGACTAAGTGAACTCAGTAAACACTAACTTTCCTATGTTAACCATGAGATCTCGATTAACACTACATGCTACCAAATTTTCCTTCAATGGCTGAGTGAGATTGGTAGACATTGTCTACATAGAGTAATTTCTAGGAATGCTTGGTAGGCTTAGAAAATTGTTTTACTAACCAACTAAGCTGGGTAAGCACTATCTGCCAACTAATATGACATTTTTGTAACATCAAAGATAACACAATTAAAAAATTGTATCCAAAAATTCAAACACACAAAAATACTCTCAACTTGGTGAGCTTTGGCACTCAATTAACATTGATTCTTGGTCCACATTGATCACTCAGAAGTAGCTTACAAAATTGGTTAGCACTAGTGACTTGGTGAATATTGGAGAACTCAGTAGACATTGAAGGACTCAATTGACACTATGGCTTGGTCAACACTACCTTCATTCACTTTGGTAACACGACCATTTCTGTAGACACTAATAAGCATGGTTAATACTACAAATCTCAGTTAATACTAAAATATTCATTGCTTAAACTGATGAGCTTAGTAGATTCTATGAATCTTGGTTGTAACTGATCTCTATTTTTGGAGTTCAATAGACTTTGCTAAGCTTGGCTTACACTTTACTTTTCCTTAGAAGCTTGGTAGACACTAAAAAGCTTGATAGACTATTCTTTCTACATATGGAGCTTGATAGCAATGTAAACAAATTGATTAAGTGTTAAGTTACTAATTGATAATAATGTCAACAATATCCCCCTTTGGCATTAGTGACAAAAACACTTATCATACCAAAAATTTGATTTCTCAAAATACAAGTCAAAACTCCCTCTATCAACATGCTTGGGTTTGTAACTCGGTTTCGACTGGTTTGTTGATTTACTCAATAAGCACTGAATCTATTTTTTATTTTTCAAAACTATTTTTGTAGCTTAATGTACATGAATTTCCTCTTGTATTATCACATGTATATACATTCCCCCTTTATTTTGACACAAATGCCAAAATCACATAACTACAAGGTAAAACCAAAATATGAAATGAAATCACCATGTACCTTCAAAAGTATGGACATTGTTTTGTCCCAATTCTCTTGTAGAACTTTCAAACTATGCAAAGCTATCTTCACCTTAGTTGATAGTTCCATCATGTGATCATGTATTGAAAAATTATTGTCATGGATCAATGTTTTACCATGCACAAGATGTTTTTGTATTACATTGATGTTGGGAAGTATTATGCCTTATATTTCTACTAATGTGGCCCTTATCTTGGCCCCTTCCCTCAACAATTTTGCCTACAGATCTATCAGATATCTAATCTTCAAAAACTATGTAGAACTACTACTAAGATCAAGTGACAACTAATTTGAACTTGCCTTAATTTTAGCATCTATATTGGATAGATTATCCTTTATTTCTTTAGTAAAATTCAATGTATCACTCAAGTTCACAAATAAAGTAACAAAATTATTTACATAATTTTAAAATGTAGAAAGAATGATGGATAATTCCACTTGATCAATGTCAATTTTCTGAGCCACCTTGTCCAAAACTTAAATCTCAAACTTCCTCTCTACCCTCTATTGGAGTTTTTCTTGTCCATTCACTTCTTCATTATACTTGTGAACAATGTCAACAAGTTGATCCAAAATTGGATGCTTTTCATCAACCTCTATGCTAAGTGCATCAACAAATATGCTTTTGATATCCTCAAGCCCTTGATTTATCTATTTCCTTGCATCTCTTAACTTTTGTTTCCTTGCTCTTTTCTTCCATAACTCACCAAGGGTATCCATTTCATCAGGAGTGATGAGAGGTATCCCAATTTGGAATAACTATTTCATCATCCAAATCAATTTCCTCAATAGAGGCTTCTACCTCTTTACCCTTTTATTTTTGAACAACACAAGGAATAATCTCCTTTCCTTCACTTAAATTCTCTGTGCTTAGTTGAGGTTAACCTCAACTATCATTGCACTTATTGTAGATACACTTGATAAAGAAACTACATTTCTCAATGAAGAAAAAATAGTAACAATAGGAAAAATTATTGATGTTGGTTGTAACTTGGTCTGGCCTTTTGCTTGATAGATGAAGTGGTCAACATAGGACTTAGTAGGGTTTCTTAAACAATCAATTGGGTTCTTGATGGAACAATGTTTACCTCAATTGACTTAGTAGTTTCCTTCTCTAAGCTAGAGGATGGTAAGGCTTTTCTTGGAGAGAGTGGGAGGGAGGCCATTACCTCTACTACTATCTTTTCTGGATCTAACTTCTAAATGCTCTAGATGTTAAGAAGATCTCCACTTGTTTTCTAATCCTCTTCATCATCTTCATCAATATTTTCTTCTTCATCATCTTCTTTCTGCTCATCATCTTCTTCTTTATCCTCTTTGTCAACATCATTTTCATCATCTTTTTCATCATCAAACTTCTCCTCATCTTCTTTTTCATCATTTACTTGGACAACCTCCTCACTTGGCTTGTACAGACCATAGATTTTATAATAGATTCAATATCCTTGGATAGGATTAGGAATGAATTAAAATTAGGTGTCAGATTTTGTTCATTATTCTTCAACGATTCCTTCACTTCCTTGTCAAATAAACTTGGAAAAAGTTTCCTGAAGGTTTGGTCCCTGAACATTCACTGCATTTTCCCATTAAGGTATAGCTACCTTTAGAATGAGATCAATAACTTACTTGGTTAGTTCCTTAGGAGAGTACTTCCACTTTTCCATTTTAGCCACCAGGGCATCTTCAATTTGCTTCTACTCCTCCTTTGTCTTTATTTCATTGTGGAGGAATTTAAAATACGTCATGCCTCCTCCATTATATAGTCTAATGAGTCTTTCATGAAAGGTAGGGGAAGACCTTTTGAAGACTACTTTCTCTTCTTAATCTTCATCTTGTAATTTCAACTTCTTCTTAGACATAGAAAGTCTTCTTATGAATACAATAGGAAAGGACTTTGTAGGTTTGGTTGTGATAAGCTTCCTTTTCTTCTTGGGAGGCTCCTCCTCTTTAGGTTCTACTTGATTTGTATGTTCCTCAACTCCTTCTACTTCTTCAATGTCATCTCCTTTTCCCTCTATCAGTAGAAGAGGAGAGTTGGACTTCTTGGATTGCCTAAAAAATTTCTCAACTTTCTTTCTTCCTCACTTTGAGGATTGAGGAAGCTTGATTTCCAATGAAATTCTAGCCTTGACTTCTTCATAGGTACCAAAGTAAGGTGCCTTAGAATCTACTAGGTCATTCATAAGGGCCTTAATTATGTCTATTGTATCATTAATGTTAACCTTATATCCTAGAGGTCTCACCCAAGCCACCCTTGTCCTTACTACTTGTATATGCACCTTGTCATAGTCCATAAGGAAGTATATATCTTTCTCATAATCATCCACAAGAATTTTGGGGATCCTAATTTTTCTCTACATTCTCTCCTTGAATGCCTTAAAGTATGCAACCATAATTTTCACAAAGTTGTCACCCATCTCATCTATAAACTCATTAGTCTGATACACAATAGGTGTATCCTTCTTTCATGCCATAGTTCCCTTGGAAGGAAATAATTTTTATACATAAAAGAATAAACAGGTCAAAAGTGAACCAAACTTAACATAGATTTTTCTGACTCTTGAATGCTTTCCATGTTCTTTCTCAATTGATTCAACTGCAACTCAGGAAATTCAAAAGACAAATTGTATTCACCACTTTGTAAGCTAGGTCAACAACTTCACACAAAATGTTATTTAGTATGATTGAACTATAGATCTTGTGGGTGATCACATAGATGCAAAACTTGATCTCCATGTCTATCACACCATTCAATTTCATCTCTTTGTCATCCCACTTGGGAAGAGTCATCTTTTGAAGTTTCATCTTACCTAGTGTTTTGGTAGTATTAGCCTTGTTGAGCATAGATAAGCCTATTATCCTATGTATCATCTTCTTTATGATCAAAATGGGTTGATCAATCCATAGATGCATGTTGTGGACTTAGCTAAGAATAGACCTAATCCATTTTCCATTAAAGTCTCTTGGCATGTGCAAGATATGGGTCAAACCCTTTTCTTCCAAATGCTTGTGCTTGAGTTTTAAACTTCTACCCAAAAACATTACTTCATATGCCTAGTTCATTTCTATGGTTCCTAATTCCTAGATTTAAAAATAATAAAATGACCAAATATCATGAATTAAGAGTACCTTTGGTGGGATTTGAGATTGTACTCCAACTCGGTCAAGTTCTTCTACATTCGCTAGACACAACTTGAATGCTAGAATCTCACACTAAACACCTTAGACCAACATTTATGAACCCTTCTTTACTTTGTTTCTAGAAGATGCCGTTTCACTTAGTGATTACAAGATAAAAACTACAAAACTTCTCTTTGGATCATTCAGGGGCTTAGGAATGCTCTACCCTATTTACTCTAAAAATTATGGTATTTTGTCTTCAATTTTCCATTAATGCATCATACAATAGTTAGCTTAGTAACAACCTATCCAACTTAGTAGATACCTTCAACTTGGAAAAGTCTTCAACTCAAAAGAGTCTTCAACTTGATAGATACCACTCAGTTAAGTCTTTGAACTCGGTACTTAGTAGTCGCCATCATCAATTGATAACGTCTCCAAGTTGGTAGGGTTTTTAATTTGTTAAAGTGTTCAACTAGGTTGAAACTTCAAACTTTCCAACTACATCCAAGCTTGGTTGGGTCTTGCAACTCGATCTTTCTTGGTAAAGTCTTGCAACCTAACCTAGCTTGGTTAGGTTTTGTGACCTAACCTAGCTCGGTAAGTTATTAGACATTACTTCAACTACTATCCAACTAGGTGATCCCAGTGCATCTAAAATGCTGATTTGGATCTTCGTACTTGGTGACTAGAGTTGATAGGAGATTCCTCCTTAGAATCATAGCTCTATTAATCTCCATGGATAACTAATTTGAAATGGTTGAGTCACCCAACTCATTGACTCAGGTGTCAACATTTTCATGACTTTGGGTTGCATTCTTTGGAGATTTCTAGACCCATTGCTACCTCATTTGACTTCTAATATTGTCAGCCTTTGCTTTCTTCTTATCTTCAACTTTACCTCGATTCATGCAATTTCTAGCTAGATGTCCAAGTTTTGTGCATACAAAACATCTCTTTGTAGGGCTTCTCTTCCTTATGTGAGTTCTTACGTAGTTTTCTCCAATGTGCCCATACTCACCACAATATTGACATCTGCACAATGTGTTATAATCCCATCCAAATATGGCTTTCACAATTTGTTCTATGGGTTCCATTTCTTGGTCTTGCATTATGAGGATTTTTTTCCCCTTTTTTTGCAATTGAGATACTTTCCTTCAAACTTAGTTTTCTTTGTGCACTCACTTGCTCTATGTCCATGCTTGTTACAACTATAACACTTTCCATTGAATCTTGGTTTACCATTTCTCCTAAACTTGTTTTATTTATGCACTATTTTTCCACAATGATTACAAGTAGGCCTTTTATTCTTTTGAGCTCCTTGCTACGATGATTCACCCTCATCTGTATAGCCTAAACCATCTTTTCCTTTGTGTCTTGATTGAATTTTCTTGTCCAATTCATTCATGCTTTCTTGATATTTCATCATGCTCTCATTAGTTTTCTTTTCCATGCTGAGATCACTTTGTAACCTTTCATTCTCTATCCTCAAGTTGATGAGTTCTTGATTTGCATCATTGAGTTGATCAATCAAATCTACTTGTTGAAGAGATAGTTGATGAATTTCATTGTTCTTTTCTTCTATCCTTTTAGTTAGCAATCTCTTTTCTTCATTAACTTTTTCCTTTTGTTCCATGTTTTCACACATCCCAACTGGTTGAATTTCTTGCTCTCTTTTCAACTTTTTGATTTTTTCATGAAGAGTGAGTTTCTTTTCAAGTTATTATTTGATTACTAAATCAACTTCATCTGAACTTTTGTCTTGGCATGTGTCTTCAACTCTTTCTTTTATGTAGAGATTATCATTTCTAGTTTCTTCCTTCTTAGAAAGGATTGAGAGAGGTTCTCCTTTATCTTCTTGAGTTATCCCATGGTCAATTGTAAATCCAACTTCTTATTCTCAATAGCTTTGTCTAGCATGTATACCTCCATTGCCTTTGATCTATTCTCAAGCTACTAAACTTTTGATATGAGAACCAAAGCTCTAATACTAAATGTTTGAAATATAAGGTAGGCTAGGTGAAGAAGAGGGGAGGGGTCAATTAGGAACCAAAACAACTTTTAACTTAATTCACCAATTAATCCTTCATCTATTATTCTAATCTAATTGCATGCATGAAAGAATGAAATTGGTAAAACATTCATAACACTTGACACTATATTTGGTGACCCATAAACCTTCCAAATAGAAAGTAAAACTAGGGGTGGGATGATACCCACAAGCTTTATGACTACAGTATAAAGTTGGCCCGTTAAGGCTTACAATTGACCACTTATGGTGATTTACCTTGGTAGGAGCAGTAAGGACTGTTAAGTCCACCTTTTTAAAGGATTTATACAATACACTAAAGTATTCACTATGTTAGGAGATTCAAAAAAATACTGTTAAGTCTATCCTATTAAGAGATTTGACTTATTGCACCTGTTAGGATGAATCAACAGTTGATTTCTACTTTGCAACTTGTTTTGTTGTATGACATTCCATTGATGTAAACTGATCACCTTGCCATGATAGATAAGACTCTACTTTTCCTTATACTTCTTGTAGCCTTCTACTGATTCTCAGTCACGCTTCTTCTTTTTGTTACACTTATTCATTTGGCTATGATACAATGCATTACATATATACCAATACAATTCATTACCTTCTAGAGTTGACTACAACACCAAACTCAAACAATATTAACTAAGTTGGCTTGTTGTTGATACTCAGGTTCTAAAGATAACTCGAGTGGTACTATGACACTTGGAAATACTATCAAGTCAACAAGGTTTGGCACTCAATTGGCAGTGATTCTTGGTGCACATTGATCACTTGGGAGTAGCTTATGTACTTAGTTAGCACTTGGTGACTTGGTGAACACTAGAGAACTTAGTAGAAACTGAAGGAATCATTTGACACTATGGCTTAGTCAAAAATACCTTCATTTGCTTCATTAACACTACCAACTTAGTAGACAATGATAAGCTTGGTTAACACTACATAGCTTGGTTAATACTAAAATCTTCATCGTTTATACTAATGAGCTTGGTAGACTCTATGAAGCTTGGTAGAAACTAATTTTTGTTTTTAGAGCTCGATAGACTATGCTAAGCTTGGCTTATATTAAACTTTTCCTTAGAAGCTTGGTAGATGTTATGAAGTTCAATAGACTCTTCTTTTTGGATATGGAGCTCGGTAGCAATGTAAACAATCTGATTAAGTGTTAAGTCACTAATTGATAATAATGTCAATAAGAAAACCCTAATCTTCAAGAATCTATCAATTGAAAAAAATACAACCATCAAGATCTATAAAAGCTTCCAAAACATAACTTTGATCCATATTATACACATCTACATCTACATCATAACCCTAGAAAACATTTTATCAATATTTCATAAGTCATTTTATAATAATCATTTAGTACATTAGCATAGAACAAAAAAGTAAACCATGCAACAAGATGGATATCCTTGAATCATCTACCCAAATCCATATAATCTTACATCTCTAGATAATCATAATAAATTTAACTAAGATTAAATAAAGATTCAAATTGATAGCACCATTCTAGATTTATCATTTGTTCTTCTCTTATGAAAAATACTTTCACCTATTACTAAAATAAACATAAATGACAAATGACAAACCATTTTAGCTAAAAGACATAAGGAGTGAGAGAGCAGGTGACAAGGGGGATAAGGTTCCCAGTTTAATGGATGCTTGTTATGGTGAGGGTAGGGAGTCTGAAGTAGACAAGGATGATGGGTGGGCACCTTCTTCATAGTATCTCTCTCTAGCTTTGTTGGGTATTGTCATGTTCTGAGGGTTGACCTCATTGGTGCATAGTGGAGTGTTTTTCTATTGTTTGATAGAAATCTACTACTCAAGGATGGTTTTATTATAGAAAATTTTCTCCTCACTCTAGAGGGGTCTAGCTCTTATCGGTGGCGATTGGAGGTGGAAGGTCCCATGTAGGTTCTTGGGGTGTTATGGGGTTGTGCACTCATTGGACCTCTATAAGGGGTTGGGGTTTGTGGGTTGAGGTTTTTTTGCTAGCACCCCTATTCCCCACTTTGGGTTTTAGATGTATTGGATCTTTTGGGCCAGGTGTGTTTCTGGTTCCTAGCTTTGGTGGGTTCTCTTGTATTAGGAGTTTGCTAGAGATGACAATGCAAATGGGATTGGTTTGGATGGCTATGTGTGATGGCTTCATTGGTAGTGCTTTTCCTTGGGCCTTCTTGTTATGGCCTATGGGGATCTTGTGAATCCTAAAGTTTGTAGGGTTTTTTATGTTGATGGACTATCCTACATGAGAAATGTGGTCCCTATCCTTGGCACTAGTTCTTTTAATGAGGTAATTTCCTTAGATAGGTTTTCAATTTGAGGGGTTTTACTATTAATTTTCCCCCTTTGCTGGGCATTTTTGTTCATCATTTGGGGATTCTCTTTCCCCTTGATGTTTATTGCATTGGGGATTCCTTTCATTGCTAATACTCTGAGGTGAAGTTTTCCTTTATGTGTTGCTAGAACTTGGTTAAGGAAATCATTTCAAGGCTTCAAATGTTGGTGTGGTGGAGGTATCCTTTGTTCTATTCTCTCACTTTCCTAATTCCTATTGATGTTGGGAAAAATCTTATGGAGGTACCTGGTTACTAGAGGACAGTGGTTGTGAATGTTCTCAATGGGTAATCTCCTACTATTTGTGAAAATCTCTTTCTTATTGTAAGAGATCTAGTTGGAGAGAGCATGTGTGGATGATGTACTTCATCTGGTGAAGAAGGGATGAATCTACAACTAAAAAAATTGGTTTGGACATGTGTGTTACTACTTACAAGGATTCCCTAGGTCTTCCTCTTTCCTTCTCCATTCACTACTCCTATGGAGGTGGAGCAATCTCTTATTGAGGTGGAGATCGTATTTGGACATTGGTAAGTAGAGTAGACTCCTATCAAGATTTTGAATACTTGTACTACTTTTATTAGTTTTTTTAGTGGAGGAAGGGGGAGTTTCTCTTACCTCTAGGGTTATGTCTTCCTTCTCCCTACTCCTCCCAATGATATTATTGTGTTTTGGGAGATTGTGGAGGACTAGAAGAATTTTGACTAAGTTTTCCATTGTGGGAGGTTGATCCTTTCCTGGACCCATGGTTGAATGATATGCATTTTGTTTTCCAAGGCTATTGGTATAGTTTTTTATGGTCCCATTTCTTTTCTTACTATATTGATAGATGTGGATGGCCTACATTTATTCAATTTCTCTTATGGTTATTTCCTATGGTAGTTTTTTCTTTCCTTGTGATCGAGCGATTACCTTAATTTTTAAATGGTACACTTTGGTCCTTTGTTTCTATTTTTCATTTAAGTCTCCAACTACTATGGGGGATTGTTCCAATTCTTTCATTATTAGTGTCGACCATGGTTGGTGGGTCAGTCACTTGTTGACCTTTGTCTTTGACAAATGGAAATCTGACTTAGCTAGATCTTTCATTACTTAGAGCTAGTAATGTTATCTTATTGGTGTCTAATGTTCTTATTGTATGGTTCAACAACCATTAATTTATTCTTTTCTTAATAAAAGCTATAAAAATATAAAATGTCTAAACACATTCACAGATGAAAAATAACATATTTTCTTACATGTTCTTATTTAAACTGAAACTCTACCACTTTGCAACTTTGGCACATTATATAATAGTAAATACCTAGTTTTTATTTGAGATGCCATAAATCAACCAACATATTATACAATCATAAAAAAATTTCATACAATATGTAGACAACATCTAAATCATTCTAAGAGGTGAAAAACCCCTCATATTAACAATCCTACACAACTTGTCAAAATAATTCCTTCTATAGGAAAAACATAATATCAAACATTTATACTAATTAAAAGACACTTTCTTTGTACAAATAGACATTCAAATTTTATGATATGTTTGAGAACTATCAAAGTATTACACATTATAGATTAAGAATATCAAGACATAGTGTATGAGTGAAACTAAAGAAGATCTATTGGTGAAGAAAATAAGGACAAGATCTATCGGTGATAAAAGAGTCAAGAGAAAGAAAGAGAAGTTTGTAATGAAAATTAAAATAGAGAGAGAGAGAGAGAGAGAGAGAGAGAGAGAGAGAGAGAGAGAGAGAGAGAGAGAGAGAGAGAGAGAGAGAGAGAGAGAGAGAGAGAGAGAGAGAGAGAGAGAGGTTACAGAAGCAATATTGGTGTGGACTAGTTATCAATGAGGTGTTATTGAAAGGGAGAATAGTGAGGTGAAGCAATGGACCTAATTAGTAGAGGAAATGCAATTAAAGGTTAAATTATGGTTGTTTTATAACTAATTAGTTAATCATCAATATAGTAAAATCCTTTTACAAGGTCGTCTCTAACAAGACTTTTGAAGTTCTACTTTGAACTCATTATGTAAATCCTCTGATAGGGTGAGCACTATAAGAGTGGGATAAATTCTCTTAATAGAGTAGTATTTAATAGGAATTTTTATACTCTTAGCAAGGTATTAGAAATTTTTAACAGAATGTATTCATTTAGAAGATGACATTATTGTAAAACTCTTAATTAGGAACCTTGATACTATAGTGATGATTTGTGGGTACCATCCCATCATAGTTTCACCCCCTAACCAAGGGTTTTTTGCAATATCAAAATTAAAATTTTATGTCTTTATGTTTTTGGTTTATTGTGTTTTATGTCTGGAACTCATTAACTATCAATTAATTATGTAAGATGAACAACTCTATTAGTTAATGATCAATGTAACTATTGGTAAATACGAAAAGTGAAGTATTGGTTCACTCTTCTTCAAGTATTTCTCAATACTTGTAGCTATATGCCTAAAATATAAGCACACTTCTATGAGTCAATATATCTACTATTTCTCAAGAATGAGGTCTTGAATGGTGGATAATAGCTCTCTATTCATGGAGTGCAAGGGTTTTTAATGAAGGCCCTCAGTTTGACCTAGTTTGTGCCCATGCAATTACATCATAAAATGAGAGATTCAAAGATCAAAATATGAATGAAAATGAAGATGCAAACTAATCTAAATGATGACAATGCAAAGCAATGCAAAAAAGGAAATCTAATCTATGAAAGCAAGTATGGATCTAAAATAATAAGTAAATGCAAGGATGGATCATGATGATGGAAGCCATGGATGCATGAGAGAAGAAGACAAGAAGATAGAAGTTCTCCACAAAAAACATTAATGCTCAAACTCCTCCAAAAATCACTCTCCAAACCTAGAGCATAACAATAGCATAATCGTGGATGTCAAAAATGAGGAGAGGACTCTCCCTTATAAAGAAGAATGGATGATTAAGATTAAGAGGAAATAAGATTTAATCAAAGGTGGAGAAAAAATGATCCATGTGAGACAAAATTCCATCAATGAGAAAAGATGAGGAAAATTAAATGGAATCCCACTTAGAAATGTGTGCATTTAAGTGTATAGGAAAAAAATAAATTATTTCTTTTTTATTTACTTTATTTCCTTTTTCAAGAGGGATTTTATTTAACAAAAAGGGAACAAGTTCTTTTAATTAAATAGGAAGTATTTAATTAAATTAAAAGAGGTTTTTTTCTCTTAATTAATTAAATTTGGATTAATTATTTAATTAAAAAGAGAGGTTTTCTTTTAATTAAATAAGACTTAGGATAAAATGATCAAACCTTAGGAAATGTTGAAATAATTGAATTAATTACAATTTGCAAACCATTGATTCAGGAAATTGATAAATTGAATAATAGGGGCCCATAGTCTAGGCAACCATTTTAGGGTGCATACATTTTCCCCTCTTTGACTGATGTGTGATCAATTTGGGAACACATGTAGTCAAAGAAAGAAATTGAAGTGTGAGATCAATTTGGGATCACAAAACAACCTAGATGTGTGGTCAATTTGGGAACACATCAGGACAAAGAATACAAATAAATTTTGAATTAAAAAATTCAAGGATAAAATTGATAAAACTAAATCAAGGAGTGAAGTTGATAAATATTTCCCCCTCATGATTGAAATCAAAATGAGATAGAGGAGAAACAATAAACTAATAAATTTGATCAAATCAAACAAAAGATAAAGTTCTTGATGTAAGATGAAAGATATAAGAATCACAAAATCAAGGTAGATCATCAAGCATGAAATATTATGCCCAAAGGTGAATTAGAAGAAAAGAAGTGGGGTGAAAGTGAATGCAAGGTAGAAATTTGAAAGATATGGAAAGAAATAGAAAGAAGAAAAGAAAAATTTCTACAAAAAATAGAATGCCCCAAAATCAATCAACTATTTAAGATAGAAATTTTGTTTGAGATCATGAAAGAAAATAAGGAAATGAAGATCAAAACATTACCAAAGTTGATTAAAAGTCCACAAGAAAGATGAAGGGAAAACCCTCTCAAACTCATAATGTAGCCTAAAAATGAAAACTAACATGAAGTTTAATAATGTAGGCTACATGAAAATGCAAAGGTGTACTTGCAACAGAGCAACTATAACATAGGATTTTGTGTTCATCATTCATTAGAGAATGTTAAAGAACTTATTTTCATCATTGGGTCATTATTAACAAACATCAAAAAATTACACAATCATCACTAGTCACAAGCATAACTATAAAGATATGAATGTGATTTATAATAGATTGGAATGTGGAAAGATTCTAACATAACCATCAAAGACATAAAGGTCAGGATGACTTCAATGTTCACTTACCCAATATAATGTAGAGAAACCATGCTCGCATCAAGGCATAGATGCCAAGATGACCATAAGAATGGTTGCGCAAAATAAGTCAAGGATGATACTTCAAATCTCCTAAGTGTTTCAAGGGGACAACAAGAGACACTTTAGAGTTTCAAGACCACACCCACAAGTAGAAAATAAATAAAAATATGCCCCATGCCCCAAGTTCTCTAGCTATGCATCTCAAAGAGACTTATTAGACAAGGAGACTCAACAAAAATCAATAACAGTTAGTATACAAAGAAAATATCATGATGTAGGTCAAGAATTAAGTGTTTATGTTTAAAAATTTAAGTGTGTTAAGTGATACTGAGTTCCGAGGATAAGGATCGAATGCTTGCAATCAAGTAAGATCACATGATAAAATTGGGTAAGACCAAACTAATAAGTGTTGAGAAAAACTTGATGTTAGGGGTGGTATTGATAAATACAGTTGGAGTGGTGTTGAAAAACAACATTTGTGAGGTTTCCTAAAGAGTAACATAGGCAAGAGACCAAAGCTAACATAGTTATGCCCCCTAGACAAAGACCAATTCCAAACCAAGGCAACAAGGACAAGGCATGATGGAGAAAGGCCAAGTGTTGAGGACACGTGCTAAGAAATAGGGGTGCAAAGGCCTCAAGTAACACCCATTTCCAGGTTTTCACCACTTGGATTATTATTATTTTTTTGGAATATATAATTTTTTTGGAGATACATCAAAGTGCTTATTACTAAGATGATCATTTTTTCAAGACATTTTGTAATTTTTAGAATTTTGACAATATTTCATTTTTTTGTATTTTTGAAATATATCATTTTTTGTATTTTTTCAAGATCAATAAATATGCACAAAAATACACCCAAACAGAATGGGCATCATGAATAGAACTTCTTTAGGTGCAAGACATTGATAGGATCAGGGAGTTGCTCTCCCTCTACTGTAGACAGTAAATAGGCACCAAACCCAAAAGTTGTTGTAATAATGTAAGGTTCAAGCCAATTAGGTTCAAATTTACCCCTTTGATCTCTATTTAGTCAATTCTTAGGATTTTCAAATAGGACAAGATTTCCCACCTAAAATTCTCTAGGGTGAACCTTTTTTTAAAAATGTTTTTGACATGTGCTTTTAATAGACCCTCATATGGTCAAATGATGCTTAGAATTTCTCATCTAGAAGTTTTAACTCTTGAAGTCTCATGGCATGGTAGTCTTCATCTATAACTAGACCTTTGAGGGAAACTTTGAGTGAAGGAATCTTAACCTCTAAAGGTAACACTACTTTAGCACCATATGTAAGAGAAAAAGGAGTAGCCCTAGTAGGAGTATAAAAACTTGTTCTATAGGTCGACAAAGCTAGATTTATCTGTAAGTACCAATCTCTACCATTCTTATGAATTGTTCTATGTAAGATTTTAAGAATGGTTTTATTTGATGCTTCTACTTGACCATTTCCCTATAGGAAGTAAATAGAGGACCAATGTTGTTTTATCTTGAATTTCTTACAAAATTATTTAAGGTCCTTGTTTTTAAACTGGCTTCTATTGTCAATGATAATCTTAAAAGGAAATCCATATTAAAAAATAATATGATTCTGAATAAATAGAGGAACTATCTTACCTGAGGTAATAGAAAGTGGGACAACTTCTACCCATTTAGTGAAGTAATCAGCAACAGTGATAATAAACTTGTGTCCACATGATGAGTTGGGATGAATTTTCCTAGCAAGATCAAAGGCCCAATGCTAAAATGACCAATGAGAGATAGAAGGAATGGGTTCCCTACCGAGAGCATGTATTAGGTTACCATGTTTTTGACACTTTTCACATGACTTTGCAAAAGCTACTGCATCAATCTGCATTGTGGACCAATAGTACCTTGCCCTAAGCAACCTTTGAGCCATAGAAAGGCCATTGGAATGTCCCCCATAGATACCCTCATGGATGTCAACTAACGCTTTATCATATTCTTCCTTTCTTAAGAATCTAAGAAGTATTGCATCTAGACCCCTCCTATACAAATCTCGAGAGATAAGGGAATGGAGAGAGGCATTTTGAATAAAGTTTCTATGTTCAGATCGGTTAAAGGCTTCAAGTATAATACCACCACAAAGGTATGAATAAATGGCACCATAACGTGATGACTCATGACCAACAAGGGTAAAAATAACATGAATTTCTTGGTAATCATAGATAGGGTGAAATAGCTTTTCCACTAGAAATTCAAATCTCGATTCATGTTGCTCTAATTGAAGAAGTGAAGCAAGTGTAGCCATAGCATCAACTACTTTTTTTTCTACTCTAGGGATTTGCTGACATGAGAAAAATGTGAAGTAGCATCTCAAGGAATCAACCATTTGTTTGTAAGGTACCAATTTCTTATTTTTGTTAAATAATTGTCATTGACTTGGTTGATTATTAGCTGTGAATCCCCATAGATGTGTAATTTTGTAATTCTCCATTCTATAGCCATCTTAAGTCCATTTGTTAAAGCTTCATACTCAATAATGTTATTTGTACATGGAAATAATAACTTGTAAGATTTAGGAATCGTGTACCCATGAGGAGAAAGAAATAATACACTAGCTCAAGAACCATTTTGCAGAAAGGATCCATCAAAGAAAATCTTCCATGTTCTTTTAGTGACATCACCTAGAGCTATGGATAAGTGATGCATAATAAGAATAGTGTCCAACCCTAGCATATTTGAATAAGTCCATGCAAAATTGATCATCTTTTCTCATAAGAACTTAGTGTAGGATTATTTTGCTTGTGATGAAAATGGCTAAGCCAAATGTACCATTTGTGGAGCATCATCTATACACAAATTGACTACTTGTGTTGATTCAATGAGAACTAAAGATCTATCTTGAAAATAATTAGGGAGATGATCAACTACCTCACCCGCATGCACCTTAGAGAGATTTTCTCACTCAAATACATCCTTTCTTTTTACTATTTTTGGTTCTGACACCACCACATAGTGGATTTTACCATCAGAATTCCTATTCTTTTTACTTTCTTTTATTTTTATTTTTTGACTAAGGTACTTGATGTTTGGCTCTATCATGTTGGTAGCTAGTTCACTAGTGGAAGAGACTATGGGTTCAATGGCATTCAAATAGTAGGCTATCTCATAATCATTTTGAAACATTAAAACCTCAAGTTCATGATTGCATTGGGACCAATCAATCAAATTAGGATGGACAAGTGGTAAATCAATGACTAGTTCAAGGTTATGAATATGCATGATATCTTTGAAGACCATAGAGTCAGAGTGTGTCAAGTAACTTCCTAAACTACCCAAATTAGGATTCATCCTAATAAGCAAAGAATCATCCACTAAGGTAACATGTAAGTTCAAATCATCTAATCCTGCACATGAATCATAGACTAACTCGAGTTGAGAACTATATGTATGAACAAAATCAATGTCCATATCAACTATAGAAGGGTTCAAGAGGGAGTCCCATTCATACTAATTAGAATCTATTTTTGAATCTTGACTAGGATGCTTACATCATGAAGGCTTGGGATGCCTAGACTTGGAAGCCTCAATATCATCAAGGGTCACACTCTCTTGTTCTAAATTTGTAACTGTCTCATGAAATACTAGACTATTTGAATCTCCCCAAATGAGATTAGTAGAATGTACCCAACCTTCATACATAACTTGTTGATTTTCCAAAGTAGGTATGTACTCTTTTTCTTCTTCAGTATCTGACTTATGAAGGATAGGAGAAACATTATTGTAATTTGCATATCCTAGACCAACCAACTTCTTAGAATTGCATCCAAAAAGACCATGATCAAGGGGTTCAGCTCTAGTATCCAGTCTATTACTAAGAGGGCCATGTCTAGGATAGTCCATCTTCTTGAAAAAAGTATATCCTCTTCCATAAGCTTTAGGAGAGGGAGTGAAGTTCTCATTTTGCATATACTTCTCTTCTTTATAAATCCAATCTCTAATAGCCACATCTTCATCTCATGTTGAATAGGCATCGACAACTATAAAAATGTGTCAAATAATGTCATAGCTAAAGAGGAAGGTTTCATCTCTTATGAAGGTTTTCCATAAGACCTAGGTGAAACTGTTAATGTTGTGAGGGAGTTGAGTTGATATCCCCCCATGCCAAGGTCTATGGATTTGAACTTATCTTTACATTCAACTAAAATTGCAACAAAATTATCTACTTATCTATTGAGGGGAACATGAGTACTTGCTAAAATCAAGTTTGTAGACAAAATCTTATCCCCAGGTATACAAATCTGTATTCCATTGTAAGGGAACTTAATGCACTGATGATAGGTAGATGATATTTCTTACATATCATGAATATATGGTCTACCAAGTAAAATATTGTATGCAAGGGGTCCAACATCAACTATTTGCAATAAAATATCTTTTTCAACAAGACCAATCCTAACGGGAAGGATGGCCAACCCATTTGAACTTCTGTCTACCTCATCATAGGCTTTGATAATAATCTTCCTTCTAGTATCAATAACTTGTAACTTAGAATAGCCTAATGTCTTTAAAAGACTCAAATAAAAAATACTAAGCCCATCACCCCCATCTATCAACATGTGCCTAACATAGGTTCTATGGATCATGACCTCAATATGAAAGGCAAGATTGTGTGGATGGATCAAATATTTATCATCTTCCTCTGAAAAGGAATGGTAATGAGGGCTAGCAATATGATTAACCATGTTATGGAATTGATCGCCATCTAAATTTTTGGGGACATCTGCCATGCACAAAGCATCCTCAAGGACTTGTTTGTGTCTTGGAGACAAATCTAAAAGCTCAACTATCAAAATTTGAGTAGGGGTTCTTTGCAATTGAACAAAAGGATTATAATTCAACCTACGATTAACCATTGGTTTTGATGTAATATACTTGGATTGCACTTGTTTTGGCTTACTTGGTTGGTTTGAACTAGGTCCTTTAACAACAAAGGGACCTTGACTTTGCATAACAACATTGAGACTTTGGGAAGACACTTGCTTAGGTTTACACTTGACTGGTTTGAATTGGATCCTCCAATGACAAGGGGGCCTTGGGATGACTCTCTAGAGTGAGCAACCCTTAGCACCAAAATAGATTTTTCACCAAGGATAGGAGAACTCAAATCTAAATCATAACCATTGGGATCTTTATCTTCCATCATGTTGACACTTTATTCTACAACCTCAAGCATATTGATAGCATTTTTTGCATTTTCATAAGTGTAATTGATTGCAGCCTTACCATTCTTAGGTTGGGAAAATTCCCCTTTCTCATACTTGGCCAAAGGCACTTTGAATGTTGTGTGATTAGAATTGGTATTTAATCCATCTATTTTAAGTTTTCCATTCTGAATAAGATGTTGAACAATATGCTTATATCTCCTATAGTTTTCAATATTGTGTCCAATGCCATTGTTCAGCTTGCAATAGGCCTTCTCATTCCACCACCATGGTTTAACTTTAGATATGCAAAATGTTGAGGCAACATAAGGGTGCACAAGATTATGAGCAAGGAGCTTCATGAATATCTCTTCATATGACTCACCCAATTGTGTAAAGTTAAGTTTCTCTCCTTTAGGCCTTTCTTGATATCTTGGCTTGTTACCTTGATGATTGGTACTAGCCAAATAGAGAAAAACTTGGTCTTTAGTCTTTGAGGAATCCACAACTATACCATAAACCACTTGTTTTTTCTTATTCCAATATGTGTTCTTTCCTTTATCCTTGTTATTTTTGTTGTTATTTTGACCATTGTTGTTGTTGTTTCAATTTTTTTGTGAAATACCTTGCTTTCTCAAAACATCCTCAATTTTAAATGTGACTTCAACCATGATATCAAAGGACTCAAAAAAAATCTTCTTAACTTCATACTTCATCTTAGGAACCATGTTACTAATGAGGATTTCAATCTTTTCTTTCTTAGGAATGGTCCTAGAATAGTGAGAGCATTGTCATATCTATCTTTGCAAGAAAGTAACAAAAGATACTCCTTGATTTTGCTTTGTGTTCAACATAACTCCAATAGTGAGATAGATTGGGAAAGATTATATGCAAAGTGTTAAACAAATCTCTGAATTAACTTAGGGAATGTCTTAATAGGAGTTATATTGGTAAACCATTCCATTTCTTGACCCTTAAGACTCTTTGGAAATAATCTCATAAGGTATAAGTCCTCATGACGAAACTCAAAACTCATAATATAGAACTAACGCACATCATCACTTAGATCCCCATATCCATCATATTTTTCATATTTGGGGATCTCAATTTTTCTAAGAAAGTCTTTCATGTCAACACTCTTATAAAAAAGGATTAAGACAAATTGAATCAAGTGAAAAAGAACTCTTGGGTGCTGATATTTTCTTTAGTTGTTTCTTCAATTGGTCTATTTCTTCTTTCATAGAGGGATCATGCTTTTGAATCTTTTTGTCTACATCAAAGTTGTAAGGGACCTTAGGACCCTTTTTGATTAAATGTTAAAAGCACACAGCTCTATTTTGGTTCATATATACTTCCACATGTTACTAAAAATGTGGATCTGGTTGCATAGACATGAAATCATAAGAATTATAGTCAAAGTTTGAACTAACACCTCCATATTGCGAACCATGATGAGCTTTTTGTGAAGGTCATCTTGAAACTCTAGGAGGTATTGGTCTCCTATAATAATTATTTCTTGAAACTCCCCTTCCTCTAGGGTAAGGATATCATGAAGGAGATTGGGAGTGTCTTCCACTTTGTGGAGTCTTAGGAGGGGTGGATGGAGGAGAGTTGTTTCCACAACCAATGTGCACATTGTTGAATTTATTGTCATATTGCGAAGCCACGAGAAGGTCTTGTGCTTCTTCATGGGATTTCCTTTCTATCTCAATCATACCTTTCCTTTCTTCCTCTAAGCATCTAAATTATTCTTCCTTCTTAGCTTGTTCTTCTAGAAGGGCTTTTCTCTCATGCTCAATTACTTTGAGTTTTCCACTTGCATAACCTAAAGGTTTCATTGAGTGATGTACACAGTCTTGACTATCTAAACCAATTACCAGTAAATATTGCATTCACACAAGTGCTAGAAGGCTCACTAATTTGATCATCATATTGGGATTTATCTTCTTGATAGATATAATGCTTACTTTTCTTATCCCTTTAGTGTGCATCCATATATCTATCCTCAATACAGGATTAGGTTGGTCTATTTTCATGAGTGGGATCACCACACAGAAGGTCAACATAGTATTCATCACTTTGATTCTTCTTTTGTGGAGCCATTGTAAAATTCATATCCATATTCAAGTGAGGTGATGATAAGGGTGTACTCAACTCAATAAGGTCACTACTAGGGTCAAACAAATCTTATGAAATATTCTCAGGTGATTGAACAAACACAAGTTCTTTCCCCTTATGTATTTGATGATTTTGAACTAAAGGTAATTATTTAAAATGACTTGAGGATGCTTTCCTTGATATACTTGATATCTTGTTGTAACTGTCATGAAAGAAAAGGTACTAGGTGATAGGATAACCCTAAGAAACATTGGTACCAAACTAGGATAGTAAAAGCACTCACTTGTCCAAAAGAGATGTGATAAGATCAAATTTTGTAATAGGCATAAAACAACACTGCTACAGAGGTGCCCACAACTTTGGGTGAATACCCTAGCACATATAGACTAGAAGGATGATTTATCCAAATTATAAATAATTAAAATTGATTTTTTATGAAAGTGGATGGACAAGAGATTACTAAGACTCTCCAAGCATAATATCAAAGAATCCATAGGTACATCTTTCTCAACAAGGACATTCTCTAACTCATCAACTCCAAACAAGGTCACCTGTGAAATCAAAGATAACTAATTCAAGGGGTCAAAGCATAATAATCCAAGGTGCAGACAAGTTTATAACAATGGGCTAAGTAGCCTAATTTGAACTAGATCAACCTAGGGAGACTAGAAATAACAAGATAGCAAAGTAGTTTGATCATAAAGTCTCAATTTAGGAACTTAGATCTTATTTTTTTTAAATATCCAACTAGGTGTGATCAATTTTGAATCATGAACCAGACACACAAGACAACAAGCAAGGATTTCAAGGAAACATCTTCAAATAATGAGCAAGGGACAAAGCAACCTTGCACATGAACAAGAATAGTTTTGTAGTATCAGTCTAATCCCTAGAACCACCACTATGTATGTTCTCAAAAAAATTTCAAATCACACGCATAGTCTAAGAAAAGAAAATTTGGCAGCACTATGGTTCTTAGTAATGTTCAACTCTATAGTTTTTGCAATCTGGAGTAGGTGAAATCCAATCCTAGTGTACCAGGGTTTTGACCTATTCTATGAATTTAATCAATTGGAGATATTGAGGAGATCTAACAACCTAAAAAAACACTACACCTATGAGGACTTTTACCACAAGGAAATTTATATAGTGGTTGCTACTACCACATCAAAAATGACTATTACTGCTTGAGGTTCATTCCACGTGGTTGACCCAATAAAGGGAATGTCTACTATAGTTAACCCTCTCTAATCAAGGAAGGCTCACAAAGTTGTACAACATGAGGAATTAGTTTGGATTCAATAGTTCCAAGTTTCTAATGTGCCCAAAAGGGAATAGAGCATAGTCGTCTAGCCTCTTCACCTTACACAAACATAGCAAACAAGATTCTTTGATATGCTAATTCAAAATCACCTCACCATTTTTTTGGAAAAGTAAAAAAAAAACATCACAAATTTCAAAAGAGAAAGTGCTAATGGACATTGAGGACAAACCCAAGAGGAATAATGAGATAATAACAAATATCCTTCCCTATTTACAAGGGGATCTATTGTTGAGAAGTGCTTCACATGTAAGGCAAGTGAATGAAGCACATTCCCTCAAGAACTCCACAAATAGTGTTCATAGGGCCTAACTACTATGTGAAACACATATGCATGAAAGTAAATCTAGATCCAATTTTAGAGAACGAAATGAAGTGTGAATCTATGAAAGCATGTAAAAGAACTCAAACCAAACACATGAGAGGGTTCATTTTACTACCAAATCCAAATGTTACAGAGATCAAAAAGAAAAAAAAATGGTAATCCTTGCAATGCATCTTTTCTCTATTGTACTTTTCATTTACACTTGAACACTTGCTCGCAATGAACAAAGCAATAAACAAAACAAGCAAACATAAGATATGCAATATATATCCAACTTATCTAGAACTAGGGTTAGATCTAAAAATCTAATTTTTAAGAGTGATAATGACTAGAAAATAACTCAAATGAAAGCTCACATGATGCATTGATCCATGTGAAAATTAAATTGCAAGCTATTCATTAAATGTCCTTTTTAAAATATTTTTTTTTGACCTAGTCAACAAGATTGGGCCTATTGATATGAATTCAGAACCAAAAACTTAAATACAAAAAAGAGGCCCTTGAATGAGGTCTCAAATGGTAGCTCATAGCTCTCTAGAGTGCAAGGGTTTGTAATCGAGGCCCTTAGTTTGACATAGTTTGTACCCATGCAAGTACACCATAAAACAAGTGATTAAAATATCAAAATATGAATGCAAATGAAGATGCAAACTAATATAAATGATGACAATGCAAAGTAATGTAAGAAAGAAAATCTAATCTATGAAAGCAAATAACAATGAAAGATTAATATATGAGAGAAAATATGGATCTAAGTTAATATAAAAATGCAAGGATGGATCATGATTACAAAAGCCATGGATGCATGAGAGAAGAAGACAAGAAGATAGAATTTTCACACAAAAAGCTTTAATGCTCAAACTCATCCAAAAAAATTTCTTCAAACCTACAACATAATAATAGCATAATCGCAGATGTCAAAAATGAGGAGAGAACTCTCCCTTATAAAAAATAATGGACAATTAAGATTTAATCCAGGGTGGAGAAAGAATGATCTGTGTGAGACAAAATTCCACCAATGAGAAAAGAGGAGAAAAATTAAATGGAATCCCACTTAGAAATATGCGCATTTAAGTGTAGAGGAAAAAAAGAATTCATTTAATTTTTATTTATTTTATTTCCTTTTTCAAGTGGGATTTTATTTAATTAAAAAGGAGCAAGTTCTTTTAATTAAATAGGAAATATTTAATTAAATTACAAGAGGAGTTTTTCTCTTAATTAATTAAATGTGGATTAATAATTTAATTAAAAGAGAGGTTTTCTTTTAAGTAAATAAGACTTACGATAAAATGATCAAACCTTAGGAAATGTTGAAATAATTGAATTAATTACAATTTGATCAAAGAAATTGATTTGAATTGATTTAATAAAATATTGCAAACCATTGATTCAGGAAATTGATAAAATAAATAATGGGGGCCCATAGTCTAGGTGACCATTTAGGGTGCATATAGTAGCTACCAACATCTCACCTAATCATATTAGTAAATACATTACTCAAGTGTACTTGAAGGGAATTTAAGGCTATGGTATTTGGCATGCTCACAAAGGTAATTTATATTTAAGTGTGTCTATTGATTCGTATTGGTTAAGTAATATGGATGATAGGGAGAGCACAACTTGTAGTGCATTCTTTTTTGCTGATAGGCTTCTACATTGGAAAAACAAAAAGAAGAACTATGTATCTCAATTCACAAATATAGATGAATATTTTGTTGCCACTAAAAATTGTTCATAGGTGATTTGGATTGAGTACATATTGGAATGGATTCAATAAAAGGTAACTAAAGTAGTTGTTATCTACTATGATAACACACATGCTATAAAAATACCTAATAACGTAGTGATGCACTCTAAGACCAAAAATATTACTAGATCAATATCACTTTCTTAGAGAATAGGTACAAGTGAAAGTTGTTTAATTACAATATGTGCTAACAAAGGAGTAGGTAGGTGATATATTCACAAATCCATTACCTAATTATATGTCTTTGAGTATCTAAGAGTTAGTTTGGGGGTTACTTTTCTACCTAAATTAACTTAGAAGAAGATTTTGGTGCATTAATATATTATGTTTATTGGATATCTTATGTATGGATTGAAGTTTTAGGACTACTCTATAGGGGAACCAATTAGTGTAGTGAGTTAGTCAGTGTAGTAAAGAAGTACAAGGAAGTGAAGAAACTTAGTGAGGCAATTAGAGGTTTTCAGGTATATGCTTAGTCAGAATGTTTGACACCTTTAGCATTTTTTCCAAAGGGGGAGAGAATTAAAGTGAAAAAGAGAGAAATGAGAGCGCCAATGAGATAAGAATAAAGATGATGGGGGGAGAAAATGTGAAAAGAGCGTGTGTAGTAAGAAAGTCAAGAAGACATTAAGAAGATAGAAGAATTGTGTTCAAGGGGGTGTTTCCTACAGATGCTAGAGTATACATGTTGTGCTAGAATATAAGTGTTATTAATGGATTAATAGGGAAAGAAGAAGTTAGGTTTATTTACATCAATGCAAAAAGGGGGAGATATTATTATTTGGAGCCTAATAAAAATCATAGGTTACATTTTCCCACTTTCTTCATTGTGGTTTCTCAATATACTTTTCAATGGGGGTTTGGGGGCATTGCCCCCATGATTTATGAGGTCAAGGGGTAGTGCCCCAGATGGGGTCCTAGGGAAGATTCCCATAAATGTTCCCAATCATGATACTGGGTGGGGTTGAGGGGAAGACTCCCCAAGGCCAAAAATGGTATTATTATTATAAACAATGTCAAGAGTTAGTTTTCTATTAAACAACATATTCTAGCCCTAAATTTTTAAGTACCACAAGTCTTGTATAAAATGCCTTTAGGTTAGAGATTTTATGTTGTAAGATGATTTAGTAGTTTCTTGCAGTGATATTAAGTTACATGGGATTGCAAACTATAATCAAGTTAAAATCAAAAGATAATAGGGAAAAAATACAAAGTTGCATCACAGTTTTGTATATTAAAAGGATGATAGACCATGAAATGTTCAACTTTAACAACATAAAAGTGACATTTGTGTTTAGAATTTGAAGATGAAGTTTGTTGATGAAATGTGTAAAATTGGATGAATTTTATGCCTATAACTTTAAAAAATAAATTGGGTGATAATTTATTCTTTTTATAAACTTTTATTTATTTTTTAATTGTAAAAAGATGTGATGTAATTATTGTTAAGAAAGCACATACAAAATAATATTTTTTTCTCTAATTTCAAAACATGTTATAGGTGACATGTATAGCAAGTGCGGAGAACAAGAAATATCAAATTTTGATGTATATTTTCTCTATTAGAAGTACTCAAAGTTGAGCTTATTAGAAGTCAACCATTATTTTTTCTTGCCAAAACTTCCATATCAAATCTACACCTTATTGAAAAAAACATATTATTAACTAGAACTCTCTTCTCTTGTGCTAAATATAAATATAATATTTTTATTTATTTATATATTTACAATTTTTCCTATTTTTGAGGTAACATATTCTCAAATGTAGAAATGCATGTTTGTAATATTATGAAAGTATAAGATATTATAACTAATAAAAATACTATATTAAACTTATATGATGATGATATTGATTTGAGATCTATTAAAATGTAATTTATTTGTTGAAGAAAGTTGATGTTTGATGGTGCAATGAGATTTAGCTAAAATAGGATATGATGTCATTTAAAGTGACATAGATCTATTCTTTTACCCAATAATATTGGACTCACTATTTTTTTAATGTAGACTAATGATTGGGTAAACCATGTTAAATCTTTGTGTCTTTTGTTTGCTTATGTGTGCTTTATTTCTTTGTGACATTTACTATGTTGGCATGCAATTTTTAGTTAGTCTATCTAAACCTAGCAAAATATTGTTGATGTAGATGATAGTGTTGGTAAGTGATGTTTGGAGTTGTCATGATAAATATTTGGCTACATGAAGATTAGTTATTGTGTTGTCATTGAGATCAAGTATTGACCTAGTGTTCTTAGAAGGTTTTTTAGTATATATGTTATGAATACAATGTTGCAATTAATATTACTAGTTGCTATCCTTGTTGGATATTTAGGGGTGTCTTTGCTAATAAAATGTGTGCCCACTAATCAATATGTAAAGATTTGAGTTAGTTATTCTTGGTTAAAGGTTCACAATGAAACTACTATAACATTTAGTGACTAACAATATGTTATTTGATTGTTTTATCAAGTCTATGAAGAGCTAAGTAGATTGATTAGATGAAAAGATGGAACATGGTCTATATATGTTTTGGTTATGACCACCACTCAACTAGGAAATTAATGAGAAAGAATTACTCTGATAAATTAATCTTTTGGATAAGTTGTGTGTTTTCTTGAGATATCAACGGCAGATCAAGGATCAATGACTAATATAGATGATGTGGTGAGTACAATCAAGTTGGAAATAATGAGGTCACATTTATTAGTGATGATATGGAATTCTAATAATTGATCCAAGCATTTCATAAAGATTCTAGAATGAGGGCTTGTTCGGTCAAAACATGCTTAAATTTTCTTCATGAATTTAAATATAAAGTTAGTTATGAGATGACGTGGCATAGTAGATTTTATGTTTGCATCAAGATGTTTGTTTGGTCACATGTCATGTAAACAATCTGTTTGAAATTCAAAGTGAAATATATTAGGGAATGTTCAATGTGGTGGAATGTTTGGATTTTTTTAAAACATATATTTGACGAAGGTGAAAGTTGGTTGCAGTGTGGTCATAAGTGTAAAGGTAAAATCAAGCTAGAAAATAGTTGGACATGAAGTAAAGTGTTTGTATGCACTATGTTGGATCTGATCAAGCAAAGGAGTCATGGTTCTATAAATCATTCTTTATTTTGTTCCCTAATAGATGTAGCAGTAAAATCCCTTAAATTGGTGGATCGTAGAAAACCCTTTACTATAAAGCCATTCATAGATTGAACTTTAATTAGTATTCTATGTCCTCTAACAAGGCTATTCTTGATAGGTAGAGATCCAAATAGGGCTAGAGGTGAATCCCTTGATTAGTTAGCACTTGATACTTTCTTTGAAATGCCCAATAAGGTTAAGCTCCTAATAGGGCATACTTAAGAAGAGTCCACATTTTGTGTGTACTAATTATTTTTGTGGTCTTCACTCAACTTTTTTTTCCATGAGATCAAAATATTTGTGTCAACTGTTGCATTATTTTATGGATATTTTCACATGTTTGATGCTTTGCTTTTCTCTCATTAATATTATACCATGATAAGGGTTTGAGTGGCTGAAAAATAGTTTAATTAGTTGATTACTGATTCAGCCTACCTCTTAGTACTCAAATCCCTTAGGACCTAAAAACAAGCTCCCATGGATTGGTATTGAAGAACAAACAAATATTTGCATTCAAAACATGAAATTTTAGTAGCAATATATTTATGTGATTTTATGAAAGGTGAGAATTTATTGAAATTTAGGGTATATGAAATTATGGAATTATTTTTCAAGTTAAGAGAGATAAAATGTAAAAATAATTTGTTGAGGATTTTTTTTTAATACCTATGCTTGGTGAGGTATCTTTTTTACTTGGTCTACACATTCCTCAAATTAACATGGTCATACTTATATCATAAATTATGTATGTTAGGGATTTTTAGAAAGATGATATTAAAAGATTGTAAACTAGTAGGAAAACCCAAAGTTCCATCATGTTAGGGAAATGGGGACAATGATTAAAATGCTCAAGAAAATTAAACATTATATAGATCTATTATATGTATCCCATCTATTGTGTGTAACATCATATCATCGAAAGATGTCACATTGAACCAAAATAAACTTACATACAAGTACTCAAAATAATTTCTAGATATTTACAAGGCACTATATATTATGGTTTTTGGTATTGTATAAGTAAAGATTTTAGTCTAAAATAATATTTAGATATATACTAGGAAAGTAATTTTACCTATGCTTCAGATTTAGTGTGGATGATTTTTGTCATTTGAGCTCAATTTAAGTTGTCTAGGTTAGGTTTGACAAATTGCAAAATCATCCTTTATCTTAAAAATAATCTAGAGGAAACATCTAGTACTATTGAATTATTCACTTCATTGAATCACAATAATTTATGTCACCTTAATGATCTAAGGACTAGTCTATGTCAATCAACCCCTAGAAATGTAAATTTCAAGTCCATAGATAACAAGAAATGACTCTAGACTGAAGTACATAGATTCATTACTCTTCCTAATTGCACAAAATTCTAGTGTTTCATTACATATTTCTAGTTTAATTCAATATACTATGAGGGGAATTATGACTTGTAGATGTGTAAAATAAACACTAATAACTGAAAGACAAAAATAAGTGCATATAAATCAAATTTTGTTTGGATTGTTCTTAATTAGCTTTGGGTGACCAAAAAAAATAGACATATTTAATTAGAATTAATATTTTAATCTAAAATAAAAATCTAGTCCATATTTGCTAGGTGATTTGGTCACTATATAAATAATCTTATTTAATAAATAATGGTCAAGTGTGGATGAATGATTAATATACAAAGACATGTACATAGTATATGTATCATAAGCATAGGCATGAGGTGATTAGATTAAAATATATACACATAAGGATAAGATAGGGATTAAGTGTATTGACTTGAGTTTATATAAATCAAATCTAGTGCAAATAAACCATATTTCATGCAATCATATATGGAAAAGATATGGATTAAAGGTATAGAAATTTACATAAATGAAAATCTACAAAAGTAGCACAAATAAAACCAATTTTATAACACATGCACAAATCTCTTGAAGATGATATCAAATTAAAATAGAAACAAACACACATGTAAATTTCATATATTGTTACTTGAAAAACAAGATTAGCATTAAAGATATAATGATATTATTACAATATTGTTACTTGAAACACAAGATTAGCATTAAAGATATAATGATATTATTACAATATTGTTACTTGAAAAACAAGATTAGCATTAAAGATATAATGATATTATTACAATAGTTGAGAGTAAGAAAATTATTAGTTGGTCACAAATAATGGATCTCAAACTATTCTATTTATTATTTTCAGGAAAAGAGTACAAGTAGTTGCTATAATAAATTCCACTAGCCCTAACTTTAAAATGGTACATCACATTAAAAATGATTATGTACTGTTCTAGTTGTTCTAGTTTATGAGAGGTAAAAACAAATATTGTGGGACCCATTGTGTATGTAAGGGTCAAAAAAGTGTTCATTTATTCAAACTGTCCCTCAAAATATATTCTTATTATCTCATTACTTATTTATTTTAAGAATGAAAAAATACTCTTGCTTAAGTGCCCCTCTAATAATGTGATACACATAGAACTACCTTATTGATCTAGTAATTACTAATATTTTGCCCTTAAAAATAGGCAGTTATTTGCCACTTGATAATTTTTTATTAGACGTTTAACTATAAAATATAATAAACAACAATTAAACCTTTTTTTAATAGCTTTTAGATAGAAGAATGTGTTCTTATAAACTAATTGTTACAAAATCCTCTCAAATAGATTAAAACTAGTATAGATATCTTAAATAAATCTATCTAAAGAAATGCCGATAGATATCTATTATAAAATGATTAAAATTTAATTTACTATATTAAAATATTTATATTTCTATGTATCTTCATTCTTTTTTGGACTTTAATTTTTTTTTAAATGATTATTTATATCTCCAAAGTTTATAATTTTAGAAAATATTTTAAATGGAGTGTTTATTAATTATTTTTAAACTATACTTTGTTTATAATATATATTAGGACTTTGACATGTAGATGGTTGTCAAATTTAACGTAGAAATATAAATGTTAACACGCTCACAACATCCCACTCCACCCTTTTCTGCCATTGTAGAATGCCTATCAGCATTAACTAGGTTCAGGTTGTCGTCATGTTTCAGTAATGTGTGCGAGTAAAATTTATTTTTCGTTTTCCGTTATGATGGCAGAAAAGGCCATTCCTCTATGTCTAACGTCCATGTTTACAGTCTGTTCCTTTCTGTACCATTATATGTATAAAATAATAAAGAATCCTATGGCAGGTTAGTGATGAAATGATAATTTTAATGAAAGGCTACAAGGAAATTATGGTGTTATAGGTTCTGTTGTCAAATACAACCAGTCAAGAAACTGTATATTAAAAGAAATAAGCACTTAAGTTATTAATGATCTATTGAATAGTAAGAAGCTGTGAAATCTTGAAGTGGAATTCATAAAAGAGTCAGTAATAAAAGATTCAATTTTCATTGTTAATTTATAAAAATAATTACTCAAAAATTATTTATGAGAATATAATTATCTAGTTTAATAATGATTTAAATAGAGACAACTTGATAAATTTAAACAAGGTAATATTCAAAGCAATTTGATATGATAAGGAAGCATTCAGAAATCTGAAACGAAGATGCTCACAAAATCAAACTGTTACTTGTCAGTTGATCACCACAATGCATATTCAATACATTTTCGTATGGTGTCAATAAATTATACGCACCACTAAGAGATGGGCCGTGCATATTAATTCACTAGTGAAGCAATGTAGATTAACAAATATGTTTCTATTAATTCTGAAAATATGTCCATCTACCATTTTATGAATAGTATTATCATCGTCTGTTTTATAACTAATAAATAAATAATAAAATACATCATATTCATCACAACAAAAAAATTAATACCCATCAGTAACCATTACACCTCTCATTACTGTTAGATTTGAGTCTATGTATCGTACTAAGCTCTCATTTATATTGTTTTGGCCTTGTTTTCGTTCATGGAGAACAACATATATTGTGTTTTGTGCCAATACAAGTGCGACTGAATCGTCCAAACTATTTTTAAACTAAAGAGAACAAATTTCCACAATTCATTATATTGTACTGGTATGTTTTTGGATTCGATTGTGTTAAGATTTTTACCATCAACGTTTCGAATCACACTACGTGATCCATCATCAGGATGAAGAGCAAGAGAAGCACAAAAAATATAGTATATTCAGTCAATTCTATCACTTTCAAATGCTTGACTATTTATTCATTCAAAGTGTCTTTTGGTTCTTATTATATTACAAAATCAATGTCCGAGAACAACCTGTAAATAGTACAGTCGGTGCATCTTCCCAAGTGATGAAATCATTTTGTTTTCTGACTGCTGAAAACTCAAGCAAGACAAAGAAAAGAACAACTACGATGATAATGTGAATGTAGCTTATAGGAGTTTTCAATGAAAAACCATCATTATCAGCATATGTGAACTTGCATGTTCCCTGACCTTTTTAATCATGGCATCCACAGGGATATAAATGCCAATCAAAACGCCCTCACTTGTTAGTCTACTTGGAAGTATTCTATATGTTTTTAAGTTAGAAAGATTTAGTTAATATTTCTTATAAAAATGTCATAATTTTGGATTACAAAGAATGAATAAAAAATGCATATTCTATCTATCGGCTGGTATTGGCGGAGTGGCTCGTTGTAGTTCTGGGGATGTTAAATTTTTCTTCTCAGTTCATAAGGGTGATTATACTAACAATCTCATGGAAGCTCAGGCTATTTTATATGCTGTGGAACAGTGTTGCTTGCGGGGATGGAGTAAGATTATTTGTGAGTCTGATTCCCAAGTGGTGGTGAACATGCTTTCTTTGCAAGAGCTTGAGGATGTTAGTTGGCAGCTGGCCACTGTTGTTAAGCAGATTCTTTTCTTCTCTTCCTCTTTTCAGTTCATTAGGTTCATGTATATTCCTCGTGAATGGAATAGAACTGCTGATTGTTTAGCCAAATGGGCTTCTAGTCATGTTTCGGGTTGGAATATTAGGGATAGGGGGCAACTGTCCTTTGAGATGGTGCAAGAATTTGATGATCTTGTTGCTCAAGATCGAGCTCCTTGTTGAGCTCTCCTTGTTGTATTCCTTTCTGTCTTAATAAATTTTTACCCCTCTTTTTGCTAAAATAATAATAAAATAAATAGAAAGTAGTGAAAATATATATTAATTTTATTGGAAAAAACTTTTTTTTTTTTTTTTAACATGGTACTTTTTTTCTATGTATTGTAGAGATTCAATCATTCTTTAATATAATAACAAATCTCTCATTTCATAAATTTTTAGAAATATATATAGATATATTAAAAGTTGTTTTATATTTTGTATATTATTAAATATAGATAGTGTACAATAGGCATGTAGCTTTCTTCAAATTGTTTGTCTATTTTGATAATGTTCACACTCTCAAAGTGTAGTCATTGAGTGCAACCATGATCATTATATCTCACACACAAAAAAATATTACTAGTCTTATCTTTTGTGACAAGTAACAACAAATTATTCTATGTATTAACTTTTCCAAAACCATTTATTTATCCTCATCTATTTATCAACAAATTGGTACAATATTGCAATGTTGTAATCAAGCATGCTAAAAACCTTTTTAAGAAAATATTTTTCACTTGTAAATAAAGATTTGTCGAAGATCTTTGATAGGCACCTCATGTCCAAGCAAAATCAACAAATCCTTTTAAATCCAAAGGTTGAGTTTCAACCACTATTCCTTGACAAGAAAATGCATGCTCTCAAGTGCAAGATATTTAAAATTTTCATTAATAGTGCTATAACATGCCTAACATAGATTTGACATACACCTACTCACAACTTCTACTATAGGTGCAATGTTAGGTCAGATATACAACATTACATATTTGAAGTTACTAAATAATATTAGCACAAAGTACACACACTTTCTCCAAATTTTCTTTGGATATTATTTGAATATGAATATAATCAAATTAAAAAATTGTAGTAATCATACACTTACTATCCTCCTTCCTAAATATTTAAAAATTAGCTAGAAATGTATTTTTGATGTTAACATGATTTTCTATTTCTATGACCCTTTTCACTTTCCATACCCAAAATAAACATAGTTGTACTTAGATCTTTTGTGTAAAAATATGAAGATAACTAAAAATTATTTAAATTGATCATTCTAAAATTGTTATGAGTTAATAGAATAAAACACACACACACATATTTGTGGTGAAGGGTTCTCCTCTATTAACATAAATACATGTATAATATAATAGAAAAATAACAACAAATTGCAAGAACAAACAATTGGCTTCTTATCATCTCAAATGAAATAAGACTATAGTGCTCATAAAGACAATGTGTAAAGAAACATGGGAAGTTTTCTTATAATGTTATTTAAGCTAGAGACACATATCATGTTCTCTATAAGTGTCCTAGACAACCCTATGAACTTTCATTATGTAGGAAATTTCCATTGCCCAAGAAGGTTCTAGAAATTTTAACCTTAAACTTTGATGGCGACCAACCCTAAGATATTATCATTTATATTTTATTACATTATAGTGGGCCATAAAGAACTTGAAAAATGAAAAAAACATATTGAAGAAATTTCATTGTTATCTATTTTAGGTAGTGCAACTTCTAGAGACCATAACTCATTACCAGTTTCCCTAATTGTCTATTATGATTTCATTTTAGAAATGGTGTGAACTATTACAAAGAAACTAATTGGTTAAAGCTCTAGTTAGCCAAGGTATAGCCCCATTTTGGAGCCTCTAAATCCTTGAAATTTGAGGTCAAGGTGTCCTTACCCTATTGTGAATATCGAACATTTCTAATATCCTCCAAACTAGACTTGATCTTGCAATAAATCTTTACTCGTAGACTACTATATGCCAAGTGAACCTCTAGGGAAGAAATGAGAATATATTGAGCTTAAATGAATAACTTGCTAAAAATGTCGAGCTTCCTAAAATAATAATACTACACTAAGATATAATTTATTGAAAAGAAAAAGAAGAAAATATTTTTGAGTGATGCAAGTTTTCCCTTACACTCAAGATAATCCTCCATCAAATGAATTATCATGCCAATGAAAACATTTTATTTTGAATAAATAATCACATTATGTTTATTTGTTACCATATAATCATAGAAGTGTTTTAACATAACAAAAGAACTATTATTATTAGTTGCTCAAGTATTGGTGCAATTTATCAAAGGATGTTTTACCTTACCCATTAACTCTTCTTCATCTTTCACCTTACAAAAATATTATACATGTGTTAGATGAAAATTCTATTGATCTCAACATCTAGAAAAATTTGTCTTTACATCCTTTTATTCAACTTAAAGATCTAAAGTAGTAGGAAAGGATTATAATGATTTAAAAAAAAAAAATTGTATAATGACATATTTACATTTTCCAATGTCTATTACCTCTACTTTGAGAAAAAAAAAAATCTTGATAAATAATCTCTAAATATTGTATTTTATTTCTTTATTTCATATTTTTATTTAAATGTTGGGTGGTGAGGATTCTCATCTAAACATGAAAACTATTTCAAACCCACTCACATGAATTATTTCATTAGGGCAGATAATCACTTGACCCAACTTTAAGCCAATTGAACTGTAAGTAACAACAAGATTCAAAAGAATTTGTAATGACATTCTCCCTAAAAAATTTATTTTATTTTAACTAATTTAATAAAAAAAAAAAGGAATTGATAAAAGACATGAAATAATATATGTTAATTAACATAAACAAAGAGATATATGTTTGATAAATCATTAATGAAGATAGATGCAAAAAAGGAGAATCACAGATGATTGTTTCACTAAAATTTAGGCTCAATATAGTATGAGTAATTTAGTTAGAACCATAATCTTATTGATGTCTAAAAATTATATTATGCATGGATCCAAAGTTAGGACATGTTCCTTTGATACTTGAAAAAAATATCACTAAAATTGTGTAAGATTAAGTTACTAACCATAAAGTATCTTAATAGTTGTCAATATCAAAGTCCTCTTTATAATCTCGTTATCTAGTCAACCCACTATAGATACACATTAATTAATTCTTTGATATAATTATTTATATACAAGAGGGATATAAATCATGTTTATTTTCCATATGGGCTCACCTCATCCATCCCTAAGAGTATTCAACCATTTATACAATAATATATGGTATAAATCTAGATTTTGAAGTAAATAATGATAAATCACAATGATAACCTTCTTGAATAAATTAACCTTTCCTTTAGTCCTTTTGATAAACATAAAAAATTAATCACTATGGTTATTTTAATTAAGTATTCACCTATATAAACCAAATTATGAAGAGTATATACTTTGTAATCAATTCAATATCTCATATAAATTCATTAGTTATGGTGTTATAAAGAACTCATGGCCCTTTGATCCTCCAAATGGAAAAGGAAAGAAGCAACATAAGTATCTTAAGGCTCATGAGAAAAAGGACAATTCTCCTTCACAACATAATCCTTATTTCAAAATTTCTTCGAGACAAGAATTATATAGAAGGAGAAAGGTGATATATGTATATTGTTAAAAGAAAGGACACAGTGAGTATAAGTGTTTAACAAAAAAATATTGATGAAATTGCTCATATTCTTCAAAAAAGAACATCAAGATGAACACATCAATATATTATCCTCCATCATCTTATTTGGCATATTTTCTCTCTACATCATCATGGACAATAGAAATTTCATATGACATGGATAAGGGGAAAGATAAAGCACTCACAGTTTCTACAAATAATACATGTGGTAAATGAATTCTTGATTCGGATTCCTCTATGGATATGCTATGATTAAGTACATTGAGGGAGGGCATCAACCCTTACCAAAAATGTAACATCAAGTCTAGTGGATATAAAGAAAAGGGCTCACAAGTAATTACATGATACCAAATAGAATAAACACTATCTACAAAACTTAAACTAGAAAATAGACAAAAATAGAGAGAAATAGAAGTTAGGAGAAACCAAAAACCACCCAGAAACAACACACCCAAAAACAACATGGACCAAAAACACATAATAGGGGCCCACCAACATCAACCAACATAGAGACCTTTAGCAACATACCTAGAGCTACTTCCTTAACTCCTTTATCTTATCTAGAAAGGAAGGTTGTCTAGAAAGGTTGGAGGAAATAACATCTCCTATAGTAGTATCATTTTTAGGTCTGATACATATAACTAAGGGTAAAACATTCCATCCTTAAAATATAATTTTATACCACTTAATGAAGGATCCAACCTCCCATACTAACTTACTATAATAGAGGAAACAACATAGAATTAGAGAGAGAAAAATAATTACTCACAACTTAGAATACATTTATATAAAAGATAAAAATCCTTTCTTTCAAATAATTCAGAACGATATCCTTACAAATTCTCAAAATATGGGTTCATTAAAATAAATTTGCACCATAAATAACCTAGACAATAATCCAAGAGCAATAAAGTTTCTATAAAAAATGCCCTGATTGGTGAAGAGCTCTATAAATTGTGTCCCACTCTTTGCCTTCATCTCGATTCCATGCCCTCTCAATCTTTAGTGAGAGGGATCCCCCCCTACCATTACCACCCCCGCTAGAGCTAGCCTAGTGTGTCTAGATTTGGAACTAGTTTTATTTGCTAAATCCCAGAATGCTCCCATCTTGTATTAGGGGGAAAATCCCAACTTGAAAGAACCCTATTTCATTCTTGATGACTATGCCTATTTGGGCCCCAAACCCCTGGGTGGTCCCATGATGATAGCTGAAGTGGTAGCAACCCCAAAGTCAAACTAGCTTGGGGCTATTGTTAGATCCAAGATTCTTGTGGACTCTAGAGAGAAACCCATGTTTTCCTCAAGGGCCATTGGACCTCTGATTTTGCTACTTGCCTTAGTGGTGGATTTGATTTCCTTAGGTTTTACCCTATGCCTTGTTGGAAAGTTTGTCTCATTTTGACTTATAGTAGATATGGTGAGAAAATGGTGCTCGACGAGGTGGAAACTTATGGGTTCAATTTCCATCTCTACGATGGATGGCTCCCTCTTTCTATTCAATTTCATGGCAAAAAGGGACCATGATTCAATCATGGCAAGATCCTAGAACTTTGGAAAAGAATAGTTCTTGCTCACAAAATGGCAGCTGAGGTTTAACTCAGAGAGTGATCTCTATAGATATACATCGGTCTAGATAAGATTGCCTAGACTCCCTCTAGAATTCTAGGATGAGTGTGTGTTTAGATGGATTCTTAACTCCTTTGGATAATTCATCAAAATGGATATAATGATTAGCTCCAAGATTAAACTAGGCTTTGCTAGATTTTGTGTTAATGTAGGTATGAAAAAACCCTTACTAACCATGGTGGATCTAAAATCTAAATGGGGCACCTAGTTGCAACTATTAGTATATGAAAATGTTGCTCCCTTTTCCCAAAAATGCAACATGTTTGCACATTTATTTGTGGATTGCATGAAGGGTGAGAAAATAAAAAGAAAAGTGTCCTCACTGAGAGTGGAGGTGGTTGAAAGCTCTAAAAAAACTAAAATGGCTACAACGTCCAAAACCCAAGGGAATATGGAACCAGTAAGTTTGATAGAAACTTGCATGGAGAACCTTTAGGATCTAAATTTATCCCCTAGTAAAGATGGTGAGAAGGTTAGAAACCCTATGAAGGAGGATGCTAGTGGGTAGAGTGAGGAGATCATATGTGATCAAACTAACAAAAAGAACACAATTGAGCATGAAGAGGGGGAGGATTTTGACACACATGCCCTACAATTAGCTCATCTTGATTGAGGACTGTTGAACAAAGAGATGAAAGCTGATGGAGTTGTTAACCCTTTCAACTCATCCCTAAACATGGGGATTGGCTCACTACTCACAAATAGAATCCTGGTGGTCTCTCTCCCAAATATTGTTAAAATAATTTCCCCCACCTCAGAAGTCTGAAGTCTCAACTTCCTTAATAATGATGTTGAATGAATGATCCTAAGAGAAAGCCTAGAGAAGGAAATAGGGCTGATGTTAGGTCAACCCTAAGGATTGGGAGAGTTCCAATCAGAAACATCCATCAAAAGGAAAAAAGAAAAGGAAATAGCATAGGGTAAACAAAAAACCCTAAAGGAAACCCAACATCATAAGAAATGAAGATCATATCCTAGAATGTGATAGGGCTTAATATCACTAGGAAGCAGTTTCAAATTAAACAAAAGATAATTGAACTTAATACTAATATGATTCTTTTGCAAGAAGTGAAAATGACTAGGCAAGTTTTCTCTAGAGTGGCTACTTAAATTTGGCTAGGTGCTAAATTTTCTTATAGTGATGGTAATGGAGCTTCTAGTGGCATTTATATGGTGTGGAACCCAGAAAAGGTGGTGACAGTGGTTATCCTCATTAATACCCATTTTTCTTTCATGAGTTTCACCTCCCAAGCTCATAGTTTGCCTTTGTTTAACTTCTATGCTAGCAACAGTCAAAATGGTACACTGGCTGGCTGAGACAAGGATACTAAAGTGGTTAATATTATGATACAGGAAAATATTTTATACATGGGGGTTTTTAAGATCCTGCTCTACCCTTTGGAGAAAATGGGGGGCTTGGAGGACTTTTTTGATAGCATGTAGGACTTGGAGGGCTTCTTGAGAAGAAATGACTTGATTAATATTGATCTATAGGGTTATGCTTTCACTTGGTCTAATAGTATATTGGGGAAAATTTTGATTCAGGCTAGGCTTAACAAGGCCCTTATCTCTTTTGGATGGGAAATTCTCTAAGATAAATCATTAAAGGAAGATCTGAGGACCATATTGTTTTTCTCATGAATGTAGAGTTAACATACTAGAAAAATTCCCTTTAGGTATGAGATCATGTGGTACTCACAGAAGGAGTTTAGATATTGTATTGTGTGGTGTTAGAAGGATTTGGTGGAAGGAACGATGATATTTCCTTATTGTTAGATAACTCGACATAATCCAAAAAGAGGTGAGAGGATGGAACAAATATTCATTTGAGAGCATTTCAAAATAAAAAAAATCTACTAAAATGAAGTTAAAATTCTTCCAAAATCAACTAGTGCAAGGTAATGCTAATGATAAGCACCAATAGAAGAAGGGGGATTGTCAAGACAAATAGAAGACCCTATTGAATCATGAAGAAGTCTTATGGAAACAAAGATATAGGTTACAATGGTTTGAGGAGGGTGACTGAAATATGGAACTTCTTCCATAGATTGAATTCAAGGAGAAAAAAGAGAAATACAATAAACCTGTTGGTGGATGATAGTGGTTAGGAGATAAAAGAAGTGTAGGAGATAGAAGGTAAAGCTAAAAATTATTTCTAGGAAATATACAACCTCCTTGTTGCCTAGGTCATCAATAACTTGGAAAATGATATCTTGAGATCATTTAATCCAGTGATGAGTAACCAAATAAATGAGGACATGATTGGTAAGGTCAAGGAGGAGGAAGTCAGAAAGGCCATTTTCAGCATGAATCAGTACAGAGCCCCTAGTTTCAATGCATTTCCCCTAGCTTTTTTAAGGAATTCTAGGATATTGACAAGTACAATGTGATCCATGCTCCTAGAGACTTTGTCAGAATGGGTAAACTATTGAAGGTACTCAATTAGACTTTCATTGTTCTTGTCCCTAAGATGGGTAACCCTAGATCACTAGAATATTTTAGACCCATTAATCTCTGCCACATGATGTATAAAGTCTTAGCCAAGATCATTGTAAATTTTACCAAGCCCCTTCTTGATAAGTTCATAGGACCCTGCAAGAATGGTTTTGTGCTAGGGAGGTAGATTCTTAATGTGGTCATAACAATACATGAGGGTATGTGTAAGATCATGGTCAACCAAACTATAGCCTTAAGTGGTAGTGAAAAACTAGTAAATCATGGTTATGTCAACTTGACACATAATTTTAAAGTGGTTCTAGACTTTATATCAAAAAGTTGTAAGAAAATAATCTATAAGTAATTGAATGTAGTTTCTAAACTACTAGGCCTTATCTACAGAAAAAAAATATTTGATTGGTCAAAAGTTTGGATTTTAATGCAGTACTATAAAAATTTTAGAGTGAAAATAAAATGTAGGTGTATGTCGAACCACCTTAATCAAAATCAAATGATAATATTTTTTAATATAATTATAGATATAAAAAGTAGGCTCATGCTTAGATGTGACACATATTTTTGGGTATTTTTATTTCAAATAAATAATTAAATATAAATTTCTACTAAAAAATTTTTAGAATTAAAAAAACTCTTGTGTCTGACCACCTTAACTAAGTGAAAACTATACCATTTTTTAATTTTCCTTATACTAGGCGAAGCATAGAATGTGACGCAACTTTTGGATTTAAAAAATGTTATACCATTTGAAATTTATAGCTACTTTTCAATAAGTATGTCAATCAACACTTTACAATCATCTTCATTGAAAATTCACCAATAAATACTTATTGAACTCAGAATTTGACAGATATTATATCGATGGAATCTTGAGAGTGTTATAAAAAAACCCTTTTTGTTTCATTCAATTTCAATGAAAATAACATTGTAAAATGACTACTCGAAGTTTGAGTATTAGTGAAACCCTTCTAAAACATGTTTTTTGGGTTGACCAAATAGATTTGTTAAATACCGAGCCTAATCAGATATGCAAATTCAAATCGGGTATCCAATTTTAGATCGAATACCTGATATGATATCGAGTATCTGATTACTCCAAATTTTCCAATTGGGAGGATAACTACCCACATTGGAAATTTTGGAGGGAAATTTTAGAGGGAAACTTTAGAGGCAAAATTATTTTCGGGAAGTGTGGGCATTATTATTATTACATATGATTATGATTATTATTATTAACTATTATTATTATATATGATTATAATTATTATTATATATAGTAATATGTATGACTATTATGATTATTATTAAATATAATATAGTTATAAATATAGTAATTATTATAACTAAATATAATATAGTAATATATATATATATATATATATATACATATACATATATATATACACATATGATAAATATTATTATTAAATATATATAGTAATATTATATAATTATTGTTATATATAATAAGATATATGGCTATTATTATTATTAAATGTATAATCTAGTATTATATGATTATTATTGTTATATAATCTAATAATATATTATTATTATATTAAAATATACAATATTATATTATTATTAAATATAATATTGTCATGAAATGCATTGAGAGGGGTCATAGGTTAACCAATGAGCCCTCTTCATGCATTTGATGACAACATATGTCTCTAGGGCCCCTAGTGACCCTTTTTGACGCATTCCCAATGGATCCCTAGGGGTCATAGGGCCACTAGGGACATATGTTGTTAAGGAATGTGTTGAGAGGGGTCATAGATTAACCTATAACCCATCTCAACATACTAGAACTAGCCTAATAGGTCCCTAAAGGTTCTACCTAGGGAAATATATTGTCATGAAATGCATCGAGAGAGCTCACAGGTTAATTGCGTTCAAACCAACCTAATGTGTCCCTAGGGGACCTAGGGCCCTTAGGGACATATGTTTTCAAGAAATGCATCGATAGGGGTCATAGATTAACCCATGACCCCTCTTGATGCATTAAAATCAACCAAATGGGTCCCTAGGGGTCCTAGGGCCCTTAGGGACATATGTTGTAATGAAATGCATTGAGAGGGGTCATAGGTTAACCTATGACCCCTCTCGATACATTAGAACCAACCAAATGTGTCCCTAGGGGTCTTAGGGCCCCTAGGGACATATGTTGTCATGAAATGCATTGATAGGGGACATAGGTTAAGCTATGACCCTTCTCGACGTATTGGAACCAATCAAAAGCATTCCTAGGAACCCTAGGGCCCTTAGGAACTTATGTTGTCATTAAATGCTTTGAGAGAGATCATAGGTTAAACTATGACCCTTCTCAATGCATTTGAACCAACCAAATGTGTCCTAGGGGTCCTAGGACCCCTAGGGACATAGGTTGTCATGAAATACATCGAGAGCCTCTCAATGCATTCAAACCAACCAAATGTTTCCTTAGGGACCCTAGGGCCCCTAAGGATATTCATTGTCATGAAATGTGTTGAGAGGGGTCATAGGTCAAACTATGACTCCTCTCCATACATTAGAACCAACCAAATGTGTCCCTAGGGATCCTAGGGCCACTAGGGAAATATGTTGTCATAAAATGCATCGAGAGGGAACCTATGACACCACTCAATGCATTAGAACCATTGAAATGCATATTTAGGGGCCCTATGGCCCTTAGGGACATTCATTGTCATTAAATGTGTCAAGAGAGGTCATAAGTTAATCTATGACCCCTCTCAATGCATTAAAACCAATGAAATGTATCCCTAGGGGCCCTAGTGCCCCTAGGGACATATGTTGTCATAAAATCCATCGAGAGGGGTCATAGGTCATAGGTTAACCTATGACCCTTCTCAACATATAAGAACCAACCAAAAGCATCCCTAGGGGTCTTAGGGCCCCTAGGGACATACGTTGTCATGAAATGCATCGAGAGGTGGCATAGGTTAACCTATGACTCCTCTTCATGCATTAGAACCAACCAAATGCATCCCTAGGGGTCCTAACGCCCCCAGGGACATATGCTATCATTAAATGCATTGATAGGTATTATATGTTAACCTATGACTCCTCTTGACACATTGGAACCAACCAAATGCATATGTTGTCATGAAATGCATTGAGAGGGCTCATAGGTTAACCTATGACCCCTCTTGACACATTTGTAGCAACCAAATTCATCCCTAGGGGTCCTAGAGCCCCTAGGGACATATGTTGTCATGAAATGCATCGATAGGGGTCATAGGTTAAACTATGATTGCTCTTGATGCATTAGAACCAACCAAATGAGTCCCTAGGGACCACATACATTCTCATGAAATGTGTCGAAAGGGGTCATAGGTTAACCATGACCCCTCTCAATGCATTTTAACCAACCATATACATGTCTAGGGGCCCTAGGGTGCTTAGGGATATACATTGTCATGAAATGCATTGAGAGGGGTCATCATTTAACCTATGACCCCTCTCAATGCATTAGAAGCAACCAAATGCATCCTAAGGGGCCCTAGGGCCCTTAGGACATTCATTGTCATGAAATGCATCAAGAGGGTACCTATGACCCCTCTAAACACATTCAAATGAATCAAATGCATCCCTAGGGTGGGCCCTAGGGACATTCATTGTCATGAAATGTGTTGAGAGTGGTCACAAGTTAATGTATGAGACCACTTGATACATTAGAACCAACAAAATGAGTCCCTAGCATTTCTAGTGCCCCTAGGGACATGTGTTGTCATGACAGGCATCTAGAGGGGTCATAGGTTAATCTATGACCCCTCTTGACGCATTTGAACCAACCAAATGTGTCCCTAGGGGTCTTAGAGCCCCTAGGGACATATGTTGTTATGAAATATATTGATAGGAGTCATAGGTTAACTCATGACCCCTCTCGACACATTAGAACCAACCAAATGCATCCCTAGGGGTCTTAGGGCCCAGAGGGACATATATTGTCATGAAATGCATCGAGAGAGGTCATAGTTTAACCTATGACCCCTCTTGATGCATTCAAACATACCAAATACATTCCTAGGGGTCTTAGGTCCCCTAGGGACATATGTTGTCATGAAATACATTCATAGGCGTCATAGGTTAACCTATGATCCCTCTCAATTCATTAGAACCAACCAAATGCTTCCCTAGGGGCCTTAGGACATACATTGTCATGAAATGCATCAACACATTTGAACCAACCAAATGTCTCCCTAGGGGCCTTTGGCTCCTAGGGACATATGATGCGATGAAATATGTCAAGATGAGTCATAGGATAACCTATGGCCCCTCTCATAGCATTAGAACCAACCAAATGCATCCCTAGATGTTGTAGGGCCCCTAGGAACATTTGTTGTCATGAAATGCATCGATAGGGGTCCTAGGTTAATCTATGAACCCTATTGATGCATTAGAAACAACCAAATGTGTCGCTAGGTGTCCTAGGGCCCCTAGGGACATATGTTGTCATTATACATGTTGAGAGGGAACCTATGACCCCTTTCGATGCACTAGAACTAACCAAATGCATCCATAGGGGCCCTAGGGCACCTAGGGACTTTTTTGTCATGAAATGTGTCGAGAGGGGCCATATCTTAACCTATGATACCTCTCGATGCATTAAAACCAACCAAATGCATCCTTAGGTCCCCTAGGGACATAGTTTATCATGAAATGTGTCAATAGGGGGTCATCTCTTAACCTATGACCCCTATCGACTTATTGAAACCAACCAAGTGGGTCCCTAGGTGTCCTATGGCCCCTAAGGACATATATTGTCATGAAATGCATCAAGAGGGGTCATAAGTTAATCTATGACCCCTCTCGATGCATTGGAACCAACCAAATGCATCGCTAGGGGCCCTACGGCCCCTAGGGACATATCTTTTCATGGAATGCATTGATAGGGGTAATAGGTTAAACTAACACCTCTTAATGCAATGAAACCAACCAAATGGGTCCCTAGGGGTCCTAGGGCCTCTAGGGACATATGTTATCGTCAAATACATCGAGAGGGGTCATAGGTTAACCTATGACCCCTTTCAATGCATTAGGTCCAATCAAACGCATCACTAGGGGTCTTAGGGCCCCTAGGGACATATGTTGTCATGAAATGCATTAAGAGGTCTCATAGATTGACCTATGACCCCTCTCGATGCATTAGAACCAACCAAATACATCCCCAGAGTTCCTAGGGCCCCTAAAGACATATGTTGTCATGAAATATGTTGATAGGTGTCATAGTTTAACCTATGACCCCTCTCAACATATTGAAACCAACCAAATGCATCCCTAGGGTTCCTAAGGCTCCTAGGGACATATGTTGTCATGAAATGCATTCAGAGTGGTCATAGGTTAACCTACAACCTCTCTTGATGCATTTGAACCAACCAAATACATCCTTAGGCCCCCTAGGGATATATGTTGTCATGAAATGCATCAAGAGGGGTCATAAGTTAACCTATGACTTGTCTTGACACATTAGAGCCAACCAAACACGTCCCAAGGGGTCCTAGAGCTCCTAGGACATTCATTTTCATGAAATGTGTTAAGAGGTGTCATAGGTTAACCAATAAACCCTCTCAATGCATTAGAACCATCCAAATGTATCCCTAAGGGTCTTAGGCCCCTAGAGACATATGTCTTCCTAAAATGCATTGAGCAGGGTCATAAGTTAACCTATAACCACTCTCGATGTATTGGAACCATCCAAATGTGTCCCTAGGGGCCCTAGGGCCTATAGGGACATTCTTTGTAATGAAATGCATCAAGAGGGATCGTAGGTTAACCTATGACCCCTCTCGACTCATAAGAACCAACCAAACAGGTCCTTAGGGGTCTTAGGGCCCCTAGGGACATATTTTGTCATGAAATGCATTGACTTATGACCCCTCTCAATGCATTAGAACCAACCAAATGTGACCCTAGGTGTCTTAGGGCCTCTATGGAAATGTTGTCATGAAATGCATTGAGAGGAGTCATCGATTAACCTATGACCCTTCTCGATGCATTAGAACCAACCAAATGCATCCCTAGGGCCCCTAGTGACATTTGTTGTTATGAAATGTATTGAGAGGGGTTATAGGTTTACCTATGACCCCTCTCGATGTAGTGTGACCAACCAAATGCATCCCTAGGGGCCCTAGGGCCCCTAGGGATATATGTTGTCATAGAATGCATCAAGAGTGGTCATAGGTTAACCTATGACTCCCCTTGATGCATTAGAACCAACCAAATGGGTCCCTAGGGTCCTAGTGCCCCTAGGGAGATATGTTGTCATGAAATGTATTGAGATGTGTTATAGGTTAACCTATGACCTCTTTCGACACATTATAACCAACCAAATGCATCCCTTGGGGCCCTAGGGACATTAGTTTTCATGAAATGCATCGAGAGGGGTCATATGTTAACTTATGACCCCTCTCGATGCATTAGAACCAACCAAATGGGTCCCTAGGGATCCTAGGGCCCCTAGGGACATATGTTGTCATGAAATGCATTGAGAAGGGTTATAGGTTAGCCTATGACCTATCTTGACGCATCGGAACTAACCAAATGCATCCTTAGGGCCCTTAGGGACATACATTGACATGAAATGTGTCAAGAGGGGTCATAGGTTAACCTATGATCCATGTCGACACATTAGATCCAAATGGATCATAACTCATAATAATAAGAATAATAATATATGTTGTCTATACTATATTTAATAATTATAGTAAATATCATAATAATATAAAATAAAAATCATATATATATATATATATATATATATATATATATAATTTAAAGGTCATAATAGTAAGAGTAACAATACTAACATTTATTACATTATTATGTTTAATAGTAATAGTAAATATCATAATAATATAATATAATAATCATATATATTTATAGTTTGTAATAATAATAATAACATATATTATTATATTTAATAGTGATATAATATAATAATCATATATATATATATATATATATATCATACATAAATTAATAAAATTTGTTTGCATTGCCCATAATTCCCTCCAAAATTTTGGAATCAATATCAAATATCCAATTTAATATGGGGTATTTGATATGAGATCAGATACCCAATTAAATTGGCATGATTTTCCCAACATATTCCCTATCACTACAAACTTGAAAACATCACATTTTGTGTGCCATTTTCACAGGTTTTAGGAAAACTAACTTTTTGGGGCCTAAACGATTAAAAAAGGTTCAATAATATATCATTAGGTGTCCAATATTGTCATCTGAATAGGGAGCAGTAGTCATCAAAAGTCTAAATGCAAAAGGAAGATATCAAATGAAGACATTGCAGCATATAGAGAAAGGGACAAGGTAAATCACTGAAGGAAAAGACAAGGTATGTTCAATGTGAGTCAGGTTGAGATGTATTGGTCGAAGGTGAAATCAGAGCATCAAATAATGAATATGTGTAGTTAGGGAATGAAAATGTACCAATTGATAATGATAATGCCAGGATTTAAAATTTAGAGAATGAAAATTTGGAGGATGAAATGCTACAAGGTCATAATGTAAATTGCATGATTGACCATGGCGAACATGACAATGCATAGGAACCTTACATATTTCCTAAGTATAATCGACATGAAGGTTCTAGAACACCAACATGGATAATTGAAATTGATGAAACAATTATTACCAATTTGAAAGGAAAAAATTTAGAAAGAAACATTTGATTATGGACTTCAAGACTATATATGATATTTTTCTTGGTAACAAGACAGTGGTGGAGCAATGTCAACTTTTTATGCACTTATTAAAGATGCAAAAGATGAGACCTATGCTTTCCAAAGTGAAGATTCGTGTCAATAAAAAATTTGAAATAAATACCATTATTGTGAAGAATCTTTTTAGTGCTCTCAATAGCATTGGAAAAAATAGTAGGGAGAAGGATAAGAGAGCTGCTTGAAGGGTTATTACAACTTTTTTAGTAAGTCATCATCTGAGAAAGGGTAGATATATGAGACAAACTTGTATTGACTTGAACCTAAATCACACTACTTTGAGAAGAGAACCTAGTAGATGAGAGAGAATTGGTGATCCTCTTCAAAATGAAACATGGGATTTTTGTGGGAGACTTCCACATTTTAATAAAAAGCTATCTGATGATGTGAAGGAACAAATTACACAATTTTGGCTCTCTAGCTCAAGAGTATCACCCAATGCTAAAGATGTATTAAAGTTGAGAATTGGCATTAGAGACCACATGCCACATCCTAAACATTATTTAGAGATAAGTCAAACTATGTTGTTCAAACAATTTAAAGAGAATCATCCAAGTCTTCGTATATCACAAACAACTTTTGAATCTTTGAAGCCATTTTATTATGTGCCACTTAAAAATTGAAATACACGTTGTTGCAAATATTGTGTTGAGTTTTCTATGCACCATGAACTATTACATACCATCCATTCTACTTTTCATAGTAGAGAAATGTTGGAGAATTTTGGTGCTAGTGGTCTTCCAAAATCATCAAGAGACTTGCTAGATCAATTTTTATGTCATAGAGTTGATGGTTGTTTCTTTTATAGAAATGCCTTCTTAAATGAGAAGTGTTTAGAATGTATTGGCTTATCCAAGTTTGATACATGTTTCTATGAGGAGTGCAAACAAGATCTTGGGAAGACAATAGTAAAAAAAAGGTATATGAAACGGTGAAATACACATTGAAGAGTGGAGGTGAGGGTTCTAGATGTGAATTGGTTACAAATGAAATCAATGTGGCTAGTTTTATTTCAAATTTGAAGAAAAATCTTTTCTACAACTATTAAAGACATAGTCATAGGTCTCATTGGTTGGATCAATAATTTAGAATTTGTAAGGAGACTTTTCCCATTGGCACTATTATATCAATTGTTGACTTTTCTGAGAAATACACATTGCAACCTCAAAATGAGACATAATCTCAGTATTACAACTCCATTTAGATTGCTATTTTTATTCACATAACATATAGACATGCCCATAATAGTGTGGAAGATAATTGGAAGATTATTAGATAGTATCATTTTTATATGAGTGATGATAGATCTCACTCTCACGAGTTTGTGCAGCATTATTTTGAGAATTATTTTGATTTCTTATAGGAGCATGCAATTGCTATGGACAGACATATATTTTGGTTAGATAAATGTATAGGTCAATTCAAGAATGCTCACATGTTTTATTAGTTGTGTAGGATGCACATAGAGAGGGGGGTGCCTCATATTTGGAGTTTTTATTGAGTCTGGCCATGGGAAAGGGGAACATGATGGAATAGGGCCATGTGTGAAGAGAGCTCTAGTTAAGGAGCATTTGAAGATTTTAGGAGCAAAGCTTCTTGATGCTTGTAGCATTGTTGATTGGTGTAGTTCAACATTATCACAAGGGGGACTATTGATTCAATAGTACACAAGTTCTTTTGGTTGGTTGAGGAAGGGTCCATAGGTGATAGATCAGATTGTGCTATAGTAAGAGACTCATAAAAAATGCATTCATTTTAGAGCTCTGATTCTACGACATGGACCATTTGGACATGATAGCTAGCTTGCTTTTGTCCTAGTTGTTTTCAGTGTGTTTGGGATCACTATGAGTCAAGTGAGTGGGTGGAAACATGGGCTCCATATTATCTTACTCCATTTTTTTATCATACCCTCTATTAGGAATGATAACATGGAAAGTTCACTTGAGCATAACCATCTATCAAATCTTCTTCGGCCAAGACATATCTTTGCATTGGTTGCACTACAAGGGAATGATGAGAAATTAGATTATTGGTTAGCACATTGGGTAAGAGGTAAACAAAATCTTGCACAACCAATCACAAGTGATAATGGATTCACATATCCTACTAGTTTAGTGGTTGTTGCTGGAACATGTCTGCAAACATACATGCTTAGAAGGAATGAAATTATTGCATTTGAAGATTATTAGAAGCACAAAATAATTCTCATATATGTGTATCTTATTATAACAACAAAGTTAAAGTTGTTGAAGCATCAAGGAAGACCAAAAGTAAAAGAACCTTTTAATTTCACTAATTCTTATCATCAAGCCCTATTGGAGACCCTAAAACAAAGAGAGGACCCTACTGGAACTCTCAACTAGGTATATTTACTTCTTATGTTATTTTGTTCATAATGATTTAGTGAACCGATGATTATCTTTTCCTTTTTAAATTTCTTTTTTTCAAAGAGGGGTAAATGCTTTGACTTGGAGCTATGAACTAATGAGGCCACAAAAGGGGGACCTCATCCTTGTTAGATTTGAAACTTCATGGCAAGGATAACAACTCAACAACTTAACCATCACAACATTCCACTGTTAGAAAATAGATGATTATCTTGTTTAATACAATAAGTAACTAATTTTTTTTATGATATTGGAATGTAGCTACATCATGAAGAGTAGCCATGCATGAAGATAAAAAACTAAATAAGGAGTAGAATAAAGAAAAATCTATTCTATTTTTGACACTACGATTTTTGATACTACTATTTTTGACACTAGAATTTTTGGTAGTTGTGTATTATAATGATGAAAAATTGATATATTGTAAATGTAAACTTGTTGATTTAATGTAAGAAACAAAGATATTTTTACTCAATGCAATTTATGTGGAGGGACCTAAAAAATGATGATTTTAATACATACTATCACCAAACATGCACTATGCCCAATGCCAAAAACTTGAGAAAGGTAAAAAATAATGTTTTTTCTTTTAATACTAACCCTAGTAACACCCTGGTTCTAGCCATAGATAGCCTCCATTGTTTGTAGCCACCCCATATTGAGGAGTCTCCAAGGTACTCTAAGTGCATTTTGAGATTTATCTTCTGAGGGTCGTAACTCAGAGCTCGTGGGAACTATTGATGAAACATTGAATGCTATAGGATGGTCATGTCGAGGCCTAAAATAACCTATCTCATTTTTTAGAGATCATGTTTCATTTGGATTCGGCACAATGATCTCACTCGATGTCAAAACTCACGGTGTGCCTTAGTTCATAGGTGCACCACAACATAGCTTTGAAACCACTGATCTTGGCATTGAATCATCAATGCCATTAGCTCTGGATGGGCAGGTGAACCTTAGTGACACCCTTGTTCTAGCCGTAGAGAGCCTCCATCATTCGCTACCACCTTGTACTAAAGAATCTCCAAGGTGCTCTAACTATGTATCAAGGTCGATCTTTCGAGGGTCATAACTTGGAGCTCGTGAGGGCTATCAATGAAATGTTGAATGCTACAAGATGTTCATGCCAAGGAATAAAATATACTATCTCATTTTTGAGAGATCACATTCCATTTAGATTCGACACAATGATCTCGCTCAATGCCAAAACTCACAGTGTGCCTTAGTTCATAGCTGCACCACAACTTAAGTATGAAATTGTTGATCTTGGAATCAAATCATAAGTGCCATTAGCTCTAGATGGGTAGATGAACCCTAGTGACACTCTTAATCTAGCTACAAAGAGCCTCCATTATCTGGGGCCAGCCCATACTGAAGAGGCTCCAAAGTGCTCTAAGTGTGTATCAAGGTAGTTCTTCTAAGGGTAGTAACTTGGAGCTTGTGAGGGATATTGATGAAATGTCAAATGCTATAGGATGATAATGTTGAGGCCTAAAATAATCTATCTCATTTTTTGAGAGATCACATTCTATTTGGATTTGGCATATTGATCTCGCTCGATGGCAAAACTTGCAGTGTGCCTTAGTTCATAAGTGCACCATAGCATAACTTTAAAATTGTTGATGTTGTCATCAAATCATTAGAAATATTAGCTCCATATGGGCATGTGAACCCTAGTGACACCCTTGTTCCAACCATGAAGAGCCTCCATCATCTGTGCCCACCCCATATCGAAGAGTCTCCACCTCTCTAAGTGCGTATTGAGGTCAATCTTCTGAGGGTCGTAACTCAGAGCTCGGGAGGGCTATTGATGAAATGTCAAATGTTATAGGATGGTCATCCAAAGGCTTAAAGTAAAATATATCATTTTCAAGAGATCACATTCCATTTGGATTCAGCACAATGATCTCGCTCGATGCCAAAAATCGCAGTGTGTCTCAGTTCATAGGTGCACCATAGTTTAACTTTGAAACCACTGATCTTGGCATTGAATCATTAGCACTGTTAGCTATGGATGGGTGGGTGAACGCTATTGATGCCCTTTTTTTGGCCATAGAGAACATCCATCATACATGGCCACCCCATATTGAAGAGTCTCCAAGGTGCTCTAAGTGTATATTGAGGTCAATCTTGTGAGGGTTGTAAGTCAAAGCTTGTGAGGGCTATCAATGATATGTCAAATGCTATAGAATATTCATGTTGAGGTCTAAAATAACCTATCTCATTTTTGAGAGATCACATTCTATTTGGATTCGGCAAAATGATCTCGCTCGATGCCAAAACTCATAGTGTGCCTTAGTTCATAGGTGCACCACAACTTAACTTTGGAACAACTAATCTTGGTTTTGAATCATTAGTGCCATTAGCTCTAGATTGGTAGGTGAACCCTAGTGATACTCTTTCTCAAGCTAAAAAGAGCCTCCATCATCTGTGGCCACCCCGTACTAAAGAGGCTCCAAGGTGCTGTATGTGTGTATTGAGGTCAATCTTTCAAGGGTCATCACTTAGAGCTCATGACGGCTATTGATGAAATGTCAAATGCTACAAGATGGCCATTTCAAGGCCTAAAATAACCTATCTCATTTTGAGAGATCACATTTCATTTGGATTCAGCACAATGATCTCGCTCGATGCCAAAACTCATAGTATGCCTTAGTTTATAGGTGCACCATAGTGTAACTTTGAAACCACTAATCTTGGCATTAAATTTTTTGTGCTATTAACTCTAGATGGGTAGGTGAATCCTAGTCACACCCTTGTTCCAGCCACAAAGAGCCTCCATCATCCGTGGCCACCCTGTACTGAAGAGTCTCCAAGGGTCTCTAAGTGTGTATCAAGGTCAATCTTCTGAGGGTCATAACTCAAAACTCATGAGGGCTATTGATAACCCCTTACCAAGTTTGGTGAACTTGTATAATTAAGAATTTAAAGTTACAGCAAAAATTTCTCAAAATTGTAAAAGTTGCAAAATTGCAATTTTGCAACTTTTGCAATTTTTTCTTGCAAAGTGAAAATGAGTGCAAAGAATTAGTCAGGGGTTCGAGCATGACCATACAAGGTTGGAAACACCTATATAAGGTGTGAAATGATAGAATTCATTAATGGAGCTAGTTTACATAGAAGTTGCATTATATGCAAAATATGGCCCAAAAGGCTAATCATGGGAATGTAAGGGATTATAGGGTTTGTAGTACTATATAGGGTGGAAAATGTCTTGTTAGGGCCTTAAGATGTTGATTAGATCAATAATGGGAAAACAATGTATGATGTATGATTAATAAGAAGTAATAAAACAAAGTTTCTTTCTACAATTTGTATCATTTTCCATTGTTATACTTTGTTGGTAACATGTTTTTAATGATATTGTCGAAGGAAGATTGGTTTGTCACAGAACTTTTAGTGCTTTTGTGGGGGCCATATCTCAATTTTCCACTGTTGGATTGGCCTAATTTTTGGATATGTTATGGAGGATCAAGTGGTCTAATTGCTCAGTGGTTGGATTGAGGAAATGAAGTAGGGTTCAAAAGTTATGAATGATTGTGTTTGGGTCTATACAAAGGACAACAAGAAGGTATGTTTTAGATGATTTGGTTCCTAAGTTTTGTTAAGTGGATCAGTATGGGTAATCTGATCAATGTGAGAAATGTATAGATGTTATTCATATGGTATGGTATTGGGAAACTAAGTTAAAAAGGTTTGATCCAATCAATTCTCTTAAGTTGAGATATTTTGAGGTTATGTTGAAATTGAAAAGTTGTAGTATGGGGAGAGTAAAAAAGTGAAGGCTAGTTATCAAAGATTATGAGTCTTGGAATGAGTTCATGGGTGGGAATAGAATCCATGGTTGAGGAGTGGAGTCCTTAAGTGTGTTGAGATTAGATTTGAAGCCAAGAGTTAGTTTCAAGGTTGAAGGTGGAGTTTAAAATCAGATTTGGGGTTATGTGAACCTTGTGTAGCAGGTTAAAAAGTGTGTTGATGTTATTGTCTGAAATGCCATGGATATTTGTTAAATCCTTTGAGTTCATCCCAATTCCTTGATAGAATACCATCCTTTTGTAAATCCCATTACTTAAATTACTATTTATTAAAGGTGTACCGAAAGGCTCTACATCATTCTGCTAAGATAAGGAATAAATCCAATCTAAAACTAAAACCACAAGGAAAACAATGGTTTTATGTATGTCACTTGTTTCTATGGTTTCTCTGTATAAATAAGGTTTCCCTATTTTCCTTACTCTAAATCACATGATAGAAAGTGATCTCTCATATATTAACTATAGAATTTTTGATAGAAAAAAGATATAACTCATAATAGCATTTCAAATTAAACATTGCATCCAAATTTGATAATAAAAGTTGTTAAAATGTTATTCACAAATTATTGCTTTTGAATTGAATATAACAAACATGATCAAAATTAATGATATACCATAAACATGAACAATACACACAATCCATGATAAATTGAACAATACTAGATACTAAATTAATATGTATATCATTCACATAAATGACAAAAATATATATCAAAATACATGTATCCATAGAAAAATTACACAAATATGTATCAAAGTTCATGTATCCATAGACACATTACACAAATATATATCAAAATACAAAGATCCATATACAAAATGTGGCTGATCATGCCATCAAAATGTATATATTATCAATGTTTCTATAAAAAAATGTGGCATATGCCATCTCAAATGTCTCATGATGCATCCTATGACAACTATACTATCCTAGGCTACTGGTGGATGATCAAAATGCAGCCTCTTTGTTGCACTAGGTGGATTGGATGCCTCCTACATAAACAAGAAAGGAAAACCCAGAGTTAATCTAATAAATTTATATGATTCTTTGTATCCAACATTGAATTACTTAAATGCATAATGATATTTTTTTTAATGAAGATTTATACTATTAGAATTTTATCATAAATACCTCTCTCATTGACCTCTTGTGCTAGTCATGAGTCCTCTCATATGTCCTCAGGAATGCTTGTACCTTGCTGATTATGGCCTATGTATGTTCAAATATATTTGTTAGATGAATCTACAACTTAAACTATAACATTATAATTCATAGCATGCTAAATTTATAACATATAATCAAGAATTCAAACTATAACTTACCTATGTCAACTCCTCCTTAGGATATAGTGGCTACATCATCAAATATACAAAACTCTACCATCCAACCTTGTGTACAGTAGGAGTTTCCTATGAGATACAAAATACTATTTTTTAATATGACTGAAATCAGTTTTTAATTTATTTATGAAAATAAAGAAAATAAAAAATAAATGATACTTATACATTCAATGGGGCTCTCAGTGTGAATGGAAATGCCAGAGCGTCTATGACACAGAATCTGCATGGGCTCATCGCTAGTAGCCACACCCTATACAATAAAGAATGTAATTAAATTTCATTACCACAAAAATTTTACAAGAATGCATCAATATTTAATCAAATAGAAAGAACCTAATTACCTTTCCCTTGTCAATGGGTCCTATCTCATCCCCCACACTTTGTCCCCCAAGGATAGGTGATACTTGCAAGAAAAAAGAAAGATCAGAAACTATATATGCTACAATATCAAATAGTAAAAACAATGAGAACACAACATAATGTACCATAGATGTCTCAAGGCTAAATTAAATAGCCAAGAGCATGGCATCATCAACCATTCTCAGCTCCTCCTCAGTTATCAACTAAACATGAATGAAGATCACATACATGTATAAGTCATTATGGCTTAAAAATTAAAATTACTCTATTATAAAGATTAACTTTAAAGTGTATATGTTGTAAAAAAAAAAATTATACATGTACGACCATAGAAGGAGTCCATGCCTCTACATGCCTCTCCTCTCTCGCATTAGGGTCTATAGCCTCTACACATTTGTCTGGTGTATACTTGTCAAATACAAACTGATACTCAAAAAGATTACCTATGGGACCCAGATAAATATTCTTGCATGTTGTGCAAGTATGGGGCACACAAACATGTGGTAAGTTCACCGATGATGAACTCACACTAGCATCATCAACATGGGGAGGCAACACTAACCTAGCTTGGGATATCAATAGGCTACTCAATGTATGGATGGCTCTAATAGTTTGAGAGCTAGCCTTTGCAATTATATCAAGATGTTGCACTCGAGGAGGAGGAGAAACATCAGTAGGGAGGACAAAAGTGCCATCTTTCTTCCACTGGGAAGAGGGTCTATCCTAAGGAGTTCCTCCTCTTACACCCATGTTGGGCTTCATGCTCCAATAGTTCACCTTGAGGCCCAACATGAATTCTGCATATAATTTTCTAAGGAAATAAAATGGCACTTCTAAATTGCTATGTAGAGGGATGTCAAAAACCATCCACCAATGATCCCAAAAGTTCACACATATGGCATCATTTGTGCAACATTTAATCAATATTTTGGGCATTTTGTAGTCAACTAGAAAACTAGTTTTTAGGTTCACAAAAAGGGCATCCAAATCATCTCTATTTATATTGAGGGTTGCAACCTCATCATAGTCTAACCCATCATCAAACATCTCACGCATTTTATCACACCAATGAAGAGTGACATTTTGTTCATTGGTAAGTTTTTCAACATTATCCACTATGGTGCTTAACATGGATAACATAAGAGCTAATGCAGGTACATTATTACATGTTTTCAAAGCCCTTAATTTGATGAGATTTTAAATATCAAATCCTTGATTTGAGGAAGGTTTTGATAGGTAGGGGATCATTTGGTGGATGATTTTGAGGGGCACTAGATGTTTGGTGGGGGGTTATGAGGAATGATATTTCTTGCCTTAGTATCATCATTTCGGTCAGCCATACCTATTAATTCACAAAACATAATTTCTATTAAAGAAAACCTAAATTTCAACAATTTCTATAAAAAAGGTAAATTTTAACAAATTCAATTAAAACTAAAAAATTTATAATAAAATTGATTAAAAACATAAAAAAAAAACAAAAAATCACTAACCTATATCATGTATCCATTCGCAGATTGGATATCAAAGCTCAAAACACAAAATGAAGTTTGAACAAATAGCCCTCGAGTTTTGCTTTTTTAAAAAAAATGACAACATAGTTATCAAGTATCTAATTTCATATTGGATATTCGATAATATCGAGTATTTGATATGAAATCGGATACCCAATAAGGCTTGGGCCTACTTTGTAGCTTTGGTATTAGGATGGGTGGGAAAAGTCAGAGTGGATTTTGAAACGCTTTTAGATGTTTTCAAACTCTATTTTTTTCACATTGCCACTTTTTGGCACACCATGATCCTGCACATACCCATGAGGTAATTCACTCTATTGAAAGTAGCAAGAACCCAGGTACAACCCTTAGACTAGATATTTCCAAAGCTTATGATAAGGTTAGGAGGGAATTTCTTTTTTCTATCCTATCTAATCTTGGATTCAATGAGAATGTTATCAGAATTATCAAAAAAATGGTGAACTCTGTCATATTTTTGGTGCTCATTAATGTTGCTCCTAGTAGATTCTTTTGTTATTCCCAAGGTCTTCATCAAGGTGAACCCCTATTGCCTTACCTATTCATCATTGTAGAAGAGGTTCTAAGGAAAAAGTTAGTACCCATGACTAACTCTGGAAGAATGAAAGGAGGTAAAACTGTGTCCCTATGCCCACCACAAATTATCTAGTAGTTTTTGGATGACACCTTCTTATTTAGAATCTCCTTTGTCTATGAAACGAGAGAGTGGAAAAATATCCTGAATTGATATGTGATGGTCTCGGGATAATGTATAAATTATCAAAAAAGAAAAGTGTATTTCTTCAACACTATTGGTAGTCTGAGAGAAAAGGTGATTAAAGTTATAGGATGCTAGGAGTTGTCTCTCTTGGATACTTATCTTGGTCTTCTGATCACAATTAAAGAAGTCCACAGTCAGTATTGGAATGGCCTGGTTGAAGACTTCTAGAGAAAGATGGTGGGCAGGAATAGAAAGATTTTGAGTAGCATGGGGAAACTCTAGCTTCTCTCAACTTCTTTATAGGGCATCCCAGTGTACTTCCTCTCTATCTTTAAACTCCCTAGAAAATGTGGAGACATTTTTGAGAAAATCCAATGTAATTTTTTATGGTCTAGCATTGAAGAGTGTAAGGAAACTTGACAACAAAGAATATAACCGTTTCCACATAACCCATAATTAATCTGAAATAAATACGGAATTAAAATCCACATGCAAGAGAATAGACAACATACCCACAAAATTGTGACACAAGATATACCCTGGGAAACCCTCATTGAGGGAAAAACCCAGCCTCCAAAAGAATCGATCACCATGTATTATTCAGCAACAAAACACCATTGCAATACAACCATGGAAGCCTTCATGGACATAGCCACAACCAAGCAAACTATGTGAACAAGCATGAATCCACACATCCCATGCCATGCTTCCAACCTTCACAAATGCTCCCTTGGCTAACCTATCAAGCCTTGTCCCGCTTGACTCTTGCCTTTCTCATTCTTACTCTCTACAAAAACTACCCTTGTGGCTGTTTATATAGTAGCAAGTCCCACAAAACCACTAAGTGGTATTACATAAACCATGTGCTAAAACCGTGTGCTACCTAACCCACTAACCCCACATTTAATATTGGGCATTTAATTATTTTTCCCAATATTAAATAATAACATAAAATATTATCACAATGTTACAATACAACTCATTAAGAATATTATGAGAATCTTTACATGTTGTATGTCCATCTGGGCACATCATTACATAATAAAATAATAAAATATAACAATATTATGCAATGCGTGCAATACCCATTATCTCAACAATCTCCCATTTGTTGTATACATTGCATAGGGTCAATCTGTAGCCACATAAATGAACAAGAAAACAATCCCTTTTAGCACATCCACCATCATGGATCAAAATACACCAAGTGCTCCATCCTGGTACCCGCAAAAAAATCAAAGTATCCAACATCTCAAACATGAATGATCTCACCTCCTATTATGCCACTGGCACTGGACATACATAGAAGCCATCCAAAGAGAAAGCCACCCAACCTGTTGCATTAGAAGATCATAAAATCCTGTACCAACTAAAATGCCAAGCACAAAAAACCTGATCCAAAGGTAATCACATGTATTCATAGTTGTCAAAATATCCATAGCTGAAATAGCACCCACAACAAGTGCTAAACCCATCCAACTATCCATACTTCAAAGGTATAACAAGTGAATCTCATATCACTGACATATCCAATCTATAACCTGCAATCAAGAGCCTCAAGAGCAATACCTACCACATAAATACCAAGAAGCTCCCACTGCAAAAGATAATGTCAAATATATAACCAATCCACTCACAACATCTCAAAGAAGTGAATCCATATAGTATCAAGGACATCCACAATACATAATCTAATATCCTGCAAGAATAACTCTCATAACCAGTGTCCAAATTCTCCACAACCAAAAGAGGAAAGAGATAAAGGAATAACCATGTCATCTCTCACATGTCATACATGAGCACAAACCAATGATCACAATCTCCAACCAATCTCAAATCCAATGTAAGAAAAACTAAACATCTAGGAAGATAACCAAGACCGGAGAAACCATGCAAATCATAACCTGTATCATGTCCTTCTACACACACCTCTAGATGTAAACTGTGCAAGTATGATCTCCTCTATAAAACTCCAACAAGAAGCCTCAACAACACCCAAACCATACCATATAACTAATCATGGGTGTAAGCCTCTCACAAGAAGATCAAACTCAATAAACCATTCCTAAACCAAGGAATATGCCCAACATAAAACCATCTACCAAATTCAACCAGCATAACAACATATGCAAATGGAGATAACCAATGCTAAACCATCTCTCAAATGAACCCTCCAGAACTAACTCATGTACCATAGCTCAAGATCCATATCCATGAAAGACAAGCATAAATATAATGCAATTGAGAGAAACAATGGGCTATACCTCTCAAGTATCAAACTGCTGAGTAGACCAGGAGTGGGGAATGAGAATGCTCATCAAGATACCCAAGTCTCCAACCAAGACTCATCTAAGAAAAATCTCTTCTCAAGTCCATATTAGGTGACTGCCCCTTGAACTTCTTGTTGAAACCATGAACCATCCCAACAAATACTTCTCTAATCAACATCACCACCGTCTCTAAGTATCCATGAGAACCTATAACCAATCAATCCATACCAACTCCAAATGCAACATAGCAATAGCATGAAGTATCCAGCTTATGATCAGTGTACTCAATACCAAAAAACTAAATCAAGATCAATGTCAAAGTTCCAACCATGGCCTCAGGAACATAAACATGACACCATGATCTAACCATCTCAACCAAAGAGATAACATGCTCCACATGAGCATTCTATAACATGTCACAACTCTAAACGCGTATCAAGAGTATACAATGACATAATAATGAAACCATCCTCATACCAAGGATAACATGCCAAATAAAAGCATAAACCATACCTTTACCAAGAACCTCATAAGTCCTTAAGATGTAACCATCTCCATACACCATGAAGAAAAACCATCTCCACATACTAGGAAGAACCATCTCCACATACCATGAAGATAACCAAGAAGTCCATGAGTCCTCAAGATCTAACCATCTTCACACACCATGAAGATAACTAGTGCACCATGCAAATGTCAAAGATGCTTCTGCAGCAATAGGATCTAAGACAAACCTCCAACATCTACAAACACTCAATAAATATATCAATGCCAATAAATCCCACTCAACTATGGTACCAAGTCATCGATGGCATCATAAAATCCATCTCCTACATGAAGATCCAAACCAAACCAGGAACTAATCCTGCACTGTCACCTCATCATTGTCACAAGCTCTCACTAAACCATGTATCCAAGCTATCCATGACATCATTATGAAAAATCCATCCTCTAACTATGTGAATCAACCAAGGCATCAAACCATCAAAGAACTCAAAGTGCACATCATGAGCTCCTAAAAAAAACCATGATCCTCAACCAAGAAGATATACCACCATAACTAAAAAAATAAAAATTCAAGCTAATAAACATCTAGGATGTACCTGTATAACCAATCATGTCATGCCAAAATTCATGGCACCATGATCACATCCATGAATTGAGCATCAGGCTCTCAATATGTCCAACCTGTCAGCATAAAATACTCAACCACAATCCTCCACCATGACTGTCCCAGGTAACAACATCTCATCCCTTCTACATGAAGATAAAATCATAAAATCATGTGACTTAGGGCATAGACAACCCAAATCCAAGCCACCAATCTGAATATGCATCAATAATGAAAAATCAATGGGCAAAGACAATCCATAACCAAGCTATAAATGAAACCTGTAAGTATAGACCGCTTACAACACTGCACAACTTGTAGATCCAACAAGTCATCATACATATCCAAACTAAACAATGATAACCATATGATCATAAGACCAATCTGAAATATGAACTGAGTATACAATAACATCAAATCTTAAATCTCCAATGCCATAAACTCACAATGTTACCATAGTCAAAATATATATATATAAACTATTCAGATCAATATATCAACAAATAAATCATGCCAAACCTGCACCAAATCTGAACTAATGTGTAGAGCTCTCCAAGAGCTTTTCGTTGACTACTCGAAGTCCAAAATTTGACTCCGTATGCCCAAGTTATGCCCTAATTCATGCTCAAAATAAACAACATCTATCTTTAGGACTCTTAAAACCTAAAAAAATTCTCAAAATCACAGAACCAAACCTACACCATGTTGTAGTGCTCTGAATTAGCTTTCCAACGCTTGTAAGAACTCTAAAATCTGATATTCTGAGAGAAAGTTATGACCATTTTTAGTACAATTTTTCATTTTTTATTGTGACAAAAATTTCAACGGGATTAAATTTGACGGCCATCATGGACTAAAATCAAAAAACTCTTTCATTTCCTCTTAACATGGCCAAACTCGTGCATATTATATATCAAAATTTATGGAAATGTCAACCCGGATCCAATGGTGAGGTCTGTTTTTACCCAGGAGGTCATTTCTGCAAGCTCTCCCCTAAAACCCTCATTTAAATGAAACATCCGAAAAATATTTTTTGTCCAAAAAATTTCACATGCCCAAATCTTTTAAGATCCCATCATAATAGAAAATTCAAAGCCCTTAGATCTATAATAAATTATTCATATATCTTGCCCTTTTCTTTTATCCTCTCATGCATTCCCATGGACTCAATCTAGAGTTACAAATAATAAAACCATAGCTCTGATACCAATTGTAGGGCCCATTTTCCGTTGCACCAAAAGCCATGACTATTAGTGAACATGGAACACCACATAATTAACCACCTGTGTTGTTGAGATAATGGGTGTTGCACACATTGCATAATATTGTTATATTTTATTATTTTATTTTATTATGTAATGTTGTGACTAGATGAATGTGCAACATGTAAAGATTCCCATAATATTCTCGATGATTTGTATTGTAACATTGTGATAATATTTTATGTAGTTATTTAATATTGGAGAAAAGAATTAAATGCCCAATATTAAATGTGGGGTCAGTGGGTTAGGTAGCACATGGTTTTAGCACATGGTTTATGTATTACCACTTAGTGGTTTTGTGGGACTTGCTACTATATAAGCAGCCACAAGGGTAGTTGTTGTAGAGAGTAAGAGTGAGAAAGGCAAGAGTTGAGTGGGACAAGGCTTGACAGGTTAGCCAAGGGAGCATTTGTGAAGGTTGGAAGCATGGCATGGGATGTGTGGATTCATGCTTGTTCACAAAGTTTGCTTGATTGTGGCTATGGAAATGGTATTTTTGCTGAATAATACATAGTGATGGATGCTTTTGGAGGCTAGGTTTTTCCCTCAATGAAGGTTTCCCAGAGTATATCTTGTGTCACATTTTTGTGGGTATGTTATCTATTCTCTTGCATGTGGATTTTTAATTTCATGTTTATTTCAGATTTATTATGGGTTATGTGGAAATAGTTATATTCTTTATTGCCAAGTTTTCTTACAATTGGTATCAGAGCTATGGTTCTATTATTGTAGTCCTCGATTGAATCAATGGGAATGCATGAGAGGATAAAAGAAAGGGCAAGATATATGAATGATTTATTGCAGATATGAGGGTTTTGGGTTTGTTATTATGATGGGATGTTAAAATATTTTGGGCATGTGAAATTTTTTGGACAAAAAGAATTTTTTGAATGTTTCATTTAAATGAGGGTTTTAGGGGAGAGCTTGCAGAAATGACCTTTTGGGTAAAAATAGACCTCACCATTGGATCTGGGTTGACATTTCCATAAATTTTGATATATAATATGCCCTAGTTTGGCCATGTTCAGAGGAAATGAAAGAGTTTTTTGATTTCAACCTATGATGGCTATCAAATTTAATCCCATCAGAATTTTCGTCACTGAAAGAAAATTAAAAATGAAAAATCGCATTGAAAATGGTAAAAAGACTGTCTTAGTAAAACGGCCATAACTTTCTCTCAAGATATTATATTTTAGAGTTCTTACAGACGTTGGAAAGCTAATTCAGAGCACTACAACATGGTATTAGTTTGGTTTTGTGATTTTTAGATTTTGTCAGGTTTTAAGAGCCCTAAAGTCAAATGTTGTTTATTTTGAGCACGGATTAGGGCATAACTTGGGCATATGGAGTCAGATTTTGGACTTTGAGTAGTCAATAGAAAGCTCTTGGAGAGCTCTACACATTGGTTCAGATTTGGTGCAGGTTTGGCATGATTTATTTATTGATATATTAATCTAAATAGTTTATAAATATATTTTGACTATGGTAACATTGTGAGTTTATGGCATTGGAGATTTAAGATTTGATGTCATTGTATACTTAGTTCATTATTCAGATTGGTCTCATGATGATATGGTTATCAGTGTTTGGCTTGAATATGTATGATGACTTGTTGGATCTACAAGTTGTGTAGTGTTGTAAGCGGTCTATACTTACAGTTTGCATTTATGGCTTGGTTATGGGTTGTCTTTGCCCATTGATCTTTTATTATTGATGCATATTCAGATTGGTGGCTTGGATTTGGGTTGTCTATGCCCTAAGTCACATGATTTTAATATTTTATCTTCATGTAGAAGGGATGAGATGTTGTTACCTAGGACAATCATGGTGGAGGATTGTGGTTGACTATTTTATGCTGACAGGTTGGACATATTGAGAGCTTGATGCTCAATTCATGGATGTGATCATGGTGCCATGGATTTTGGCATGACATGATTGGTTATATAGGTATATCCTAGATGTTTATTAGCTTGAATTTTTTTTTATTCAGTTATGGTGGTATATCTTCTTGGTTGAGGATCATGGTTATTTTTGAGAAGCTCATGATGTGCACTTTGAGTTCTTTAGTAGTTTGATGCCTTGGTTGATTCTCATGGTTAGAGGATGAATTTTTTATCATGATGTCATGGATAGCTTGGATACATGGTTTAGTGAGAGCTTGTGATAGTGATGAGGTGATAGTGCAGGATTAGTTCCTGGTTTGGTTTGGATCTTCATGTAGGAGATGGATTTTATGATGCCATCCGTGACTTGGTACCATAGTTGATTCTGTTCTTGGATCTAGTACCCTAAAATATGATGATGTGATTGGTGTCATTTTAAGTGAGGAAACTCGTAGAAAATCCTCAAGTGGATCTACATTAGGAGTTGCTTTGAATGCACAAAGCAAGGGTAGAATGATTGAAAGAGGAAGTAACTCTGGAAATCGTGGAAAATCAAGAGGAAAGTCAAAGGGGAGGAGGTCTCAATCGAGAGAACCAAATGATTGTTGGTACTGTGAGAAACCAGGGCATAAAAAGAAAGATTGCTGGAATCGAAAAAAAAATGAAGGAGATAAATCAGATGGAGACAAAGAGGCAAATGGGCCCCACAATTGGTATCAGAGCACCGGGGAGATTTGAACCCATGACCAGGCCAAAACCAGGCTCTGATACCACTTGTAGGGAAACTTGACAACAAAGAATATAACCATTTCCACATAACCCATAATTAATCTAAAATAAATACGGAATTAAAATCCACATGCAAGAGAATAGACAACATACCCACAAAATTGTGACACAAGATATACCTTGGGAAACTCTCATTGAGGAAAAAACCTAGCCTCCAAAAGCATCCATCACCATGTATTATTCAGCAACAAAACACTATTGCAATACAACCATGGAATCCTTCATGGCCATAGCCACAACCAAGCAAACTATCTGAACAAGCATGAATCCACACATCCCATGCCATGCTTCCAACCTTCACAAATGCTCCCTTGGCTAACCTGTCAAGCCTTGTCTCGCTCGACTCTTTCCTTTCTCACTCTTACTCTCTCAAACAACTACCCTTATGGCTACTTATATAGTAGCAAGTCCCACAAAACCACTGAGTGGTATTACATAAACCATGTACTAAAACCATGTGCTACCTAACCCACTAACCCCACATTTAATATTGGGCATTTAATTCTTTTCCCCAATATTAAATAATTATATAAAATATTATCACAATGTTACAATACAACTCATTAAGAATATTCTATGGGAATCTTTACATGTTGCACGTCCATCTAGGCACAATATTACATAATAAAATAATAAAATATAACAATATTATGCAATGTGTGCAACACCCATTATCTCAACAAAGAGAAGCCTAGAATGACCTTGGTGAGGTGAGAAATATTATGTCATCCTAAAGCCCTTAGATGTTTGAATATAAGAAGGATAGAACATATGAATAAGGCCCTCCTAACAAAAATTGGCTGGAAATTGTTGAATTCTTTGGGTATTTGGTGCAACATTGTGATGGCCAAGTACCTTGGACAGGAACCATTCCATCACTTCCTATGGGCCCATGCTCTCCCCCAAGGTTCTAAATTTGGAACAATGTCATGCACACCTAAAAAAATTTGAAGATGAGTTGTCACTTGATTATGGGGAATAAAACAACCATTTATTTCTTGGAAGATCAATGGCTCCAAGATAACCCCCTCATGAACACTAGGTTCCTACCCTTGCATGTGACTTGTACTAAAGTGAATGGTTCTTTGACTTGAAGCTATATCACCCTAGATTGTCAATGGATTAAAATCTAAAACTAGCAACCTACTAGAATAGGCCTTGCTTTGGAACTACAAAACCTTCTTTAGAGATATAGGACCCCTCTCACCCTAGTGGAGGACTCTTTGGTTTGGAAACTTACCCCCTTGGGTGATTTCACGGTGAAGTCAGCTTGTCTTTGTTGTCTTGGGGAGGTGGTTGAGGGAAATTGGAGAAAGTTTTGACACCCTTGGATCCTACCAAAGATAAATTTATTTTGGTGCATGACCTTACATGGTTCTATCATCATTATGGATAACCTTCAAAGGAGAGGGTCTCAGTTAGCTAACTATTGCATCTTATGTTATCAGGATGTAGAGTCTATCCCACACCTTCTTATCCACTTCCCTTTTACCGTAGGTGTGTAGAGGGGGGTCTTTTTCTTATGGAAGGTCTAGTGGTGTGGTGATGGAAGCCTGTAGTAGGGAAAAAGCACAAACTCGTGTCACCTTTTCTAAAGAAATGGGATATCAGAATGTGATAGTTCAACATTAATTATAAAAAAATGGTATTTGTGTTTAGAATTTGAAGATGATTTAAATTAATGAAATGTGTAGAATTGGTTGAATTTTATTCCTATAATTTTTATAATTTTTTTGACTAACATTTTGAAGTCCCCTTTATAGCTTTAAAAAATACAGGGTGTAGTTCCCATCAAACAAGTATATGCAAAACATCTTTTTTTGTTTATATTTGAAAAAATCTTATAGATGATATGTATAGCTAGGGAACAATAAAGAAAAAAATAAAAATTTGATGTATATTTTCTTTGTTATAAGTACTCTAGCTCGACGTTATCAAAATCAAACATTTTTACCTCCTGGGAAAACTTCCCTATCAAATCTACATGTTCTTGAAAACAATTTACATATTCATGAACATGACTTTCTCCTATATATATATATATATATATGATATGATTTACTAATTTTTTTCCTTTGTTGATGGAGTATCTTTTGAAATGTTGAAATATCAACTTATAATATTTTTAAATTATAACATATTATAACTAATAAAAAAACTCAAAAAATTATATAATGATGATATTGAATGTAAGATCTATAAAAGAGTATTTTTAGTTTGTGAAAAAAATTGATTTTTGATAGAGAAATGAGATTTGACCAAAATAGGTTTTGGTATCCTAAATAGTGACATAGATCTATTCTTTTACCTAGCAATTTGTTTACTAGGGCTATCTATCTTTTCACCTATACCTTAAAAACTTATGGACTATAATTCCATTATATGTTTCATGAAAAATCTGGAAGGATAGAATAATAGAATTTTTAGGGAGAAATCCATTGCCAGTTTGGGGGTGGCCCAATAGGTTAACATTCTTCTAAATGAATGTAGTGGAACCCTACCCCACTAAATACCAATAGTGGAATGGTCAGAAAATGCAAAGCTATGGCTAGGAGGAGAATGGTGTGGCACCCACTAAGACATGGACAAAACTCAATTTTGATGGTTCATTCATAGTGGGTAGTACTACTATTGGGGGTGTCTTCTACAATTATATTAGACAAATGGTGGTTGCCTATACTAGAAACTGCAAAGGGGGTTCAAACAATGAAGTGGAAACCTTGGCACCTCTGTGGGGAATGAGAATTGTCAAAACACATAGAATTAATAGGTTAACTTTTGAGGGGGATTCAATGTTAATTATTAATGCTATTAAAGGAGAGGGTTGGAGTAGTTGGTCGATCAAAGTGATAATTGATGAAATTTTCAAGTTGATAGAGGAGTGCCAAGAGATCCATGTGGACCACATTAACTATAAAGGCAATGTTGTGGTAGATGAGTTGGAAAAATTTGGTCATAGTGTCATGTAGTTAATGGAATGAAAGGACATCACACAAATTCCATCATCAACTCAAGTGATGATGGAAAGTGAGTGTTACTTTTCACAAAGCCACATAAATCATTACGATAGGTGGGAGGCCTTTAAGTATCCACATGGGCGAGAAGCCAAGAGGTTTTCTCTTCATAAAGGGATCATTTGGAAAGATTGCATGAGGATTCAATTTAATGATTATGTTTCCACAAGATTTAATTATTTTTGTAGAAGGACGAATGGAGTGGATTTTCCTAGATATAAAAAAATGACAAAAGAAGATAATAAATACACTTTGATCAAAATTTGCTCCAAATCCAACTAGAATTAGGTGTTTATAGAAGGAAAGGGACTACTAAAATGTTCCACTGAGAGAATTACTTTTGTCGAGGAAACCTTGTAGCATTATGATGGGTTTTTACTACCTTTACATTTTCATCTTGGCTATAATTTATTTAATCTACAGTTACTACCAAACTTGCAACAAGGTCGTGCCAGAAAATTTTGAGGAGTTGGTGGTTGAGTTGGGTTGAGGTATGGGCACTAGTGATTGCATTGAACCTATGGAAGTAGAGGCTTGAATCCATAAGAGTGAAGCTACAATCATTTATTTCTGGGAGAGTGGCTTATTACCATTTATGGAAGGGATGACAAATCATGATGAGAACATCTCAATGTAATTTTTCAACTCATGAAATGAAAAAAAAAGTTACCATCATAGGAATGGGTTTTTGAATCATGGAAGAAGTTATTGCAAAGATTTGAGGGTTTTCCCTAGTAGGAAAAAATTGGCACAAGTAGGCCAGAGTGAATGAGGAAATCAATCTATAAAAGTTCTTCAAGTTTAATGAGGAATTGATGTGAACATGTGGTGAGATTTCAAGGGAATATCTTCCAACACCCTCAAATATTATTTTTTTTGCCATAAAGAGATACATTACCGTTGAGGATCAATTTCAAGTACTCTATTATTACCATTTCCCCATTCTCAGCCATTTTACAAACCTGGATCAGATTTCCTTTCTATTTATGTTATTGAATTCTATTGAAGACAATACCTATAAGGATGGGAAGAAGAAAGAGGAGGGTAAACCCTTTTGTCTCATTCACCATGGTTTCATGAATAAACTATATATCTACCACCTTGCCCAAAACCCACTCCTTCTGGTCAACCCACTAGCTTCTATCACTAAAAAAATTTCTTTGGACCCTGTCCCTGACCCCAACCACAAATAAACCAAGAAAACCCCCACCCCTGAGGTTAAAATTAGCCTGATTGATTTAGATATGGATGCAAGGAAGAGCAACCACAATGCCTAGAGAACTAGCAAATGCCTCCAATTGGAGAAATTCAAGTTTCCCACAAATAGGATTCTAGCTTTAATTCTACCGAGAGTGACATTAAACCTACCAAGAGGAAGAGATGATTCCAAGATATGAAGCTTTTCTCCAGCCCCTCTAGTCCCTCTCATATTTTTGATACCCTTGAAGCTACCATAGCTAGAAGCAGGCAGCCGGGGCGGACATCACCCCCCCCAACACCACCCCCCCCCCCCCCCCGCCCCCCCACCCCATGAAAGGTACTCCCAATGGTGGGGGGAAAAAGGGAAACATAGCCATGGCTAGAGAGAAAACAAGGATTTACTAGATAGGCTGCAGTAGTTGATGAAGGAGATGCAGACAATCACTTTGGTATTTACCAAAAATTGACACAATGGTGGAATTCCTCACAAAAGTTATGCATTTTGTAGCCACTACTCTTTATTTCCTATAGGTGAATAAGGATTTGAAGGACTTGGGAAAGGAGAGCAAGACTACCTGCTCTATTTATGGCTTCTTGGTAGAAGAGTGGCTAAAGACACTCCTAGACAAACCTATCAAAGAGGAGGGGGTGGATGTGAACCAGACAAGCTTGAGGAGAAGAAGAATGATGATCTAGAAAAGAATGAGGGAAGCTAGCCTTGGTCTAATTTTTTCTTTTTACTATTATATTGTTGATTACTCTTAACTATATGCCCTACATGGTTTTATTATATATGTATATGTCTAAATGTGGCATTGATAGCAGCAATATATTTCCTTGCTAGTAGAATGTTTTTCTATTTTATTTTTCTAGTTAGTAATAGGACTGATGGTATTGTTAGTTATGTTCTAGAACTTATTTTTTTTTGAAGTATAAAACTAGCATCAGTTAGATGATTGGGAGGTAACTTCTGATTGATTCTTCAGTCCTTTTGTACTCTAGGGTCAGCCACTCATCCTTTTGGCTTCTATCTAATACTTCAAAAATAATAATCTAAGAAGTTTGTCTCCCTGGGTTACCATTGGACTTTTGGAGTAGTTTTCAAAGTTATTGCTACTTGCTTTGATCAACTACTAGTTATTGATCAGAGTATTCCATTTAGATCTAGGCTTATCTTTTCTTGTATATGTGTTAATTTTTATAGACTAGATAACCTTACATATTCTATTGTTATCAACTCAAAGAAGGTTTTGTTCAAATAGGAGATTGAATTTGGAACGCACCCCTTTGCATATTTTATTCGTCATAAGAAAAATCACTAGGCTAAAAAATTTAAGAAGGCTTCTTAGCCTCATTTGTCTCAAGGATAGAGAAAGGAATGGATACATAAATAGGTTCCTCTCCCCAAGAATGATGCAATGAAAGAGGTGAAGTTTTAGGGAAACATTTGTATTCCTATTTCAATGGAGGATATGGTTGTGGAAGCCCATATTTCCATCCCCAATATTTCTATCAAAATGGTGTCTCATTATCCCCAAGAATCTGACTCCTTGTCAAATGAGGTAGTGGCTAACACATTTTATTTAAGTGAGAAGATAGATATGTTGTCTACCCAAAAGGAAGATCTTCTAGAAGACCAAGTTATTCTTTGAGATGGTGTATTAGATGAGGTTTCTAAGCAAGCTATTTTTGGGGATTCCATTGATGGTACAAGCCCTAAGGGGTGGGTATAGCTGAAATGGTGGTTGTCCCTTTTTCAAATGGGCTGATCCAAAAATT